>JAQISU010000152.1:8302500-8750973 GCA_029339505.1 Unio delphinus
CTCACTCGAAAAACTAATTCTGTAAAGGAAAAACATATCAATAAATCGCTATATGTACCACTTTCTAGATGTACCTAAAATTTCTTCACTTACGATACTCAGCTATCTATGCACTGCGTCCAGGCTGCCCGACGGTAGTTGTTGCCCTCGCTCCACAGCGACATGTCATCAATTACCACATGAGATCTGAATAAAAAAACTTACCGTATGTACCTACATGATCGATTACTCTTGTAAAAAATGTACAGATCCTTAACCTACAATATTACTTAACCGTTACAAAAGCAAATATAATAAGTAGTTATCGTTAATTCAAGATAATCAGTATCATCCTAGCATACTAACTATTTCACATTATTTTGTATAGCCCTATGAAATCTACACATATGAACATTTGGATCGGATGCAGTCAATTCTGCTAATGAACTTATCTCTATAAGATTAAAAGATTAATTGGATTGCACATCTAGTATCAACGTATTTCCATGCAAATATAATATGGAACTAGTCAGCAAACAAATTTGCATACAACAAACAATCAAAAACAAAAACAGGATATTACGTTTAATTAAAGTTGCGTATCTTAACACTGTCAACTCTTGAACTTATGCATACATCGCTAACCCCTGTTTTTCTCACACGAACTTTCTTAAGACAATCATTTATGTCCCTTTGAAGAATGGCTATAAGACATGGATATAAAGTTCCGCTATCTCTTTCTCAAAACCGTGTTAAAATATCCTGTCAATTTCATTGAGTCAGAACACTTGCCCCTTTGAAGCTTTAACACTGACATTGAATACATAAAACATAAAGATCAGATTGAACCTTCACAAAGACTCTCCCGGTCTAAATGTGATAAATTCTTAATTCTTAATGCATTCAGTTTTAAGGTTCAATGCTTATGCAAAATTCGACACTTCACATAGGCCCTTTTTAATGGAGAAAATCTGCAACTTTGCTCTTCGAATTTCAAAGTTGCATCCAAGCTGCTGTTTGCATGTCGTTAAGTGACCCCTTCTCCGCAGAACCAATTAATCTACTCAGACAATCTGCACCTACATTGGATAAGCCCCTAATATAAGGCAATTGGACTGATATTGCAGACCCAAAAAATGACCATCGCATTAAACGACCATTGAACAATTTAGCTTGAGCCACATAAGCAAGTTTTGGTAGACAGTTTCCAGAATAAACTTTAGCCCATACAGATTGCGCTGACATCGCTAGTCATTCTTTTTCGATAATCGAATAATTACACTCCGCTGGCAACAGCTTTCTGCAACCATAAGCAGCCGGGGATAAGTTCAAATCATGCTTCTGCAGTAACATTGCAACATGACCCTTGTCAGAAACATCAGTACGTAAGACAAAGTCATTTGTCATGTCCGGTAGTCTTACTACGGCGTCTGACGTCAACCTATCCTTCAACTATGAAATGCTCTCTCACAAGTGTGTGTCCAAATAACCTTTGTCGGAGCCTATTTTCTTGTCAATTCAGTCAACGGACTAGCAACAGCGCTGAAGTTTGCAACATGCTTACAATAATAAAAAAAAGATCGCACTTCTGTTTATGTAGTTGGAAGTTGGTCGACTTTATACTGCCTGGGCTTAATGTATCTTCATTGAGTGTGTGTCCTAGATAAGTTAGTCTCTGAGATTATATGTGACATTTTGAGAATGTGGAGGTGAGCCCTTCCTGTCTAAGTCGTTCCAGAACTATTCTCATCATGACCATGTCTTCCTCCCAAGTATATGTCGCCAATAACAAATCGTCTATAACATTTGAAACTCCGGCCCCTCTTAAAGGTTCTAGCAGTTTGTTCATCATTCGGGTGAAAATGCTAAGTTCGTTCATGGACTACGAACAGCATGATTACCCAATGTATGTCCTATCTGGTTTTGCAATGATTTTAGGACGGTCTTCCTTACGATTGGAATTTGCCAATATCCCTTGGACATGTCTTTTTAGAAAAAATATTTGGGGTTGGTTACACCAGCTTATATGGTTCCAGGATCCCATAACATTTCGACCCGAAATTCTGCGATCCTGTGTAATTATCGATATTTGAAACACCTAAGTTAAGCAATGTTCTAATCTCATCCCGTATAGTTCCTAGCGTACGTCGCATGAAGTAGTGGATTGGGTTTCAGTTTCACAGGCGTTTCAATCAGCAACTTCAAACCGAGCTCTTCTTCGTCCGTCATGCCTGATATTTCTGTCAAGACACTTGTGTAGTCGTGGAGTATCTCCTACACCTCTTCACATTGTTCTGACATTAACGTTACGTCAAGGACGATGTCGACGTAGGTCTCATACCTCTTCAACAGACAACAAGGAAGCACTTCCGCCACTCCTGCGTTGTCGTTGGATTCTTCAGTTACAACTGTAGCAACCACGAACGCATTAGGTATCTCCCTTTCACGACAGCGTCTAAGAAATTTAACGTGTTACAACGTATCCTTATCTGCTACCTGTCTAGATAGTTCTGTCCACAATTTTTTTTCCGTTACAACGAACGGTTCCTCTACAATACATGGAATTTGTAGTGCACCAACGGTAATAACAATATCACTTGTCATCTACTTAAAACTTCGGTTCTTTGCCATCCTGTCGTAGTACTTGGCTTGACGTCTCCGTGTTTGACGGAGATTCTTCTGGGCAAAGTTGCAAACTTTCTCTGTCTTGTGACGTAGGTCAAAAACATACTCATACGTTGTTTCCCATTTCCTCGGATGATTTTACATCTGTCCATAACTGTTTCAATACGGCCATTGGTACTCACACTGTCATCCCATAATCTAGTTCGAAAGGTGAAAAATCGAGAATAGCTTGGTGTACCTAGCGGTATGCTAGAAGAATCGCGGGAAGGCATCGATCTCAGTAGTTAGATCGACCTACGCACAACTTCTTCAGAGCTTGTTTTAAGACAAGGATGATGTTTTCTGGCGGGATTTCATAATGTATACAACAAAGATTCACTAAGTTACTAAATACTGTTAAAGATTTATTGACTGGCGTAGAATTTTCAACCATATACGCAAATTACAAGTAAATAAGACAATAGATGGTGCATTATAATCACGTCCCTTTTTTACTAGTCTTCCATTTGGGATCTCTTAGGGGATAGATGACTTTGAGAAAAAAAAACTTATTAGGCTCGAATGATTGTCTTAATGTTTTTATTAGTGTTGATCTGATCTTATTTCACCTAATCCTGCTCCATATAATTGCAATCATCTACATTAATTACAAAAGGAAATGTTTAACATTAATTAAACTAAACAGTTTGTTAAACAATACTGAGAAAATGAGAAAAATTGGAAAGGTGGGAGTGGAATAGGAAATGTTCGATAATAATTTTAACTTTTGAAAGTTCATATAGATTAGTGATAAGCAGTAATTTCAGAAGCAGCTGATATCTTATTTTGTTTTCAAGATGCTTCTGTACCTAAATGATTAGCAAATGAACTTGTCAATGGTCATTCGTGTATACCAATACATTGATTAGCGCTTTAACCTTACATCTTTGGTAGTACAACATAACTTGGTTTGATCGCTATATAATCAGAAAAATACTCATTTCAAAGAAATTTGTAGAAGTGAATCAGAAATTCAGTATATATCATCATATTTGCAGATAAGTTATCACATACGACTGCACCATTTTCAAACACAGGAGACATTTTGAATTGCACTTTTGAGCAATCTAGACAGTATGTTGCCCCTCCCCCCCCCCCCATCTGTGCATACAAGTGCGGTCGTACTGACAATAAATACCAGCCCGTGTGAACTGAGGATAAGATGATACCCTGTTTAGGGAAGAGTATTATCAGTCTTTGGTCTCGGGTGTATCTTTATCTGCTGATTCATGTATCGTGGATCATCCTTTCGTTTTGTTCCTAAGCGAGGTTTCTATCGTTCTCCACCTGTACCAGCTCTTACAGCCATGTGGTTATCAACATTAAATTAGCTTCGTGCTTATTCACGAACGTCTCTGTTTTTACAGTATGTCCAAATTCGTTATGATTCTTCCTATTTGTTTTATTTGGATACATTAAAGTCTTGTTTCTACCATTGTGGAGCCGCGCTGTTGCCATCCGAAGAAATCATTTTCTGTGGTAAATGTGGTTTCATCTTCGTCAAACTGATAAACGTTATAGGAACTTCTACATCTCAAAGCCACAATGATTATTTGCATTCACAGCGGCAACTATGCACGTTTATTGAAGAGAGGGTGTGTGTAGGTAAACAGTACGATGTCTCAGCAAAAACAAAAACTTGATCCATTCAAATCAGTAAAAACAAATAACACAATCACCACACACTAAAATCAAATACTTACCATCAGAGTGGAAATCTTTTCAGGAGCAGTGTTTCTGCTCCTGAAAAATTGTATCCGCACGTGGAATCCACTCCAGCTCAGTTGATCTATGCTGTAGTGTTCCACAGAGTTGTGTTATTGGGTCTGTTCTTTTCAGTCTACACACGCAGCCGCTCTTAAGTGTCATATATCATCATCCAGTGTCTCATCAATTCTACACAGATGACATCCAAATATACAAATCAACCACCCAACTGAAATTGATGCTACCATCGAAGTAGTAGATTGGTGCATTTGTGATGTGAAATCATGGAGCACATGTAACAATCTGTGTATGAATGAAGATAAAGCTGAGGCCATTCTGATCACAACACAAATACGTTCTCATTCACATCCTCGGCCTCAAACAATAAATATCAGCAACACCAACATTAAATTTACACAATGAATACGAAACCTAGGTCTTACTCTAGACAGTACTCTCACATTTCACCAACATGTTATGAACATATGCAAGGCTGCATATCTTGAGCTGAGACGCATCATCTCCATTCGCAAATATCTTTCAGTTGATGCCACTAAAATACTTGTGTGTTCATTAGTAATTTCAAGACTGGACTATTGTAGCTCAATTATGCCTGGTTCGTCCTATTATTTACTCCAGAAACTTAAAAAAGTACAAAAATTAGCTGCTCGGATCATCATTAGGGAACCACGATCAGAGCGCACCTCCCCACTGCTCTGTACTCTACACTGGTTATCAATTACATCTAGAATCAAAATTTATTCTCTGTGCTACGTTTCACCGATAGACTCCAGTCCAGCATAAGTATCCGGCTTCACCCATGTGTACACAACAGCAAGATACTTACGCTCCTATTCTGACAATAGTATACCCATTATTCCCACTGTCAAAACGAAGTCTTTTGCACTACGTTTTTTGAATAACAGGGCCCAGCAACGTGGAATGAATCGTCCATTGAAATTAGACAGAAAGATACAATGATTCCGTTTAATAGTGCTCTTAAAACTCACCTTTGTCGACTGCAAGAACAAACTTTAGGACCTAAATAATATTCCTACCTTAACTATTTTCAGCATTTTATGTTTCCACTTTCATGGGGTTTGTTTTTTCTATTATTGACTGCTGCTTGAGCATATTCTTCTCGTTTGTATGTCTATAATCTAGTCATCATCCAATTTTCCATCCCCCCTCGCCACAAAATCCCGAGAAAGCAGGCATAGAGTCAAACAAAACAAAATTGGCCCCACTCCCAAAATAAAAACGGACGAAATATTTATACAGCCCCTACCCACCTCCGAAATTTAGACACAATTATATATACTAGTATGCATGACAATAAACGTCATTCTGAGCTCTATGCGAAAGAATGTTATCGTATTCCTGTCAGCTCTGTTGTAATTAGGTAATAACAAGCTCAATAAATATAAACAGTACTTCCTCCTAGATTTACCTGAAATAAGGTAATACCACATTTCATCTGCGTGCCAACATTATTGATCTGAGCTGAAACTGTCGCAATTTTATTTATAAAAGGTTGACTCGGCTTGACATTAAAAGCATACCTACTCAGATCGAGGAAAAGCACAACACCCGAATTACACATTTATCATATATTCATCGTAAGGATTTTAATAACGACAGCGAAGCCGCTGGGTTTGTATCGGTGTGTTTTATATTACGAAACAACAACATTTTGAAGGCTGTCTCGTGCCGAGACAAATCATAGAGCTTTGTCAAAGGACACACCAATGTATCCAATACGAAATGGTCAAACCTGTTTAATCTAAACTCATGTGATTTAACCACCGAGCCGTTCTTATTATTGCACATAAAGCGGTTCGATGAAATAACACATGAGCAAAGATATAAAAACAACTTAAGACAGAAGTGTTGAAAGTAGGTTAAAACATAAATAGACAGTCAGCCAACAATCCATCAATTCATCCATCTATCCTTTTATAACTCCTCCGCAACATTATTGCATCTGCAATTGCAACCAAAGTATTGAGGTGTACGCCCTATCAAACGGTCATAGATAGACTGACAAAATCCTTGACTTGAAGAGAAAGAGTGAAATAAGCCATTACATATAGGCCTATTTTCTTTTCAGAAAAGTAGTTTAGTATCTAACAATTCGAGAAAACGAGACCTTGAAAACGGACGGCTGGAATGATTTAAGCCGATGAAAGCCAGTAATAAGAAAACTCAACCGAAACCAGGAAGTGTATAGCGAGAACCTTTATCAGAATTTCATTAGGTCACGGTATTTACAATATTCAGTAGGCCCAGATAAACGAAATACGCTGTCAAGTTATTCATTTATTATCATTAAATATGTAGAGTAAATAATGATATTAATACTTTATTATGCCTAGCGTGTAATGAACAGTTTGTTATAAGAGATACAAGCAAGTGCAAGGTGGAATGTTCGCTTATCGCCAAATACTCTTCCACCAGCCTGTTTGCATGTATCTATATTTTTGTGTCATATCCATCCAGTCATCATCATGATGATGATGATGATCATCATCATCATCATCATCATCATCATCTCTCCTATAACACATGACATCCCTTTTCGACTAGTGTGACATTTTTATGACCGAAAATAACATATATGAGTCATTCTACAAGTTACTGCATTCAACTAAATGTTTGGTTTAATACGACTGTGTACTTTAGTTTCTATACCTGATATACTGTATTTGTATAGAACGCGTTCAAGCGAAAGGGGGATGGGGGTAGGAAGGTTGGCAATCGGCCTATTTTTGTGACCTTACCCATTAGGTATTAGTTATCTAGCCTCGATCAAACGTGTGTCTAAATATACGCTTATGTGTGTGTTTATGTAAGAACAAACACTTACACAGTATATATATATATATATATATATATATATATATATATATATATATATATATATATATATATATATATATATATATACATATATAGGGTGCGTGCGTGCGTGCGTGCATACATGTATGTATGCATGTATGTTTGTATGTTTGTTTGTTTGTTTGTATACATATGAGAGAGAGAGAGAGAGAGAGAGAGAGAGAGAGAGAGAGAGAGGAGGGGGGACTTTTAACCGCTAGTTAGCACCATTATCGGCATAGTATTACTGTTGCCGGAGTATCTTCGAATCTCATGACTGCTTCGTCAATCTTCAACAGGAACAATTGATTTATACCATTGATCCCATTACATATACATATCATTCGCTAAAGCACGGGTCAGATGTACATCTGCAATCATAAAGAAGTGAAACTGAAACGAGACTGTTATTTTCGTAATTGCAATGACCCAAATAAAACTAATCCACAAAAAATAATTCATAAGGAAGACCTGTCTATCAACTCAACGAGATATCCACCTGTTTCAACTTATGTCTGCTAATTTGCAGGCTAGGGATTGAAAGAAATAATGTACTTTTAAATGGGAGATTGATAGATATAATGTATGGGAATAAGGTAGGTGTATGGGGAAATACATTACAGCCCCCCATCTCCCCCCACCCACCCCCGAGAACGATTAGGGTTAACACTTTTTAAAACAATGTGAACGATTAGGGTCAATAGGATTTTAACATGGGGAATATTGGGACTTGATAGTTTATAACGACATGAGAAAGTGGAAATGTTGTATAGGGTCAATAGGAATGGGACAGGTGTATTGACGTCACGGTAACTGGAAGACTGGTAACTATGTTGCAAAACTTTTAAGAACGTGTGTGCACCAGGTTGACCTCAATCGGGACCAGAAAAGTGAAACATAGACATATATAACACATACAACATACAATAACAGTCACAATCAATTCACAAACAATTATACAAAGGACTACAAAAAATTGTTTAGGCAGGAAAGCAAATATTTTCATGGCATATTAGTGGTTCTGAAAAGGGCTTTTCGTTTCTACTGCTAATTTCTACTTTTTGCAAACCAACATTTTTCTCTCCTACAATATATACTATCCACACACGAGAAGAAGAAAAAATAAACCACATAAATACTATCAAAATCCACAGTATCTACTATCCACACACAGATGGGAATAAAAAACAAATCCAAAAATGAATATCGACACTGAGTAGCAGCAGAGAGGGTGAATCCTACAACGTTTTTAGACAAAATTTGATTGAAATCCTAAAACGAGCCGTCTTATAATCTTATTTTAACCAAAAAAAGGCGAACCCTACAACGTTTTCAGACAAAAAATTGATTGAAATCTCCCTACGAAATCATTTTAACTAAAAAAATGAAAACGATTTTTTAATTAATTTTGGTCGCAACTTGTTGTCATCCACCCTCTCTGCTGCTAAAGTTTTCAGTTCTGGGTTAACAAAAATAATAAATAATTTGATCGAGTCTTTAGGATGAAAATCATTTATGATTTCACAAACAGACTAATCGCTAACACCTCTTCTTGTAAATCAATCAGATTATTTGACTGGTCGGTGAGTTTGAAATTAATTCTGGTTAATGAATTATTATGGCATCGCATATAGACAGGATTAATTGGGTTTTCAATAATTAGGAATCCTGGAGGAGCTGTTGGTGCAAATGAATAAAGAATATATCCTTGCTGAGCTTGATTTGATCGTTCGAGATTAATCTGATAGCTTCCTTCGATAACATCACACACTAAATTGAGCGCAATCACCGATGAAATATTCACGTTGAACGGAGCGATATGTCTACCGCCACCGTCTGGGTCATTATTGTGTTTGAGGATTTTTATTTCCGGTGATGTTGTTTTTTTCCATGCGTCATGAATTATTTTGAAACCAACATCGATGGCATCATTGAGAAGTTTTTTTAGTTCTGGTACGTTATATCCTGGTAGTTTGAATGTGGGGATATCTTCAACGCGGATTTTATAGTCTAATGCAAATTCTGTTCTCCATTTTGGGTTATCTTTATCTAATATAACTCGAATAATTTGTGAATTAAATGTTTCCATATCTTTGATGATTTTGTTACATATTTCTACAACACTGATAAATTCATCTCGGGTGAGAGAGCCGGATTTAAGGGGTATTAACAACAGCGAAAAATCATTATTCATTGCTGTAAAATTTTCAACGACTTTAGGTTTGTTAACAAAAAGATCTCTCTCTATGATATCCTCCTCTCCTCCAGTTGAGTAATATGCGAAATCAAAAAAATCTGCATTGGATTGGTAATCTTTATAACACTTTATTGGATTATCAGATTTTATCACGTCGGTGATATAATCAGATTTTTTAGGTTCTGGTAAATCAACGGTTTTTCCCCCTGGTGGTTTTTCAGGCCATCCTAGTACGGTTCTTATTGAGCTTTGATAGATATCTACTACGTATCCTTCTGTGCTGATCTCAATTGCGGATGATAGCGTCGGTTCATGAACTGTTATAGCGATTTTTGACTCTACTCCAGTAATCGATTTTATTCTACGCGCGAATTCATCATTGATTTGTTCGATTTGGTATGACCCTGTTGGTATCGGAACGACGTTCCAGTCTGGGGTTCCGTCGGGTTTATTCTTATTCGCAAACACTAAAGAATTATTCGGTTGTTGACCACCAAATGATTTTGATCTGATATTAGGCCAACTCTGATACATTCGTAGTTTTGCTAGCGCTATCTCCTTCACTGGGACCGGAGAGGGGAAATTCACACTGAATTCTGGATTCGTTGATGTTATTGATATCATGCTTGTTTGTACTGGGTTCGTGTTCTCCACTATTTGTTGAAGTAATTCCTGCGGTGTTGTCATTGTTATTATACTCATGTTGTATTTCTAATTTTGGTATCGAGGAATCATAAATACTGACCATCACTGAGAACTCACAATCTGGTAATGTTGATATTATTGAGATCATTTTGTTTTTTGGGTTCGTGTTTTCTGATTCCATCGGTGTTGTCATTGTTATTATACTCATGTTGTCGCTCTAATTTCGATATCGCGGAATCAAAAATACTGACCATCGCTGAGAATTCACTATCTGATATAATCGTATTATCGAGTGACGACGATATCATCAATGATAATTGCGAATATGCGGTTGATGCAATATGAAATTGAAGTAAGTAATTCTGCAGTTTACTCTGGCTGCATGATGATATCTTTTTTGCTATCCCGGTTGATATACCCCCGATTGTAGCCACCGCAGAAATGCAAATTGGAACTACGACCGGGGCAATCATTGTAACAGATGCTAGTATTATTCCGGCGCCAGTGAGAACGCTTGACACCGAGTATATAATAACATCAATTGCGGTGATTCTTCGTCGGTATTTTTTTATTTTTATTTGATACTATTCAGTGAGGGTTTTGAGTCTATTCTGAAATTCTCTGACCTGATCATAGCGACATTGAGTTGATGAAATCATTTTTATTTTAAAAACACTAGCGTTTTCAATTGTGAAATCCTTTCAATTTAGTTATTTACTTAAATCCGCTACGAATTCTACATACCACGTTATTGAAACCCTAACCAAACTTTTATCAGTATATGTTATAGTGAACTTTTCAGTTTTATCCTTGTCGATGATCGTTGAAATCGTATTGTTGACCCCGGATGAACTCGACGATGATATATTAAATTGAGTTAATGGTGTTACTAGTGTTAATCGATAAATACCCTTAACGGTTGCAGTGATATCTAATTTGTTGTTTGCAGGTGTCCACTCAAATGATCCGTGCTGGATTGTATATACTACGTTGTTGGTTTTCTCATGAGGAATTTTTGTTTTTTCAATGATTGTTATCATCCTCGAAAAATCACCTTTGACGGCTTCGATGAAGTTTTTCGTCTCATCGATGTATGTTTTGATATCCGGGAGTTTTAGTTCAATTTTATCCAACGGGGTTCCAATAAATTTATCAATGATATTTCTACGGAATGATGTAAACTGTTTTCCGTTATCCTCAATTCTAGATTGAAGTGTTGCCAGTACAGCCACAAAATTGTTTAACTCATCGTTGAGAGTTTTTAATTGATCTGTAATCGTCGAAACGAGTACACCCGGTTTGAGTTTACCCTGATCGGAAAATAACGCGATAGTATCCTCGATTGCGTTTTGTTGTTTAACCAAAATATCATCCAGAGAAATATTACTGGTTTTCAATTTACCCTGATCCGAAAATAACGCAACGGTGTTCTCGATTGCGTTTCGTTGTTTAACTAAAATATCATCCAGAGAAATATTACTGGTTTTCAATTTACCCTGTTTGTCTTGAAATACAACTATTTCATTAGGATCAACATTTGTTAAGTTCAACGTCTCAGCTATTTCATCTTTGATTAGTTTTTTTACATCCTTGACAGAATCAAGTGGTGCAGTGTCATCGGGTTTGGGTTTCAAAGATCTCCCCCAAATATCAATCATGTTATTGTAAAACTCTTTCTCTCTCTAAAAAGCGATTGCTAGTGTATTCATTAACGACAACATGTGGTGGTTTTCCGCTTGGGTTACTCAAGGAGTTAGAAATAGCGTCAAGGACATTTAATACTTCGCTGCCACATATTGGTGGGTCAATCATCGTTTGTGTTGGTAGCGTAGAATACCAAGTCTTCATTGGAAGGGTTTTTATATACCGCATAAACTCTTTTGGTGGGGCTAATCCATATGGATCGAAATAAACAATCCCACGTGGATCAATAGCGTATGCAACCCAGTGAGTTCCAGGTCCGGTGCTGTTATCGAGATTAATAATACCTGTTTCAGTTTTGTTTGGTTGATGTGGTAATTGATCTTTCATAAAAACACCTCTGAAATTTTTAATCACTAGTTTTTTAGCCGCATCCATTAAATCAAAATTGGACATGGGAATCTTCGATTCCTGAATTAATAAATCGTTCCTGGTAGTCTTAGACCCTTTCCGCTGTACCACGAATACGGGGTTCCTGGTAGTCTTAGACCCTTTCCGCTGTACCACGAATACGGGGTTCCTGGTAGTCTTAGACCCAATCCGTGAACGGATCGTCCCTTTTTTTTATATCCTTCCCCAGTTGCCTTCTTTAGTGCCATTCCTGCTGCAGTACCAACGGCTCCTAACGCTGCCGCTTTAGCCACCGCTGGGGCTGCTGCTGCAATCAATGCTGGAATCGCAGCTAACAACGGAAATATACCTTCTGTTTTAATCATATTTTTGATAGCAGCCGCAGAAAGAGTAATCTGAACACCTTTTTTGGCTGCAAGTGCATCATTGAAATGTTTCACCTGACGAGTTGTCAGCGATAGTTTATTTGCAGCACCAGTCATTTGGTTGGGTTTCAACGTGATTGTGGTTCCACATTTTTTAGCTGATTCCGATTGCAATTTTTTTAATTGACCGGGAGTTAACGCAACACTAATAACACTATATGACATTATACATAATTGATTGATTCTAAATCGTTTACAATTTCAATTACATGTTTTCTACTGGGGCATCTACCACTCTCATTCTTCCTCCAACACCTTCAAGTAGCATTGATTTATCACTGAGAATGACAGCAACCGCTCTATAATTAGCAATAGCACCACGAGTCACATTAGCTCTAAAGTGTATATCAACGACGGACTGTCTTGTTAAATCGAGATGTTCCAGTGAGAAGTAATAGATCGGATACAGATTTTTAAAATCATATTGTGATATTTGCAAACCAGTATCGACATTTTGATCGCGTGCCATAAATGACAACAGACGATGATACACGTGTGCAATATGATTTTCTGTGTAATTAAGTTGTATATCCTCGGATGGTTCCTGTTGGCCGTTTATTCTCAGTGAGACGTCTTTCACACCTAACTGATCAAATATCATATGGCTGGAGAGTTGATTGCCAACTCGTGTGTTATCCTGTAACGCAATAAATATATGACGTGGCGCAGCAACACCTTGTTTTGATGCTAGATTCCACGTGAATAACCCGTTCAGATTTGATTGCTTCACATCTGTACTCACGGTTAGCCAACTCAACAACGACTTTCCTCCTTGGTCCATAAATGATAGTAATCGTTCTTCTGCGGTGATTGCTGGAGTCAACACTGGCATCCACAATGATATTTTTGTTAAATTGACTTTACCGGCATCAGCATTGGGATTTGCAGCATCTGCTGGAATCCTCCAAATTGCGTCGTTATCATCACTCTTTCGTACAAGCGATACTGTATGCTTCGCCCCGTAGATAACTTTTCTGACGTTTCTACAGAATCCAAATATGTGATGCAGTGGAATCGCGCATGAAAATGATTTACGCCCTACTCCCAACATTGAGTTTCGTGTTGCAGCTCCTAGATTGAAATTAGGATCGTTGTTTATAATCATATCTTCGATACCAGCAGGAGCAGGGTTAGCAGCACGATCATTTGGTCGTCTTACAACGAATTGTTTTCCTCCAGCGGTATTTGTAGCATCTTTTGCAAACATCATAGAAGGTCCTGCTGATCTTGTATAATCATCGGAATATCTCGCTAACCCGATTATTGTTGTAGCCACATCAACATCGCGATCTATCGACTCGATTTCTTTTCCATCAATGAGATATTTTGCACTCTCAAATAACGCCATGATACCATTATTGACAAAACCGACTTGAGTACCAGCTGGAAACGGTGCTGGTACAGCAGTAGTATCAGCAGCTGTTACAAGTTCCCCTTCTACTTCAATAAATGCTTCACAGGGCAAAAAATATTTACTGGTATCATGGACTTGAAGTTCAATTCGCGATCGACTATTTGCGTCTATTGCATGATAAGCGCAATATTGATAATCGCGTACAGAATCATCCTTGCCAACTGGGGCGTCTATATCAAACGCCGGATCATGTGATTTTTTGAACATTTTATTCTATTTATCAGAGTCTAAATCGTGAAATCATAAACGATTTTCATCGACGTAGTTTTTTAAAGCCGCTTCCTGCTATCATATTTGCAATATTGCTTTGGTCGGGAGTTAAAGCCATCGACGCTAATTTTTCGTCTACTGCGTTATTTATAATTCTACTAACACTTGCAGGCATTTCCGCTGTAGATGGTAACGGTTTCTTTGAAAATCCTTTGGATTTTTCTCGTCTCACTAATGATTTTAATTTATTCTTCGCGGCTGAAAACGCTTTTCCAGCAAGATCTCCAACAGCACCAATACCCTTATCACGAATAACTTCAATTGCTTTCATTCCTAGTTGTTTAGCCAACGGCATCACTTTTGGAGCCATTCTCGCAAATAACCCTGCAATGGTATTGCCTAAACCATCTCCGTAGTATGCTCTATAAACTGGAAACCGTGAATTAACTACGTAGACGGGGGTTGGTTTATCATGATTGTAGTGTATGATCATTATTTGAAATCAGAAACCATTTTTCAATTGGAAACGCTAGCGTTTTTATTCAGTCTCGGTGATTAATCACTGTGATACCCACTTTCCACTAACTCGCCAATGAAATCTCGATATGTGCTGATATCCATGATACCACCCTGAAATAATCGTCTACAGATATCAGCTGCTTCATTAATTATTTCCGGTGAGTTATTTCCAGCTCGGAAACCTCCTACAAGAACTTCTAATCGTGATATATCATTGATAACACTACCAGGACATGAAATCCTTGGATTCTCACTGGAATCTTGCAATCCACTTCCGCTATAACCAGTTGCTTCATCCATTTTTTCTTCTTCATCCATGGATTGTAAATAATCAAGAGAATCATCATCATCATCAGGTGGTAGTTGTTGTTTTTTAGGAGAGTAGAGTAGTTTCTTTGCAGGTTGCTGTCGCCGCCTTTGCAATGTTGGTGGTTTTTGTTTTTGTTTTTGTTCTTCAAATCGTTTATACACGTTACCCACCGCATTGATATATACATTGTATGATGGACTATCTGTCTTAATTTGACTTTTTTCAGTTTTGATCTTATAGAATATATCAGCCCAGTGAGTTATATTTCTAACATATTTATGATGTTCTGGTTTCAACATTTTTTTTCTGTTTTCATAAGTCGTAACAACAAGCGCAGGAATATCTGTTAGTTTAGTCTCATCAATTGCTGCTAACCCGGTCTCGGTAAATCTCACGCGTAAATCATCAACTGTTCTTTTTGATTCTATTTGTTCTGTTTGTTCAGTTTTCGCTGCTATTTTTTCGAGTTCACCAATAACAGATTTTCCCGTCTCGGGAACATCTCCCAGTATAGCACGCTCTATCCCTTTCGTTGCTGTGGTTACTGGTTTAAACAATTCTTCGGATCCCATAGCAAAATCAGTCTGAAGACTCTGTCGTTGTTGTAGTTTATTCCGTACAGAGTCACGAATTGGTACAAATCTCCTGATTGCATCCAGTCGTTCACGAGCCAATCGGGTTGTTAATGCTTCATTGACCATTATTTGAAATCAGAAACAATTTTTCAATTGCAAAACAATTTTTCAATCCGACCTAACACCATCGGATGGTCATGGAAGTGTTATTTCACTGTGAGACAGCTTCGTTCAATGATGGGGAAAGTCACATAATTGCTATAAATAATAATAATACTGTGACTTTCCCCATTCTATTTTTGATCAATCCGAACCAGCCATCAATTTTTTATTCACTGATTTCAACAGTTTTGATCAAAAAATGCTAAAAAAAAAATTAAAATCTCTATGAGGGACGGTCACAATCAAATAATGATAAATGGTTGGTCAATCAAATAATGATAAATGGTTGGTCAATCAAAATTGTTCATTTTCTTGAATTAACGCCCGTAGGTTTCTAACTTTAGAATTAACCTCCTTTTTCAATTCGTATTCGTACCCCAATTCTTTTCGTATTCGTTCTACGATGGTATACAACGGAGCGAACACACTTACGTCACTGGAAAATGCGAGAGAGTCCTTAATAGAATTCTGAATTCTTTTGATGAGCGCATACTTCTTTGGTAGCATATATTTATTGTTGTTAACTCCGTATTCTATATCCTGAAAATCAGACATGATTTGATCAGGATTTAACCCATCTGATAGTTCAATATCCCAACCTTTCAATTTTGAAATCTCGGATATGATGCTATTCATGTTTTCAGAATTCATTATTCTATAATAATGATATATTTCTAAATGAAACATATGACGCATTAGACATAACTAAATTGAACTTTTTGTCCCGTCCTTTTTGAAATAGCCGTCTTGGTTATTCCCTCTGCAACATATCGTACTGAGGCTCTACAAATATCGAAGTGCCTTCCGGCTTCATTCATTGATTGAAATATTTTTTCTTCGTTAGTTATCGTATTCAAAGATTTCACAGGTCTCGCTTTTTTCGAGTATTTCCCAGTCCCCCCTCGTTCGGTATTCTCACTTTGTGTAACAGCCTGCAGATTTGATAAAGAATTGTTTTTCTGATTAGAATCGATATGATCAATGACAGAATCATCCTCGATCAATCCATGGAAACACTCGTACACGAAACGATGATTGAGATATTTCTTCTTTCCAGCACCAAACATCAAATACCCCATACCATTATCCCACCCAACTGGTTTCTTCAGTCTGCGGTTTCTTACAACACCATCACTGGATGCTTCATAATTTGTGATCACAGGATGTTGTCTGAATTCTTGGTTCATTCGTATACTAAATACTATTTGTCTAATTCATCGTTTGGTTTAATGATAAATCTTTCGATGTAGTCTTGAGGAGTTCTTATGATTTTATCCTTGACTCTGTCAAGGATACTGACTTTGTCAGCGTCAAGAATACTGACTTTGTCAGCGTCAGGGTTAAAATTTCTGATTGATTGTCCATTTTTTATTCTTTTATCATAATATCGCTTCAACTCCCTGTATCGCTTACCACCGCAATTCAAACACAACTGAGATTTTCCCCTAACCCCAACTCCACATCGTATGCATGGTAACGGAGCAAGGCTTCCACGACGAAAGCTTTGCATATGATACCCACAGAACTCATTTCTGCATGATTTGTTACACGGGATTACTGATCCAATCATAAGCCACTTGCAGTGATTCATTATATAAAAATCTTTCATTTAAATGCTTGTTTTAATTATAGCATGAAGGAATTAGGGAGAACGCCTTCGAAAAATGCTGATAAGGAGTTTAAGAGATTATTAAAAATCAATCCTAGATTTAATCTCGATAGACCCAAAAAACGTCCAATAGACGGAAACATGAAAGAGTTTAAGAGATTTTTGAAAATCAATCCTAGATTTAATCTCGATAAACCCAAAAAACGTAACAAACGTCCAATAGACGGAAACATGAAAGAGTTTAAGAGATTATTAAAAATCAATCCTAGATTTAATCTCGATAAACCCAAAAAACGTCCAATAGACGGAAACATGAAAGAGTTTAAGAGATTATTAAAAATCAATCCTAGATTTAATCTCGATAAACCAAAAAAAACGTCCAAGAGAGATTACCCCTGGAAAGATGCTCAATTCAATCTCGATATAGCTTCTAATACACCAAAGAATACAATTCTTGATAAAGCCATGATTAGTAAAATCAGAGATTGTTTTAATGAATTTAAGCGTGATGGAGCATCTTATTGTTGGTCAACATTTCGAATTGATGGTGTTGTTGACGCTACCATGAATGATGAAAAAGCAGCAGTGATAATTTCACGTGTTGGGGAAAAACGGCATTTTTTCCGAATCAAATTCATTATCGAAGTCGATGGCAAATGGATTATTAAGGATAAATTTGAACCAATCCTCAAGAATAAAAAAGCTGTCATTGTGAGTAGAGATTCCAAACCAGGGATTCTAACCGGCATTGATAAACCATACTACGAAAGATCTTATCCCGTAACAGCAATGGTTTATGGGATATATCCGTTAAATGATAAACCCGATATCGCAAAACTAGCTCCTATGAAATATTCGTCAGGGCTTAATTGTGTAGCAGAACGAATAATAGAACACTTCACAAATGCATCCCGAGGAAATAAACTAACTGATCTGCGACGTAGGAAAATAACCGAGTGGGAACTGACAGTGAAACAGCATGGTGCAAAGATTTCTGATATAGTTAAATTAGAAACATCATTACGATTCCCAATAACCGTTATGACGATAACCGGAGAGGTTTTATACGAACCGAAATATAACAAAAATGGAGCGCCAATACAGATTATTGATCATAACAAACACGCGTGGACACCTGCGGTAACAATATTTCCACGAGAACGAACCGTGAAATATATCCCTAAGGAGTTCGTCGGGGATGTTTTCTATGAAGAGAAATTATTCGATGCTATTCATGCGTTGTATAAGGATGATCCTGTGTCAGTGTGGTTACTTAGAAGTGATGAAGAATTCGATCAATTTGTAAAACCAAATGGTGAATTATATCGCGTTGAAGAATTAGATAACAGAATGAGAAAAATCGCTAGTGATTTT
The DNA here is from genome assembly GCA_029339505.1 of Unio delphinus. Lineage (NCBI taxonomy): Eukaryota > Metazoa > Mollusca > Bivalvia > Unionida > Unionidae > Unio > Unio delphinus. Next base: position 8,321,220 of record JAQISU010000152.1, read on the forward strand.
TCACCGAAGAATTCCCATGAAAAACTACTCACGGATAGTTTTACTATTCCATCAGTGGTAGCTCACTTCGCAAGAGAAAAAAACTCATGGCGTCCAACACGAAGTGATTTTCTCGAGGATGTTAAATTGAGTTGCGTCAAATTTGGTCATGGAGGACTGTGGAATACGAAATACTCACGTGATGGTATGATTTCAATTGATATATCCGCGTGTTATCCCGGAAGTTTTCTCGGGTATGGGGAATGCGCTGAGTACTTCAAACGATTTGGACACCCCACGCATGAAATGACTCGTGTTGCGATTAATGGACCATTGCCTGATTTTGATTTAACCGGATTCGCTCGTGTGATATCATTTGAATTAGCTACAGGGTTACATCCGTGTAGTTATGTTTGGCTCGGTAGACACCTATCTGAAAAACACTGGATGCCAATAGTGCTATTGAGATATATGATTGATTGTGGTATGCTAATATCGTTGATTGTTTCCGAGGCTATTATATGCTATCGAGCTCAGAAAGAAGTTTGGCTACCACAACCCAATCTAGATAGAATAATCAACGAACTACGAAAACAGTTTCCAGATTTCAGTGAAGAAGAAATCATAAATTGGTCTAGGAAGTTATTTGAAATTAAAAAAGAACAAGCAAAAGATCTCGGAAGAAGAATAATCGGTAAATTTACCCAGGGTGGACGATACGACAACGCAAAATACTCTTCGCGGTTGATCATAGATGTCGCTGAATACGATTTTATTGTAGCGGATTTAATGAAACAGGGAAAACTTGTATCCCGTAAGGATGCTTTTCTATCCAATGGTGAGAAATTAGGTACGGTTGTTACCTACTGTGATGGATATAATTCCCAGTACACACATTTGAGAAGTTCAATGTTAGCCTATGCTTGCATTAATCTATTTTCGATGATAAATAGATTTCCTAATACCGCGGTTAGAGTAGCCACTGATTCGATGTATATACACAATAAGTACAAATCAGCTGTAGCGGCATTCACAGATCCCGAAGAAAATTGGGGGCGTTGGCGACTTAAAAAGGAGATGCTACATGAGTATTGTGAATCCGCAGACGTTGCCATGGATGATAAATATATTTGTTGTAACCGTATTGAAATTCAATCAGAACTTCTAATGCACCACCGGTATCTGATCCAATCTGTAGATACAAGACAGTTTATTTAAACGGTTGTGGTGGGTCAGGAAAGACAATTATTTCGTCGTGGAAACGCTAGCGTTTCTAACATGATTGTGCTAACACCGACTCATAGACTCGCCAGAGAGATGATACAACGAGGGGTAAATGCTTGCACTTATCACAGCTTCTTTCGATGGAAGGGTGACAAATGGACTCTTGATCGAATGGGTGATAAATTCATTCCTGAAATCATAATCTGGGATGAAATATGCACAGTGTCATTAGTGTCATTAGATGTATTAAAAACATTTCTTGAGTGGTTGTTAACCAAAAACACAAAAGTCGTCATGTGCGGGGATCAAGGCCAACCACCACCATTTGTCGGTGCATCTCCACATGAATGGCTAAAGGGTTTTGTAGACTACTATGAAGAAATCACCACTGATTATAGATCACTTGATGAACGATTACGCGAGTTCAAAGCGCTAATTAGATTACAACCGGATAGAATCCAATGCGAAATAGCGCGTGAAGTGATTTCAGAAATCCCAATGAATGATTTCTGGGAAGCGTGGAGACCAAACGATTTGATAATTGCAAGTAGAAAAATAGTCAGGGACACACTTCAAATGAAGTTATTTGAATTGCATAAAGAAAAATTTGCAACGCTTCCAGTACCCCTTTGTTATAGGTCATCGGATACACGAAAACAGAATATTGAAGTTGATATTCCAGGACAGAATGAAAAACAAATTCTGGTATTAAATGATATTGTGCTGGTTGATATCAATGTCGTTGAAGATGCATTGCGTGCTAATAAATCCCCGTGGACGCTAGGATACGCAGCAACAATACACTCTTCACAGGGATTGACTATATCGAATACAATTGTTTGGATGGTGGATAATCACATCGAATGGTCGAATTTAGTCTATCTCGCAGTATCCAGAGTACGAAACATAAATCAACTTCGAAGAATTGTCCTGACAGAGTCAGGCGATGATAATGACACAACAATAAGTGATATTGATGTTAGCATCATTAATAAAAAACTCTCCGGTTACAAACAACAGGACAAAAAAAAAACAACGAGAATTTGATATTGATGCTAAATTAATAATCACTTTGAAGAAACAACATAATAATCACTGCGCGAGTTGCAATTGTATAATGCGTTGGCAGTATTCGGATAAGGATCCTCGCCAATTCACCGTAGACAGAAAAAATAACAATCTCGGTCATGTCAGAAATAATGTGATGTTGACTTGTCTTGAGTGCAATAGACGCAACGGTGCTAGTTAAGACCATGCGGTGGCAATTGATTATCCTCGGGAATCACTTGTAGTTGTTGTCGAGTAAAACCCCGCTGTGGGGCAGTTGAATCCAGTTTATAGACTGGAGGTCTACCAGTTGATCGTGTTATACTAGATATCTTATGCGTAGTGACGCTCCAAATAGGATCAGTAGCCCTTTTTCTACCCCCTTCAAGCTCTCCTGGTTCGTATAAGTACCTCACAATGACACTACTACCAAGAATTGGTTCTTTGAAATCTTTTTGTGGTTGTACGGGTATTAACTTCTTTTTAATCGCGTTGATAGGTTTCATGTTGATTGTTCTAGTAATCTCGTTATTCAGTGCAGTAATCACAGATGGTAATCTTTTAACCCATTCACTGGATCGCTTTTCTTGAATGAATTCTTTTGCGTATTGATATCCAAATAACCGCTCAGCAATCGTCCGATTAAATCGTTCTACAATGGCCTGATCGCGATGTAGCGCAGTATGCCCTCGTCGTATGGTGACATTATGATGTTTCATTGTAGATAACACTGCACCCTGAAATTCCTTGCCAAGATCAACCTGCAATAGATTTGGCCAACGCAGAGGACCTCGTCGATAAATCCTTTCAAATGCAGAAGCGACTTCAGTGGCTGATTTTGTTTTTAACGGTTCTGCTTCTTTGTATCGACTTGCAATATCAACTACGGTTAGCGCGTATTTGTAACCACGATCATGTGGCAGAAATAATATATCAGCCTGATGAACTTCATTAGGAGCGGTCACATCAAAATGCGAGAATTGAATTTGTTTAGGCGGTGGTAGATAAATTTGCCATAGTGCCTGTTTGGATAACCAATTAGCCGCAGTGGTTTTTTTCACTTTTGCAGCTCTAGCGAGTTTATTGATTGCAGCGTTACCCCTCCAGTATCCCCTCGGAGAATAATAAATTGATTCCATATTATTAATTACCAGCACCTAACATCAATTTACTTTTCATAGCCGATTTTATCAAAAATGAAGACAATTTTTCTTTGAAGGATTTATCAGGAATAGCATTTAACGCATGAATTAATTTCACATCTGCTAGATGCCTGTGTTGCAGATTGCTGCTTTTATAAGCAACATCATGAAGGTGACAGGCCTTATCAATGGCGTTTATTGGTTCTTCACCGGGGTTGGGTTGATTTTGATTATTGAGTCTGATATCAAGTCTGGTTCCCGGTCCACAGTAGCTATATCCTGGAAGGTGCTTTTCTCCGGGGTACTTTGCCCATGGGGTTCCAGGGAGCTTTGCCAATTTGGCTGCGATATCACCTCCTCGTTTTTTTTAAAATCAGATCTCATAGACACAAATCTAAATTTCTTTGTACCACATTGCACGCATTTACCAGAAAGCGCTGATCGGTTATTTTTTGTTGTAATCGTCGTCACATCATCTGTGCCAGTACGCGTTTTACACTTCACACAATATAGATCCATAATTTATGTATAGAAATATGGATATAATTGATTTTTCAGCGACTAAAACAAGAGAACCAATTAAGCATCATGCAGCGCTACCAAACTCTATCCGGATGATTATAATCGGGCCATCTAGATCCGGTAAAACGCAATTGCTGCTCAATTTAATAATGAGATGGATGAAGTGGGATAAGTTGTATTTAATTGCCCCTAGCGTAGATGATCAACGATGTTATGAAGTGCTAAAAGATTTTAACGAGAATGCATCAGAAATTAAGGGTGAGAACGCCATTGATTTTATAACCGATATCGATGAAGCACCGAGCATTGATGATATTGATGGAGATATTAACAATTTAGTCGTATACGACGATATAATGTTTGATAAACAAAAAAAATCAAAAAACAAAAAAAATCCTGCTAGAATATTTTCCCGTGGGCGTCACAAAAACACTGACGTGATATATGTCACTCAACGCTACACTCAGGTTCCAAAAGTGATCAGAGATAACTGCAATTTATTGTCTGTATTCAACGGAGTTGATACTCATACGCTACGAAATATTTGGCAGACATGGTGTTCTGATATGGACTTCAATCAATTTAGAGATTTCTTTAGTCATGCTCAGTCGACTCCGCACGGATTCGCAACAATAAATTTACATGATCCTCGGACACGATATCGTATCGGACTAGATCAAATATTCGGTTAAAATTGTAAAAGAATTATTAACCCAGAACTGAAAACTTTAGCAGCAGAGAGGGTGGATGACAACAAGTTGCGACCAAAATTAATCAAAAAATCGTTTTCAGTTTTTTAGTTAAAATGATTTCATAGGGAGATTTCAATCAATTTTTTGTCTGAAAACGTTGTAGGGTTCGCCTTTTTTTGGTTAAAATAAGATTATAAGACGGCTCGTTTTAGGATTTCAATCAAATTTTGTCTAAAAACGTTGTAGGATTCACCCTCTCTGCTGCTTGAGTTAAGAGGAATAAACAAACCCCACTTTTACTATTCACAAACGGGAAGGAGTAAATATCTAACCACAAATATACTATCCAAACACGAGATGGAGTACAAACAAACTACAGAAATATTATAAAAATCCACAATATCTACTATTAACACATGGAAGGAGAAAATAACACAATAATGGATGGTCAGACTGGAGACTGTTTCGCTTTATATGGTTCAAGCGTGGACTCGATAGAAACACCCTTACGATTTTTTTGTTGGGTAGGAAAATTAATTTTAGGGTGAGGGATAGAAGAAACTCAAAGAGCACGGACATGGATGAAATTTTGAATACAAACATCATACATTTTTTTTCAAAGCACAACATGTTTTTTACTCAAATAACACACAATCAACATTTAAATTAGCAATAAACAAAATATCTATAAACAAACGAATTATTTTTCACATAGTTGACAACCTTGTGAAGTAAAGCTAGTTTCCAGAAATGTAAGGCATTTGATCATTGATGTACAAGACGTTTCCTAGTTAAATGCAACAAATAACGATATTGGTCACAAAACCATCGATCTACTGTGTCATCGTTTCTAGAATGAAGAATGACGATCAAAATAAGTCACTAAATGTTCCAAAGAATATCCAAAACTGCTTTGCTGCAAAAACTATACACAATATTGCCCAGTAGAATTTGTGGCTTGTAATTTCACATTATTGAATCGTGTCGTCTGAGGATTTCTTCTCATAAATTCAATGATGTCGTCTTCTCAAGGTGACAACTCATTCAGATCAAAATACTCCACACAAACCATTTTAAGAAAGTAGATTTCTGGTAGATGACTGTCTTCCGTGTTTATGACATATGCTTGATGGTCTTGAGGAATGCGATTAGGTAGTTCATTTTAGCACACATCATAGTATTTCAAGAAGCAGTGTATGAAATGTGATTCAATAGGTAATACATTTCCCATGTTTCCATTTGTTGTCTTATTTAATTCTTCCACAGTTAATGATAAGTCATCAATTCAATCCTGACCCTTTGCTAAAAATGGCTGACAAGTAACCGTTTCTTCGCTTTTTCTCTGTACTTTGAGCCCAGAGAGATTTGATCTGATGGATCTCGCGAATAATTAATAGAGGAGAGGAATGATCACGCAAGTCTTTATTTCACTGATGCAACAATACATTGTCCGAGATGAGACTCCAAGTTTCGTCCAGATACTCTTCCAATGTTTCTTCGTGATTCGTCATCAGACATTCATCATGTTGAATTTCACTAGGACGGCTGCTTTGATATCCATATCAATCTTTCTTGATCAATCCCGTAATATTATCCGCCAAGTGTTTCCCAAAACAGGAGACTACATTCTATTCACGTCCTGGCCATCTATACGTCATTACCCGCTCCTCTTAGTCTTTGTCTTGGGGTTTTGCTTCCTCTGAATCTTCCCATTCTATTTCCATATTTCTTCCACCATTCAAAGCGGAATCAATGTCTTCCATAGTCCTATAATTATGGTGTTCACCGTATTGCTTTGCCTAGAGCTTCTGCAAACTGAATTTCCACAGGACTCTGACCGACTGTATAGTGTGGAAATGTCCCACTAAAGTCGTCGGTGTCTTGGCCTGGAGAGAAATCAAAAGCTTACAGAAAAGCATAGCCTCCTGCGTAATCTTTGTACGTAATACCGTGACTGGTGTTGTTATCTAACTATAAAGTGGCTTCGTACAGAGACAAGTATGATCTCAAGTAATTATTCGCATCACCAAATTTAGATTTGAAACGTCTGGTAAATAAGGCCTTGCCATCACAACTAACATCGATCCTAGAGAAATTGTAAGCTGAAACTAGAAAAGATTAAAATTGTCAGCTCCGTTGAAGGCTGAATTATTGATGCCAACGAATACACATTTGGGTAACTATCTTTGAAACAAATGATCAGATACTTTGCCGGAGTTCTGCGCAAGGTATGACTGATGACCTTTCGTACTTTAGGGTAAGACTTTCACACGTCGTACATAGAGTCGAGCTTCAGGTGTGTAAAGAGTATCGCCTGCAGCCATCAATGTAAAGCGTCACTACAACGATTACGTCTTAGGCACATACACACCATTCCGCAAATACTTGTATTTCAGCCACATGCCCGAATGCAAACGATCTATCAATTATTAACTTGCAGCAGTTTCTTTCGTCGCTCGAAAAATATCGATACATTTTGGTCGGTCAGAGCAAGTAATCGCAATGATTTTGAATTTGGTCGCAGAGTCAGATTTCTATATCATGCAAGCATCCGGATGATTGTTCTTGGTTTCCATTCCGTACATCAAGAAGTTTTCTTGGTACGATCGGTAAAATAAGTATTCACGATGCCTCTGACCAGTTTGTTATTCAAGTACAAACCATATTGTTGACGGTAGCTACAATATCACCGTCGCCTAGGACAGTGTTGGTGTTCGATCACTTCCAAATACAAGTGACTGCTATTCAGATCGATGTAATCTTCAGGCTGTCCTTTGATTTCAATCTCGGCGGGAGCTGATGCCCTCAATGAGGAGACGAAATTCGACCCATTGAGATACTTGTATGGTCCCCATAGTGGGTGGCATGGCAAACAAATCCAGTTCCTACTTGGAACAGTCGCAAGACTCCAGATGTGTCATTTGTCTGTCTGTTAGGTTTTAAAAACCAAAAATGTCCAAGTCTCGAACGATTCGTTATTTCTTAGTCTTTCTAGCTCTATGGATATGATGGCATCTGAGGTAGTTTATTCATCGTCTCTTTCTGCCTTGTTTTTGCTATGGCGCTAGGGACGCAGAAATGCTTGATTATGTGCCGTCCATGGCATTTATTGGAGTTTCACGTCGTCGAAATATCACTTTACCTGTTTTAAGTAAGACGTGTTTGCCTTTTCTCACAAAAGCTTATTTGGGGTTTTGTTTTGTCAATGATGACATTTTGAAAACATTCAGATCGGGGGCCACTGATCGAAAAGTCGATTTTAAGATACATCTCCTAAACCATGTCGAGTGAGCGTTTGAGTGTGATTGAGACTGAGAAATAGTAAGGGTTTAATAGAGATTAAAACTGAGAGTAAGACTTGAACTGAGATTAAATATTTATAATAGGATGGTGATATTTAATTGAGACTGTGAGTAAAGGAGAGATTTAGATTGCGATTGAGAGTATAAGTGAAATTGAGATTGAGAATGGGTGTAAGAGTGGAATCCTGATGGACACTGAGAGTAATTGTGAGATCAAAATTCAAATTGAGAGCAAGAGTGCGAATGGGATTGAGACTGGGAGTAAGACCGGATTACGATTGTGACTGAGAGTGAGACATAGATTAGGAACGAGACAGCTATTCAGCACGAGATGAAGAATGAGAAAGCAATTATGATGGGGATCAAGATTGAGACGGCACTTATACAGTGATTAATTTTGAGATTAAGAATGAGACTGATTAGGTTGAGATTAAGAATGAAATATAGATCAAGAGGGTGACTTAAACCAATATTGAGACTGTTATTAACATTGATATCAAGAGTGTGACAAAGATCAAGCTTAAGATCAAAATTCAGATAACGATTTAGAATGAGTTCAAGATTGAAACAGAGATTAAGGCTGAGAGCAGGATTGAGAAAGATATCAGGATTGAAATCAAGACTGAGACGTCGATTTCGACTGTGATGATGATTGAGACAGAGACTATGATTGAGATTAAGATTAGAACACATTGGGACAGAGATTAAGACATCTAAAGATTGCGACTAATGTTGAGACTGAGAGCAAGAAGGAATTTTTTTATGGTTTAACGCCATTTCTCAGCACAATATAGGCTATACATGGCGGCCAGTATTAATGGTGGAGGAAGAAACCGAACAAACCCCGGAAAGAACCACCGACCCACGAGAAGCTACTGGCAAGCTTTCTCACATAACTACATTTGCCGAATCTTAGACTCGAACACACGCAGACAGAGGTGAGATGGCAGTGGTCCGTAACGGACAGCGCTTTAGACCACTCGGCCACTCGGGGCCCCCAAGAAGGAAATGTAGATTGAGACAGATAGTACAATTTAAATTAATAATGAGAGTGAGATTGTGATTTAGACTGAGACTGTGAGTTAGATGGAGATTGACACTGAGACTAAGAGTAAGATTGAGATTGAGAATCAAAGTAAGAATGGATTGAGACTGAGACTCAGAATACGATTACGATTGAGATTTAGCTGAGAATAAGAGTGGATTTGGAATTAAGACTGAGGGTAAGCGTGTGATTGAGACTGGGATTGAGGCCGAGAGTAAGATTGAGATCAAGACTTAGACTGGGAGTAAGATTGAAATTGAGGCTTAGAGTAATATTAAGAATTAGTTATGTTACTGAGACATAGAATAGGGTAGAGGTTTATAATGGGTGTAAGATTGAGATTGAGATTGATAGTAAGAGTGGGATTGGGTTTGCGAAATAGCAAGTGTGGGATGTGGACTGAGATAGAGTAAGACTGGGACTGAAATGTGATGCTGAGAGCAAGAGTAGGATTAACATTGAGACTGATAATAATCGTGCGATAGAGGTTGATACATATGGCAAAATGTTGATTAAAATTAAGACTGTAGATAATGACGAAATTAAGGTTGAGCCTCAGAGTAATTGTGGGGTTGTGATTAAGACTGAGAGATAGAGAAAGACTGAGATTCTGACTGACAGAAAGAGTGAGTGAAACTAAGAGAACGAGTGAGATTGAAATCGAACCTGACAGTAAGAACAATATTGAGAGTGAGATTCATGTTGAGATTAAGATGGTGATTCACACTGAGAGCGAGAGTAAGAGTAAGATTGAGATTTAAAATGTGGGTAAAGGTGAGATTAAGATTGGGACTGAGAGCAAGAGTAAAATTGAGATTGAGACTGCGAGAAAAAGTGAGATTTTTATTGAGCCTGAGAGTACGAGTGAGATTTAATTTGAGATTGAGAGTGAGACTGAGAACGACATTGCGACTCAGAGTAAGAGACATATTGATATTTAGATCGAGAGTAAGAGTGATAATGAAAGTGTTACTGAGGGTAAAAGTGAGATCGATTTTGGGATTAAGAATAGGAGGGAGATTGAGTTTGGAATTTAGCGTAACAATAAGATTGAGATTGAGACTTAGATTAAGAGTTAGTTTGATATTAAGATTGAGACTGAGAGTAAGAGTAAGATTGTGTTTCGACTTAGAGTAAGCGTGAGGTTGAGAATGAGACTGAAAGTAGAGAGAAAGTAAGATTGTGACCGAGTGTGAGAGTGAGATGGGATTAATGACATAGAATAGAATGCGATTTTGATTGAAACTGAGGGTAAGAGTCGAAATGAGTTTGAGACAGTGAAAAAGAGTAAGACTGAAATTGAAATTGCGACTCACTGTAAGATGGAGATTGAGTTTGAGAGTAATATTAAAACTGAGACTGAGTGTAAGATTGAGACTGAGATCGAGAGTAAGTTTGAGATTGAGACTGAGATCAATATTGTGACAGAGATTAAGTCTGAGACAGAGTATCAGTATTGAGTCCAAGATTGAGATTGATTGTGAGTTTGACATTGAGCGTAGATGTAAGACTGAAACTATGACTGAGAGCAAAGATTGGGATTGGTTCCGAGACTGATATCAAAAGATTATGTTTAAGACTGGGAGAAATAGTGAAATTAGCATTCAGACTGCAAGTATTTTTGAGATGATTAGCAATGAGAAATCTATTACGATTAAGACTGACACCAGCTATTGAGAATGATAATAAGTCTAGAAAGATTAAAATTGAGATTAAGAATGAGACTGAAATTGAGGTTGAGATGAGAAATGAAACAGAGATTAAGACTGAGAGTAAATCTGAGATCAAGAGTGATAAAGAAATGAGGACTGAGATAAAGATATATATATATATATATATATATATATATATATATATATATATATATATATATATATATATATATATATATGATTGCGACAGAAACTTTTATTAAGATTCAATTTGAGTTTGAAACATATATTGAGACATAGATAAAAAGAGATTACGATATTGAGACTGAGATTACAATTGAGAGTAAATGTGAGAATGCGATACAAACAGATATTAATGTGAGATTGAGATTTGAGACTGAAAAACAGTTATATTAATAATGAGGCTGAGGGTAAGAGCAGGATTGACATGAAAAATGATAGTACGATTGAGATTGAGGATGTGTCTGAAAGTAAAAATGATATGCATTTTGAGGCTGGTAGTAAGGATGAGATTGAGATTGAGACTGAGACTAAGAGTAAGTGTTACAGTGAGATTAAGACTAGGAGTAAGAGTGATATAGACTAAATGTAAGGGTAAGATTGAGATTGAGAGTGAGAGTGAGAGTCAGATTGAGATTGTACTGAGAATAAGAGTAATATTGAGAATGGGACTGAAAGTAAGTGTAGGATTGAAATTGAGACTGAGGCAGAAGGTTACACTTCAGATTAAGACTGATAGTACGATTGTGATTGAGAATGAGAGTAAGATGTATATTGAGAGAGGAAGATTATGTTTGAGACTGAGAAAGATAGATTGAGAATAGAATTGAGACCGAGAGTGAGGCTAGGATTGGAATCTAGACTAATTGTAAGTGCGTGGCAGGTATTGAGACTGAGATTATGAATGGGTTTGCGATTGAGACTGAGAGTAAATGAGAGACTAGAACTGAGACTTTTATTAACAGTTAGATTGTGTTGAAACTCAGAGTAAAAGTTTAATTGGTATTGCGGATGATATTATGATTACGTGTGGAATGGAGACGAAAGAGTAAAATTGGTATTAAGACTGAGACTACGATTAAATCTAAGACTGAGATTGGAATTGAGGGTACGTTTGAAAATACGACTGAGCGGAATATTGGAATTGAGAAAGAGAGTAAACGTGAGAGTGAATATGAGAAGAAGATTGAGATTTAGAAATAGAGTAGGATTGAGATTGGGACAGAAAGTAAGATTGAAAATAATATTGGGACTGATAGTAAATTTGTGATTAAGACTGAAAGGGAGATTGAGTTTAAAAATGAGACTGAGATTAAGCCAGCTATTAAATTTGAGGCAACGATTTAAGAGCTATACAAATGTATATTAATGTTGTGACAGAGATTAAATTTGAGATCAATATTGAGATAAATATTAAGATTGGAATTAAAGGTGAGAAAAGATAAAGATTGAATGCAAGACTGAGACCTATATTAAGATTGAGAAAACTATTTAGACAGAAATTTAAGTGAGATGAAGAATGATACAACTTTAGATCATTGATAATGTAAAGGCGTTTGAAATTGAAACTAAGAGTAAGTTTTAGATTAAGACTGAGATTAAAACTCAGATTGAGACAGAGTTAGAATTAGAGGACGATTTACGCTGAGAGTAAGACGCTTATTAATATTTATACTGAAGGTACGAGTGTGGTTGACCTTGAAACTGAGAGTCATATTGAGATTAAAACTGCGACTGCGAGGACGATTTCGATTCCAATTGAAATATGGTTTGAAACCGCTATAAAGTTTGAGATTAAGACTGAGACAGCTAATAATATAGAGATTAATTCTGAGAAATATATCAAGTTAGAGATTAATATTGGGACAGCGATTAAGGTTAAGATTAGGATTGAGACATATATTAAGCATTGGGGCAGGATTGATAAAGAAATTATGATTTGGGGACAAAATTGAGACAAAGAATATGAGTGAGATAAAAACTGAAAAATAGATTATGATTGTGATAAAGATTGAGTTTGAGATTTAGATTAAGACAAATGCTAAATTTGAGACTGAGAGTAACATTGAGTTGAATCTGAGAGTCAGATTAAGACTGAGACAGAGTGAAAGATAGATTGAGACTGAAAGTAAAGGTAAATCATTGCGACTGAAAATAGGAGGAGAATTGTGATTTATTCTGAACATAAAAGTACGATTGGTTTTGAAACTGAGATTAAGGGTAGGATTGGGAACGAGACTGAGTGTATGTGTGGGATATGGATTGAGACTATGGGTATGTGCGAAATTTAGATTGATCTTGAGGTTAAGAGTGAGAAAGGAGTTGAGACTGGAATTAAGATTTGGATTTGGATTGAGACTGAGAGTATTAATCTCATTGGGATTAAGGCTGAGAGTAAGATTGAGATTGAGACTGAGAGAAAGGTAAGGATTAATAGTGAGGGTAATTGTGAAATTGAGACTGAGAGTAAAAGTAGCATTAGAAGTGAAAAATAGTAAGAGTAGGATCCAGATTATAAATTAGCTATATATATGTCATCATTTGAAAGCTGAAGGCGGATAACATATAACAATATGCATAAAGTTGTTTAGTAACTTAACAACTAACACTTTTGGATTCCAAAATAATAACAATTGGACAGTGAGATAAAAATATTTTTAATAGTTTTATATCTTCACAATTTTCCTGGAAAAGTTTTCTTGTAGTATTAATTAAGTAATTCCGGAGTCCTCCAGTGTATAAAGTTTAGTATTGAAGTGAGAATAAATTAAAGGAAATCTTTATGAGCATGAATTGTTGAATCACACAAAATAGAAGGGCAGATTTGGCATGCAAAGTTTTTTTTCCAAAAGAGTTCCAAGAATTCATGTTACAAGCATTATTTATCTATATAAAAAGGTCTATTTATTCTTTTAACACTTATGAGCCATTATGTCACTTTATTTTTTTTAAAAGAATCAAACATCCAGAGCAAAGTTTTGAAAGCGTTGCAAAAGAACCAAACGTTTACATATACAGCCCCGAGAATGAGTTAAAGCATCTAATAGGTGAATATGAGTACCTTTATCCAAAATATTTCAACTCGAAAAAGTAACATCTACCATGATCTTAAACTTCTATATTCTACGTCTGTAGAACAGCACCCTACGTGTTGAATCCTCTAAAGTAAACGGCGCTTGCCTTGCATTAGAATGCACAAAATAGATAGAACCTTTCGTGTACGCACTACCTACAGAAAAGTGAACATTTACACACGAAACAATAGTATTTCCAATACCAAGAATTGATGACTTTATTGACAAAATTGGAAAGGCAAAATATGTTAACAAGTTGTACATACTAAAGTATGCTGTCACGGTTAAAGGACAATACCTATATGCCTCTACATGTCCGGATGTACTATACCAATGCAAATTGAAATTAATTTTAATTACTCTTTCCTACGCATTAAATAATCGCGATACGTAAGTCTTGTATAAATAACAAATTGCAAAGGTTGTAGTCGTTTTAATAAGTAAATGACATGGTAACTGTTAAATGAAGTATGAATGACACGCTCTACGGGTGTCTTTCATTTATTCAGGTCATACAAGTATCGTTTCTACTAATCCCTCCTAATTAAGACACCTAAACATAAATGATCCTTCTTTTGTTGCTGGATTGGAAAATGTAAATTTTACACAAATGAAATATAATTCATAAGTATATTTTCGATAGATCCTTTTGATGCATATCATTTCATCTTGGCCGCGAACTGCAGTATAATGGCATGAAGGAATTATAAAGCTTATCTACCAGGTGAATGCAAGCCACCAATCGATCTAAAGAGCAGTATGTGTTACATTTATCAGTGAATCATGACAATTTTGAAAAATATTTCCACTACTTAGTTTACAGGCTTCTGTCCAACATAACAATGTTTCTTGCAATTGGGGTTATTTTGACATTTTGTAAACGAATCGTAATACTTTTTATATATGTATGTATTTACCCTGTGATAATGCTTGATCCTTCTAATGGTCGTTACCTTCCAATGTACATGTTAATATCACTTGACTTGAACAGTTAAAATTGCTCGCGTAATTGATTAGAATGACTAATAGTACAATAGCATTAGTCAGCTGTAAACTCTCATTAAAGTGTACCTGGATGAATACAAAATCAACAAAGTACTTTTCCAATTAGGAATATGACTCACTGTCAACGTTGCAGTGTTCAAATCTAATTAACTACTTAAACGCTGTGTTCAATCCACTTATCCCGACAGGAATTTATATAGAACTTTACATATAAAATATACACACTGTGTGCATCTTATGTGCATGCTTCATACAAAAATACATGACCAAACTGTGTAATGGTTTTTATACGGATTGCTTACATTACTATTATGTTTGTGCTCCTATTTTAGTACCTATTTAGTTTGTCTACTTAAATACACTGAAATGACGAATGAAAACTAATTAATTGAGCATATGACCTGGAACTCATTTATGGGATATTGTTAACATTGCTCAAACATATTTGTGCTTTAATTGAAATAAATGTTATAAGTATGTGGAATAGGATGCGTCCAACTAAAATATTAGTTGCGGTAACCTAATTTCTACGGGTAAGAGAGGATTTAATTGTTATGACTCTAGCTTATTAAGAAAAGGACATGATATTTTTGTCAAAAATAACGGTTCTTTCTTCTGTACTTAAATTTTTTTTCCATAATACTCTCTTAATATTAGGCATCATTGTAAAACTGACACGTATATTGATTGAAGATCAAAAAGGTATTCATATAATATATATGAATCATGGTGTCAGCTTACATTGAGTATATCGCTGATATGCACATCGCTTTGCAATTGCGTATATCAATGTGTTTGTGTCAGATTTCAAGCCGTAGCTTTTATATTCGTCTATGTATCACACAACAACGAAACAAGAACCTCGAATGGTAAATCATGAATCTAACAATGAAACTACGATTATATTACAAAAGCAGACAATATGAAATTTATATATTTATTCATCGTGCCCTTATGTAAACATACATATAAATTTTAGCAATTAAATATCTGACTTTACAAAAACGTCGAACCGTTCAAACTTAAACAATGTATCTTGCTCCATACCTTTAGTACATAATGCTGCTTAAAGATATATTCTTCTCAAGGAAACCTTGACGATAATAAGGTCATTGCTCGGATAATGCAAAATAGTACAAGCATCATTTAAAACTGTGCTTCTAAAAATATGGCCAAGTTTTAAAATGAAACATGTTATTTACAAAAAAACAAAAAACAAATGTGATACTTTGCATTAAAACTGGGTCATGTTATCAAATGTATTGTCCTTAGTCACTATCTTCACTCTTGGTAGGATGATTGGTCTGTATGGAATATTCGTGTTTTCTGCAGGAGACGGATGGTCTGCGATGTCGGGTCTTCCAGATGCCAAGACACGATTATCAGAGACATCTTTGCTCAGAAAGGAATACCCGCCAGTTTCAGCATTCTTTTCAAACCGAAATTTCATGTATCTTTCTTCCCCGTTTGTCGACTCGCTTGATATCCATGTATTACTGATGGTATCGTATGTGTCCGGTTGGTCATTAATTTGATCGTACGCTTCAACTATGCCATAATATTCCTTATTCCCTTCCGTTTCCTGAAACCCTTGGTAAGCCTTTTCTCTTTTCTCTCTTTCGAGCTTCTTTCTAAAATTATAAACGTTATTATCTCTTGAGTTAACTTTATAAGATCAATGACACATATCTTAGAGTCCTTAAGTTAAAATGCATGCTTATATATATATATATATATATATATATATATATATATATATATATATATATATATATATATATATATATATATATATATATATATTAAGGAGGACTTTGTATTGCGTCTAAGTATAGAAGCTCTAAGCGCTTTGACACATCTATAATGATATGACGACAAAACAATATGAAATTAGAAAACATCATAGATCCTGTCCTTGATAAAGAGTTAGGGGAAGTCACGTCAACAGGTTTTTAAGTTTAATTTTAAAATGATTGGCTGTTTTCAAGGTCACGATGGGACTTTTGAATTAAGAAATAAACAACATTTTATGTTTGAAATAAAATGATTCGTTCTCGTCAGGGCCATATTAGGAGTATGTGACATATACACAATCACGTGACTCCTCTCTAGCCCTTTTACTTGATTAAGCAATTTGGGGAATGTTTTCGACACTATGTTTTTTAATACGATTTAATCTTTGTTTTAGAGAAATATAGTTAGTTTTAGAGTTTTACATGTGACGTGCAAATACAGATACTAGCATGTCCAGATGGTTTAAGATTTACTAGAGGAAACTGTGTTGCTGAGGCGTTAGTGAACTCTTCACATCCCTGCCTAGTGTGACCATTGCAAATTACAGTTCTGCACGTCTCGCCATATATTTTAACGAATAATGAATATTATCAACTACTAAGTAAGCTAAATGACAGCCAGCAAGAGTTTATTATTCAAACAGAGACTTTCCTATTTTAAATAATCTCTTTTTAGACCTACATTATATAGGCTTTTAAAAAGGCATTTAATATATTACAGAATATGTGTGCCTCCTAAAATATCGACAGGTTATTGTAACCTTGCAATCATTGATGTTGTGAATATTGTTGAAAAATCCCACGGAGCCTGTACACAAACCTTTATGACGACCAAGGTTTTTGACGGTTTATTGGTATAAGTTCCGTTTCAAGGATTGCATTAAGCTGAAGTTCTTCTCACCTCTTACGCCACATATTTGCACATATTTGTATCTTACGCATGTGAGATAAAGTTAAATGCAGAAGGGATTTCTATGAAGTTATATAACATCATTATTTCATTTAGAAGACGGTGACGGTTTTATCGTTATTGTCTTATATCGTTAATGATTAACCAATGAAATGTTGCCATTAATCTAGAGGATAGCAGTGATAGCCTACTGGCGAAACTAGATAGATAGATAGATAGATAGATAGATAGATAGATAGATAGATAGATAGATAGATAGATAGACAACCACTCACACCAAGTCCGTTCAGGAAATCGTGACAGTGACGATTCCTAAGTGACTAGGAATATATAGCTTGTTTCTAAGTTAAAGGTCAATACGTAAATACCGATAAGATGCAAAATACAGATGTTTGTCCTGTTGAGAGGCATTTCAAAGTAATGTTGATATTTGCAGCAATGAAATTTCGATTAAAGTCCCTGAATATACAATCTAAATCTCATAAGACTGTATACCGAAATAATAAATCTTTTGGTGCATATTCCATTCTCTTTATGTGTATTGAATCTCTAGGAACTCTTTTAGTGAGCATCACTATATCATATCACTACTTTACCTTTTCTTTGCCTGCATCACACAATAAAGAAGAAGCAGGCTGGCAAGAAGTACCAGCGCCGACCCCATCACGGCTGATATGATCAAGACGAGGTCGGAGCCTAGACAGTAGTAAAAATATTCGTTAACTATATATATATAAAGAGAGAGAGGAGGGAAGGGAGACGCAATTGATTTTCGTTAACGTTAGTATATTATCAGGTTATTACTAGCACATTATGCATAGTAGTAAGGTATGCCGTCTGATTTAATATATTGGAAAATTTAGTATTCATTCGTACAATAGAGAACGCACATTTATCTTAATACACAATCGGAAAACTTGGGTATGTAAAATATCATTGAACTTTAGGCATTGCACTGCAATGACACAATTTATATTATTTCAAAAACTCTTCAACTGTTTATTTATTGATTGGAACCAAAAAATTACATCACTGCATAATGTGCATTGATTTAATCTAGTAAACAATGTTTATCATTTTGGTACTTAAATTTCGGCTATACGGAAGGTGTAATCATCCTTCAAAAATAGATCAGTGTTTGTTGTCTTCTAATAACCTTGTTTGTAGCAACATCAGAAAGGTTAAGACTTTAAATCACATGATTAGCAATTAACAATATATGCTGACACATACTATTCACGGAATAATTTCATATTTTGATGACCCGAATAAATTCCCAAGTGGATTCGGAGTGACGAATCTTTGGAAAATATTGTAAAAAGTATATACTAACTTTTCAAATGTTGTAATTATGACATTATCGCCAGTTTTGTTTGCATTAATTTACATATAAACCCAAAGCAAATGTTCCAGAATTGTGTAGATAAATATCATATATATAATATATATATATATATATATATATATATATATATATATATATATCCCTATTCGAAGATAATTGTATTTCTTAATCTTAAGCAATGACTGACATATGGTGTTAGATAATGGAAAGAAAATACTAAAATATTTAAAATAAATTCATTAGTATAACTTATTGAAGGAATACATTAAACTCTCACGACTTGAAAGCGGTACATTACACGATAAAGTTGATTAATGTAACGAAAAAAGCAACATATTATATGGACATATATATACATATATACATATATGTATATATATATATATATATATACATATATATATATATATATATATATATATATATATATATATATATATAGATATATATATATATATATATAGATATATATATAGATATATATATATATATATATATATATATATATATATATATATATATATATATATATATATATACATACATATATATACAGCTATCGGTGAATATTGCATAATGAATTACATTAACCTTTACATTCATAAATATATTGTAGTTAGTAGGCAACATTACTACCTAGAATAGTAGTTACGTGAAGTAATTAAGATTTCAGGTATCATAACGGCACATGATTTGCGATTCATTATAGCAATAATAACGTTCACATCATTCGGATCAGATATTCTGACTTCTAACTACATATCCGGTCCTGAGGCAAATTTGAAATAATTATCTTTTTTTTAGCAATTTAGTACTTACGGATGTGAAGATTATGTACATTTATACGCGAGAGAAGACTTTCGAAAATGATTACAGTCTTTACATTGGTCAATCAATAGTTGCTGTCGAGCAACCAACAACAAACGGATAGATGACTGGGATGGGGAAAAATTTAATTTGACCAATAAGTATATCTACGATTGCCTCTTAGAGCTCGTCTATTCATTATTCGTCTATTCATTATTCGTCCATTCATTATTCTAATGAGACATAAAGTGTGGTTTCCTTTACCCCTAGAATCAACGTATTTTGGAATGAATGATAGTTTGTATAAGTGCACGTACAGAATGATCAGCGTTAAGTGAAACGTAACAATTAAGATATCATAGTTGCCACCTACATTGTGAGCACCTGCTATTTACCTATCATTTTAGTTCAACATTATACTAATGTTCAAATTATACCGTGTCAAAAACAAAAAGCGTGTTAATAATGAAGTGCCACTATCTTTGATTAATATTTCATTATATTTGATCTAGTACCGTTTTACTCGTATTTCCACACAAAAAGTTCATTGACATCTCTTATCGAGGCCTTCGTCATTATTAGTGATTACAAAATTGGTAATATATCATAACTCATTTTTCGATTCTTTACTGATCTTTCATAAAATATTAAACTGAAATTTAAGTTTATCTTTCATATGATTATATTATGACCTTTAACAAAGTTTTCATTTGACATTGGTCTTGTACTTACCATTAATTATTAAAGAGCAAGGATCGGTAATAAGATGCTGTTAAATAATACGTTCATTCAAAAGAAGGAAAGATGATATTGGTTCACCAAATTGTAAATCCATTATTTGTGATGTGTGTGTGTGTGTGTGTGTGTGTGTGTGTGTGTGTTATATTTTTAACGAATCTTTAACAGTTTTCGTGCAATCGCTACGATTCCTAAGTGTGACAGTTTATAAGAGATGTCTAGTATGCAAGAGACGTAGCATGATGTCCCACCCAGTCACATTATCCTAAGACCAGGCCAACCAGTCCTAACATTAACCTCTTCATGCTGAAAACGACGCCAGGCACCTGTTTGTACCATTTGTATAGGTCATTTGGTATGACTCGACCAGCTTTCCAACCCGTGACCTCCCGCATCCGAGGTGGACGCTATAACCACTTAGGCCATCTTAGTGGTCCAATACATTATTAAAGTGCTATGTTAATAAATTGGCTTACCTGACTCTGTCGGTGTACTTGGAGTGACCTTTCCAATGCATTTTCGATTGTTAAGGTCAAATCCTTCCTGTAAATGTAAGAATATACTTTGAAATGTAATCTTGTCTTTTATTTACTCAGATATATACATGTATTTGTAGTTCATTTTCAGGAAGTATAAAGTAGAAAATACTTTTGCGATGAATTCTTTACTATGAAAACAATGTGCTGGAAGAGTTTGTAGGTCTAAAAAATGGTAATATAATATATTGTAACGTTGTATGTGCCATTTTGAGGGTACAATGAACACCATACATCCAAAGACAAAATGATAACTGTAAAGAACTAACCTTGAACTTGCATGCAATGTTAAATCCATTCTTCTTGCAATCAAGACACAACGAATCGTAAAGTAACAAGCTGGTATCCTGGCTAAAATTCTTCCTATTATTGCTAACAGCGACCCCGTATCCAATGGCAACACTTTCGAGTGCATCAATGCCCTGTACGAAGGGTATGGATCGAGCATCTGGTAAAGAACAGGATACTTCTGCAAAACTGATTCTCTCGCCTTTTACGATAATGGTGTTATTCTCATATAGTATTGTCCCATTTATTTTGATCTGAAATATATTGAAACAAAATTTCATGAAGTGCAGTGGCTGCGAAATGCAATGGCTGATACGACTAGGTTATAGTAATGGTCTTTTAGTACAGTATTACATACACACTTTATAAGGATGAAAATACAAACGATGTTAAGTGTAATGCAAAGATTTTAGTCATTAGAAAACAATTAAAATGAATATTGTTTATGTGTATTAACTGCTAACAGTTATAATCAAAATGAAAATTAAAATATGTATCAAACAATAACACACACAATGGATTAAAAGAACAGATAGATATAGATGATACATTTGGTTCGAAGATTGAATTATAATATGTGTTTAAATACTAATATTTACATAAAAAAGATGGTGTCGACACGATAGTTTTTCAGACTCTACGAAGTTATCTCCAAGAACAGATACATTTTCACATCCTTTCTTCTGTAGATCGCAGACACCTCTTTCCGGAATACCGTATACCACAGGTGGCTCACGTAAGTCGACTGAGCAATCAACATCACCAAATGTATCTTCACAATAACATTTTCCTGTCGAAGAAAGAAGATAAAATTATTTCCCCTTTATGTATTAGGTCCAACGGAATACCACTTAACAACGATTTTTTTAATCTTTAATATTTTTTATTTTTTAATGCAAATCTAAGCTTTCCTATGTATATCAATAACAGGGAATGCCAGGATATCACAAGAATACGGTATGCAATCACGTATGACTTAATAATGACAACGTTTAGAGATGGGTCTCCAACACGAGATTCACAATATTATTGGCCTCACAAGGTGTCATGAGACGATAACAAAGGTGGTGTGGTCATGGAGGGAAAATGCTCTCATGCGGCCCTCAAAGTGATATGAGTTTGAGACCCCTGGTTGACATTATCAATTCATATTTATTTCCGTCTTAGAACGTTCCCTCCCCTGGTTATATCTGTGTCCTCTTTTTTAATCACTAACATTTTATTACATGAAGTTGATAGATATATTTTTAAACCATTCGTTTTGTTTGTATAAAAACGAAAATTATACTGAAATAACTAACTTAGGTTTGCAATCGAGAAAAGAATGCAACGTATGATCATATCCTCATATAGAATGTTCAGTAGTAGGTTGTGTGAATTGAGTTTTCTTTAGTTGATAATTATTTTCACATTTCAGACATATTGTCAACACTGTTCCGCCCTATAAATAGTTAGAAACAGGGGAATGTGCACTAAAAACACACTAGCAGAATATATTATTATTATTTTTCTAACGTAATAGTTTAGGTAGGTAATAACACGTTCTCTCTACAGAAACCATGCATACTTATCAGAACAAACAAACAACGTTGGAAATTACAATAAAACACGCAGAATGATTTATTTTAAACTGTTAAAACTAACGATATCAAATTGACTATCTATCGACAGAAATGGTACTGTCCACATTTGGTTCGGAGAGACGTACATTTACAAGCATCATATTTAACGAAGACATATACAGTAACACAATATTTCTGGCTAAAAACGTGGGCATACTAATTACGAAATTGATTAATGCATTAATTACTTATGTATTTAGATACATTCAATTGATTAATATTGAAACTAAATCAGATAGCATCAAGCTACAATTGTAATATCAATTAGAAAAAGACTGCGTTTTTTAGCAATGATATTTTATTATTTTAAATACATAATGTTGTTTTTGTAGTATCTAAGTACAAACACAAGCTAATTAATTAACATATTTAATTATACGTCTTGACTATAAGGTTATGAATCATAAGATATAATAATATGTAATGACACAAACAATAAGCATTATCATCCTTTAAAATGATGTATATGTAACAGAATTGTTACCGAGTGGATGGTGGATTAAATAAACAACACAAACACAATATGTGAAAGATAATGTAAATTTATGAAATAAATTATTAATGAAAAATAATGATGTATCAACACAATAACTCATGCGTTCAACCCACAATTACACTTCACAACCATTCACAATACATGAATAAATTAAATATTAATACACAATAAACACGGATCCAAGGAATCTCCTGGACTAAACACAGATCCAAGGAATTTCCTGGACTACACAAATGTTTCACATAAAATGGAACCTTTACAAAAGTTATATTAACGCAAGTATAAATTGCGATAACAAATACAAACATCAAACTATACTATCGCACGTATGAACTGCGACAACTAGCACAAACATCTACATGTATTTTATCAAGTTGCTAACTTTTATTGAGATTCATGTAATCACTTGAAATACTACTGTGATTCGAAGTAACTATGTATAAATATAACAATGTATTTAATTGTAACTACAATTGCAACACACACATGTGTCTCGACCATGTACAACCGTACGATTCACCAACTGTTGAATCGCCGCCCAGCTTCTCCGAATACCTAGGATTGGCCCAATACTTTTATCGGCCACTTGCCCTTCACGGATCCACTACAGTTATACGTACAGACAGCATACAGCATCTACTAGAACCACCGGTCTCAAACACCTAGATGCTACCCCGGACGTTTACACCTCTAGACAGCTCCGACACTCGGACATTTAGACTTCTAGATTTCCGGATATTTTCACATCTCGACAGATGTAGACGGACAGACAATCCGACAGACAGACAGTCAGATACCTCAATTTGATCGCACAGTCAAAATGCATAATCACGGCACAATCAATCACATTCAGCTACAATTCAGTGACATTCAGAGACGTTCAGAGACGTTCAGCTACAATATCAGCTACAATAAAGAAACCAAACTAATAATAGTTGTTTCTAAAACAATCTAAAACTTAGATTACGCTATTGCATTTAAAGTCTAATAGTGACTAGTAATTCCAAATATTCAAAGTTTTAAATCTGCATTGTAATAAAGGCATCATTACATGAAATGATAAACTGAATAGAATTCACAATAAAACGAAATATAAATTTAACACTCACCCCTTTGGCTGGAGAAATAATGACGAGCTATCTCTCCTTTGATAGGATACTTTAGGACTCGTAATCTTGTCAGAAATATTCTGCCTTATATATCCTCAAATAGGTGAGCAGAATTCACGGCAAAATTCCAGTGCACCCCGTGATTCTAATGTTCCTGACTTCAAGTGATTCGTAGTCAGGCACATGCAAATCGTTACACGTCGCTTACCTTGAAAAACACTTATCCACCCCAGGTAACGCATGTACGACGAAACAAAAAAAATGGTGAGATTAGTTTGTAATTCAAGAAGAAATAAATTCAATTTTCGCCTAATTCTGTGATAGTATATGCAAAGTAAATTCTTGTGCATATATCATGAACTACGTAAAACACGACCTGACAATGCTTTAGTTTGTTTATCCTTAGTATAGTAAGTCTAGTTTAAACATATTAGGCAATTCGTACATATGGATATAAAGTTTAACCTTAACCGAGTTGTACCTTTACTAGAATACCCATGACCGCAACCAATTAAGAAGCAAGGCGTACATATGGACATCAAATTTAACCATAACCGAGTTGTACCTTTACTACAATTCCCATGACCGCTGCAATCCATAGGACAAGCCAATTGTTGGACACTCTGTTTAAAGTCATCGGTGTAAATACTTGTCCCAGTCTTTGTTCCATTATTCAAGTCTTCGGTCTTATTTTGGGTTACAGTGACATTGAACTGGTTCAAAAGATTTTGTGGAAGTGGCTGATTTACTACGACTTGGTTCAAGCAACTTTTTTGTGCACTGTCAAGGTGAGTTGACGCCCAATTCATCGTGGACGTGATCTGAAAGAAATAGCTAAACGCATGTATTTACATTATATTTTAACTGTAACGTAAAGTATGTGTTTATCCCAGTGAAGATTGGAGTTTACCTTATGATATGACATCCGTTTGATCTTAGCACAAGATTTTTATGTTTGTTCCATGTCTTATGTTTTGTTTTCTAAGGAAAAACTATAATATTTATTATCATAAAAAGACCTGTACGACACTGAAAACTGAAATATATCAAGACTGTCCCTTTTCGTAATTCCCTTGGACCTGTTCAAATTTCATAAAACAAAAAAAAAATATTTTCCTGCTAATATCTCTTCCTGATGATGCGAATCAAAATTACTTACTACAGCATCTTTAGCACACGTGTTGGCAAAGGACGACGGGTCTATATCAGGTATTTCAGAGCATTTTTCAAAGAGATTAGAGCTGTTTATAAATGACCAGCATTCAACTCTTGCGCTGTTCTTTGTATAATTCCTCATCGTCTGGTTTTTCTATAAAAATAAAATTTGATAACCATGAACTTTACATTGAATAAATAATGTCTAGATTGTAATAGTTTGGACAATACACTATCTTAGTAAGCTCTCATTTTTTCGATCAAGTTGATTTTATATAAAAGAAAAGACTGTAATTAGTAGTTCCAAAACAAACCGACGAAGCTTAAAAGATAGATACAACGTTTATACAAAAGATCTAATTTGTCAGATTGGTCATGCGTTGTAATCCCAACACCAATTGACAATGTTGCAAGCCGCTAAGCTTCGCTGTAAAATCGACTAAATATATATGTAATCAAAAATTGTAAATTCCATTTGTCAAATATGATATCCCTTATGGTACATGATCAATCAGTTAATGATATTCCAATGAGTAAAATCTTTCCTCTGTTCCTTGAATGTTTCGTTGAAACCTACCTATATATAAATGGCAGGCTGTGATTTCAATATGAAAAGTTTTAGTTGCTTTACAAATAAATCTTTCAAACACTTAGGTGTTTTGTCATTTGCGGGTAGTATTACCTTCACAGTATTGATTTCACTGCGGCTGATGTTATGGTCACTTTCATCAACATGTACAGCCGCCTCTGAGCTGTTGTCAAGTAATCTGTTACACTCGGCCGCCAGGCTATCGTTCAGGCTGTTGTCTGGACAGAATATTCGAGAATCAGGGCTACAGTGGTAGGATTGACCAGCGTGACCGCCTTCATATTGAGTACAGACACAAAGATTCTCTTCTGTTGGCCAGATATGCAGGGACTTGTAATTTGAAGGAATGAATAGATCTTCTTCAGGTTTAACTCTTCAAGGAAAGAATGCGAGTTTTTGGTACTACGTAGAGGATGACATTAAATTTGATAAACCATTGACTCTCAAAACATGACACCATCCAGCTGATACATAGTCGATAAACGCTTCTGAAATTTATAGCTAAAAATCAGTGATTGTAATAGTTAAAATCTAAATATAAAAATCTTTACTTAACTTTAATTTATTTTTGGACATAGCGAAAACATGATGTATTTCGATTTTAATTAGAAACGATTGATCTTTTGGATCAATTTTATAATCCAAAGCATCGATTTAGTACTTAAAGCAGATAATGGACGAGAACGAGCAAATAATCAAACTAACTTAATTTAAATTTGCTTTTGGATTGTGTTGATCTAGCATAACATTATAGAGTCGCATTTTTGGTCTTTCGTTTTTAATGTATCTAACGTTATCAGAAACACAAAAGATCCTTACTCCCAGTTCGAGTTGAAGGCTTCAAAATCATTTTCAGGAACCCATGACCCATTTCGAAGCGTAAAGTCATTATTTTTGTCGTTGTCTAGATAACCACATAGCCCGGATGTAGCTTCTCGATCCGATACGGATGGATACAAATATATATTAAATGATATTCCGCCGTTAATTTTCATTAACGATCCAGTTGGAAGGTAGATCTGAAGAATATCGAAAGGGTTCCAGGTTTCAACAATAAAACGAGGGTAACATTCATAACAAACAAGCACTTTGAAGGAAAATTTTACTTTCAAAGCATCAATACAGAATATATTACCTAGTTATATTTAAACGGTGATAAAGTAAAACAAAGGATAGCCAAACCTGTAAAAGTTACTGAATTTTGTTTATATAGGTGCCTTTCTCTAAATGTCAAGTACAATATTTCTGATAATAAAAACTATTAAAACATGGTTAATTGTTTACGAATAGTAAATGTTATTTATAAAGACGATTGGAGATTATCTGATTTGTAGAAGAGAGATGAATCGTGATATGTCACGATACGATACGTATCGCAATAATGGTGCCCTGATAGATAACCTTTGCGATAATCCTCGTCTGTTAGTTGTAAGAATTATATATACGTGCACATTACAACGATATAGCATAATATCATTGTCTAGAAATAATAAGATACAATTCAACGGATGCCTTTCTTTGTCACATTTTAATGTTAATATTTATTCAGGATGAAGGACGGTGGAAATTTGTCAATTACTTTTTCGATACGTGTAGCTACATCTAGAATAATCATTTCATAAAGCATGGTTTTATTTAAATTTTTGTATGGTATCGTACGAAACCCAAAACAGAAATCCATATAAATATAACGTATCTACAAAAATCCAGTTTTTCCTATTGCAATACGTTTCTTCGAGAATACGTACCCAGTCATAATGCCTTAGGTAGCTCCTTTCAGGTGTAGTACTTGATGGCAAAGCCTAAAATAACCCAACTACAGCTGGAGAGGTAGGAATTCTGTCTCTGTCTATAACTGCGGAGAGGATACAAGGTTGCATGTGTATTATAACTGGGTACGCATTCTCGAAGAAATATATTTTTACTAAAAGAAATTGATTTCTTCTATAAGTACATTACACATTGCTAATAGTAAGAAGAACGGTTAAATAATGCGAGGATGTATCATTAAACAAGAGATACTAACTCCGGTCACCTAAGGTATTTGAGACAGCTTGAAGATAAGCCGATTAGAGGGACTCCATATGTCGGGGCTTAGCATCGACTAGAGACGCATACACCGCACATCCAGCAGAAGTCATGAAGCCACGGATTCAGAAACTGTCGGTCGACCCGGAAAGGTGACCTGTTTACCTGTGGATATAGGTCAAACAGTTCCGTTCTTAATCTTGGTTGGTGGCAAATTCTCGAATCTCGTGGACTTAAATGCATAATAAGTTCATTTGACTTGTGGGTTTTTCCAAAATAACCTATTCAGTCCTTGATCAGATATTCTGTTTTGATACATCTTCCTGTCCTTTTATGAGAAGTAGAAATAAGCGAGATCTCCAACGACTCTATTGTATTAAGTTATCACATGAAAGCCCGTACTGAGTATTGCATGTTGCCTTCAGTTGATGCGTCCAAATGAGAAAGCTGGTTATGACAAAATTCTGGTTACTCGTGTAATGGAGATGGTTCTTCGCAATTAATGAGAATGTCATCGTGATTAAAACTAACCCACCCTCTCAAAACTTCATGTAATTCCTGTCTACTGAAACGGCAAGTATTTCTAGAATTCTGCCTTTTTGCGCAAACTGCATGATAAAGCAGATCTCGTCTGCAAAGATGCTGTAAAATTGGTTCAAAAAGGTGTCTTCTTCAGTCAGTTTAATTCAGGCTCTTCTTTGGGCAGTAACTAATGTATTTTTAGGTTTTACGCCATGTCTTATATCTAAGGTTAGATCACTGAACCAGGCCACCAGATAGGTCGGCAGACAACATTTAGCTACCTTTTAGCAAACAAAGCATCTAGGATGGCTAGATTTGCGTGGTAGTAGTAGTGTTCTTAAGGTATTATGATTGGGTAAAGTATATGAAGAAGAAAATATCGCTATATCTGATATGTATCTAAATCTCGCTACCTTGCTATTAATTAATAGTTCCATCAATTATCTCATTGTTAGTCGCACATATATCAGTTATTTTTCTTACCTGATATGAGTTCCCATCGGTTTTTACCTTCCCTTTAAGAGTTCCGTCATCACATCTCGGCATATAGATCTTGATAGGTATGCTACATATATCAATAACAAAGACATCTCTTCCGGCTGCAATGGCTACTCCGCATGGGCAAAAGGGAGGACCTTGTGGTATCCCATAACACAGGCTTGTCTTCATTTGAACCTGTATTTATTGGCATGGTAAAAGTTTCCAGTTTGAAGCAGATTTATATAGCCATTTTACCAATTGCTTGTTAAATTGGACTGAGCTACTTTTTAAAGTCTAAAACAAAAACTGTCACACACACCCTATGTGAGTGTTGAGAATTCGTTTTCAGATTTTACTTTGAATTGTTGAAGACATATAGGTAAGCAATAATTAAACTCTTTGTATAATAGGATTAATTCCATCTGTTGTAATACGTCTTGTAAAAGATTATTAAAAACGCACCATTTTATTTCCACTAATGTTTCCCAAAATATGTCCTTACCTATCATAAAGTCAATCAATTATTCTTTATATTTAATAAGTGTGTAATTATTAAGCTTCTTTAAATACAATTTTCATTTTACAATGTTTTGCTTTAAAATACATGCGGAACAAGTTCTTGTTTCTTTCAGACAGATAAGCTTTCATATCATCTATCTTTATGGTAGTTTGTGAGCACTATTTCCGTACAAATAAATTTCTGGATACCAATAAATCAGATTCATGAATAAAAAGCATCGGTATGAGGTTGCTAAAAGGTTTAGTGCAATACAGGTGGGTGTTTAAAATTAAAATGTTAATGAAATTCATACCTGGATAGGTTTCCTTGTGTGATTGTAGAGTATGTACGTTCCATTGTTCTGATTTTCGTAGTACCTGTAAGAGAGAACATATTGTCTTGTTGTAGGATTACTGTCAAGTCAATATGTATCTAACATTCGAGTTGATAACGAATATTTCAATCAAAGTATTTTAAGTTAAGGACATATACATATACATATACATACACACACACACATATATATATATACATATACATATATATATATATATATATATATATATATATATATATATATATATAGTATGGATAACACGCAAACGCTAATTTGGTTTTATAGACTGTAGCTTCGTTTCATTTTCTTGATCTCCATTTCCGTTTAATTATAGTATGATATGAAAATATTCACTCACAGCTTTGTTCTGATATATGTTGTATGCTGTTCAGTGCACCATTACTGCGGGAAAGAATGTTTGAACTGCGGTGATTTACATTACTGATATAGGTCACGGAATTCTATTTACCATGACTTTGGCTTATACTACAATACATTAGACATGTACGAGCACACCCACGAATCAGAATCAGTTAAAATGAGCAAGAGAACTTTGATGGGGGATATAAGTCGGTGAGCTATCATTGCTTGTCTTCATACAGGATGCAGCACAAGATAGAATATACTTGAAATATTTGCTTTGTGAAACGGGTTCGCAAATAATCGAGATGCCTACAAGTAAAATGTCAAGCCTACGTGTGATTTGAGGTGTATTTGGCTTCAGTAATCTATATCCATTTAGTAGTTTTGCAGGCAAGTCACTCAAATCAGTTGTATTGGAATCACTGTAATGATACGGATTTCACGTAAGAACGTCATATGTAACATCTCAACATTGATCGCTTGCCAAACATACAGAATATATCAAATTTACAAGCACAACCCGGGTAGATGCGTATAATATATTGTAGAAGTTATGAAGATATCTAAGTTGTGGTACTATTTTACGAGATGATTTTAGTGTTTCCAACGTTTCTGAAGAGATTATATTGCTGTTTTGTTTGAATGCATTGTACATATTTATCAAAAAGACTAAAAAACAGTATATGCGTTTTCGATCACGAAGCGAAAACATACTGATAATCAATGAATCTGACTTTAGATGGTATTTTAAAAATAAAATATAAATTCATTACTTGAAATTCTGCAAGGAAGAACAAAGGCGACAACATTTAGTACAGATGACGCTGTTAAAGACGCCATATAAATACAAAGACAATCTAGTAGCTTAAATAGTGAAGATCACAAACTGTAAATCAGCAGATGAAAATTTTTTATGCTAATATTTACACTAATCAATATACGGTATCAAAAATGAAATGGAATTTAATAAAAGCAGCAAAGAAACAAGCAGTTCAAAAAACAGGCAATAAACATCTGCCGCTCAAAGTAATGAAGCAAACATCATTGACAAAATTTATAAACGCTCAATGACAATGGAATTTATTGGTTGTTTTCGAGTTGGCAATATACTTGCGTCTAATAAGCATTGAGGTGATGAAAATGTTAAAATATCCTATATTTAATTTTTCAATGATATTGTGTAATGCTAACGAAATTGAGAATGTTTATGTGAAAAATTATGTTTGCAATATCGAATAACTATAACTTCAAACCTTTATATTCCATTTAAATTGAATGGTATAAGATTGATATTGACCTCCTTTTACATTTGACAAACTTCGCTAAGGAGACCAGCAGCGACCGGAAATGAGCAGCAGGGAGTGTACAAAATCATTCAGTTTAAACTCGAAACTTTACATTTAAAGTTCAAAGGCTCTGGGACACAAGAACGGCGGAGGTATATGCCTTGAAAATAAGAGAACATGACTTTGTGAATATATTGTGAATAAGATCTGCTCCCTTAATGTTTGTTAAAATGTAATTGCTCCCATATCCTAGGTGCAGCCCTGGAGACCGATCCTATATTAAGATTTGCCGAACATGTGGATCAGATCTGATCGCAAATATTATCGCGCACGTTGTCAACGATTAACTAAATCTGTTGTTATGGAAAGTATAATTGTACAAACGTTTAAGCAGGTGATAAAACAACCACAGATGCACAAACAAAAATTGCTAGGACTGAAATATTGTATTTTTAGTGCAGAAAAGAAAATTAATCAATTTTTTGGTTTGACAACACACTCAAACCATACCAATACTCTCGACATCTGTTATCAATTATGACGTCTGTAATTATATCGGTGTTACGGCGTACAGGTAGTGAATATGTTAATAACACGGCAAAACAATGTTTTAAATCAACAACAAATGCAATTAAGACGCATAGTACACGGATTCCCATCCGAAGAATTAAAAGAAGAACCAAATATGGAACAGGTGTCCATGGTTTGTGTAACATTAGTGACCTAGCTTACTGATTGGAAACACTTGAGGGATCATATCTCCCTAGTGAACCATAAATCATAAATGAAGACACGTCGATTTTTCAGTGATTGCTTACCAACACCAGCATGGATCGGAAACATTTCACGAACATGGCTCATAAATATATTGATGATACTGATGGGTCTTGCAACCCATCGTGTTTATATGAAAATCACAGACGATTCCGGCTATAAATAAAGGTAGAGTAGTTTCCTTACAAAATATATCAATACCCAAATCAATTAGTCATGATACCATAATAGCATAAAAATGAGTTTGTTGTGGTTACTGATACATAATATTACCATTGCAATGACTGCTACTACTATTACAACTTATACTATACCGTCCATCGAAGGTCAGCATATGTGGGTCTGAGATTGCATGACATTCTTTCCCATTCAGATTGGAGGTATCTGTGCTTACTGTAACCTTGAAGATAATTTTAAATAAGTCAGACATTAAACTTATTTTGTCAAAGCTATCACCTCATATATTAAATTACGCTAAAATAAGGCGAGATATTGAGATCGGATAATGCGATCTTTATTACTGTACGCTATCAAAGATATAGTGAGCAATGCCAAAATATGCAATACCAAATGTATACCCATAAATACGAATCCTGAAATTCCACATTGATGCCTAGTTTCACAATTCTTGAATTAAACATTGTGAAAACAAATTCTTGATATGCACATTGCTGCATGTTGTGTATATTTACATTGTAGTGTCGTATTGACCTTCAGGGTAGGAATTTGAACACGACAAAAGACCATGCATTGTAAATAGCATATTACAAAACTACTTTTTATGATTGCAGATTGTAATGTAAGATTATTGTTAGTGTTTATAAGTATATATGTTTACGTGGACTTGAGTTCAGGACATCGGTTATCTCCACAGAAATTATGGGTGTACCTGATATTTACAATGTTCTGTATTAAATGCTAGAATGTTCTGGAAATGAACCTCTGACCAAACCCTCTTATTGTGTCCTAGATTGTCATATCATGCTGTTAATACTAAAGTTAATCATTCATATATTTTCTTTTTGACTCGGAAACAGCCTTTATCATTTTAATTTTATAAGATTTAGTTATTTAAATTGTTATCAGGAATTACAAAAAAATTATTAATACTTTAGGACCAAATCACAATTTTGGGATTATTGAGTTAGATACTTCAATTACATTCTTTTGGGATTATATCATTGGAATACATCAAGACTGATAGTGCATGAACATTATTCAAGGCTGTTTCTAATCAGCGCATTCAAGATCGGAATTCATTCATAATAACACTGGAATTTGTTCGAAATAATCTATACTTTTGGATCTGTGATATAACCTTTAAGTCTAGTTTCTAATTATTTCACAACACTCAGTACTTTATAAATTTTCACCATGTATTCTTGGAAATGAACGTTCGTTGAATATTATTTAACTTGTTCGTATACGCTTCTTTCGATTAGTTCAAAACCACAGATTCATAGCAACACCCTGTAATAAAATCAATGAAATCCCGCATTGATGTATGTAATTCTCCATTAGTATTTGCATCTATAATGACATTCACAGCCTAAAGCATATTGATATTTATGTCAGGACATTGGTATTGGCTTCTCAAAGCATTCATTTATTATAAGATTGACCATTAAACCGGTTGCAATCATATCGATAACGCCTAATAAAATTTTCTCTCTCTCTCTCTCTCTCTCTCTCTCTCTCTCTCTCTCTCTCTCTCTCTCTCTCTCTCTCTCTCAGGTCGATCCGTAATATTATTGTGATCTATTTACATGACTTGTATAACTGGTCAATACAGTTATAATCTGTATAGTATTCAGTTTCCCATCATCGAGAAATAGTAATAAATTCATACAAATTCATTCATGCTCTTATTCTCTTACCTGGATCACTTTAGGAATCGTATAATTTCGAAACATTTCGTGATGATCAAATTCCTCATCAGTTTTGAATTTGATAGTGTATGTTCTGGAGATGCTCTGCAGATTTTGACCGTGCCTTACGCCAACTTTTAATTCATATGTTTCATTCCATCTCCGTGAGCTGATACGAACGCCACAAAATGAAAACGCTGCTGCGGCCGGCAGTAAACAGTTGTCCACACCAGTCTCACTGTAATGCATGTTAACATTCAAGAGACAGTCGTCGTTAAGGTCAAGGCAGCCGAAGGGAATTGTGGATCGAATGTATAGCAGTGTTTCTTCGGAATTCTGTATGCTAACTGCATCACTTGGTGTAATCTGTGTTTATTGTAAAAGGAGATATTATAACAGTTATTTTCCAAACGTGGCATGACACCAAATACAAGATACAAATAGTTGCCAATAGACAATTTAATAAATAGGACATTTAATTTAATAAATAAAATAAATAAAATAAATAATAAAATTTAATAAATAGGACATTTACAGCGTGTTAAGACGTATGTTTGAACAGGATAGTACACTGGAAAGGTTCCACCATCATGTAAAACATGAAGACTCAAAAAGAAGTAACCGTGTGAAAGATGTGCGATAATTATGTTATTCTCAGCTGGCGCTTCATTTAAAGAGAAATAAAAGAAAGAGATGAACGTGTTGTCAAAATGTGACTTTTAAAATGATGTTTTTGAAACTGCTTCTAGTACGCCATATTTCACTCCGACGAAAATTGAATGGCAGCGACTCGTTAAACAATAATGTTAAATCCATTTACCTACAAGACTTGTATGCGTAAGTCTCAGATCTCTTTTATTATATGTACCGCATACAGGTTATACACCTATCTATTCATTTGACTATCTATCTATCTACCTATCGATCGATCGATATATATATATATATATATATATATATATATATATATATATATAGAGAGAGAGAGAGAGAGAGAGAGAGAGAGAGAGAGAGAGAGAGAGAGAGAGAGAGAGAGAGATAGTGAGAGAGAGAATGAGAGTAATGTTTCGTGAATCTAAAAGTGATCCAGCCAGTAAAATTACCTCCATTCCAACGAAAAAAGGTTCACTTGGTACAGTAATTTCAATTTTCGTTGCAGCTACCGTACAAAATAACTGAAATGACAATTCAAATCACATTTCACAATTAGGCTAATTTGATTTTATTCTGTGGGAGGCTAATAGAAAAACATTGAAACATTTTTAATTCTAGAGGCAAAATGATATAACTTGTTATTGGACATCAAAGAAGCCGTGCCCTCATGTAAGAAAGATATTGCAGGACGGAATTAACTTCCTTATTTTGTAGAAATTATTTTTTTCTTGCTTCGACATGATAAAAAATTCAATATTATACTGACCAGATGAACATGTTTATGTATTGTATATGTATTCATTGGGTTATGTGTTTTACGCAAAATGCTGGAGAATATAAAATGGGATTAATGTTTTGATTTTAAAACAAGTTTGATTTTTTCAATATTTAATTTTACATAATATGCAATAAGCTTTCAAAATCTTATATCGATCTTTTCACGTATCATCGACAAGTAATCGAGTTATCTAACCAATAGCATACTTAAGTCCCTGAGCTCATGTTCTTCATAATGATCTCAAAGTATTTGAGCAAATTTTTGTAAAAACACACTTACCCGTCTGTTGATTGTCTGGTATTATGCAAGCATCTACGAGCAATATTTACCGTTATCCCAAGTGTTATATTTCTTTCAGTCAGGAGTGTCGTTGATCTAAACGTTTCCTTGGAGGAATACTCTAGCTGTGAAGAAGATGTAACTAAAGACCCTGCATCTATCTGGTCTTTGCACCACATGACTGTATATAAAACCGTCGAATCTGACGATGGTGAAAAGTCACTATAGAAAACCAACGCATTTACGCTTCCTTGTCGCTGAATCTCTGGTTGAACTACTGGTCTAGATATGGGACCCGTCACTGAAATGGTCGATAATAGCCTTATTATGGAGAAATATGAACGCATTTCACAATCTGAAAATATTCTTAATATTACTTTTTTGTACGTTTATTGATCTACCTAATAAATTCAAGATTCAGTTTCATTACGTTAGAAATTATTTTCCCTCCTTTCGCGAAATAATTTCTTTCTGTAAAGACGCTAAACATGAAGTGGTAGATTATTCAAGCGTTAAGTATAAAATAAGTGCATGCTATTGGAAAGCGTCCAAAAATCCAATTTACCGTAACATATTTCATTCATGATGACGGCCTCACTTCTACCGGCCCCTTTTTCAGCGCCACTTATAGTTATCAATCGGAAGTTGAAACAGGCTCCAGTCAGGTCCGAAGTGGTAAAGTTATGTGTAACTGAGGTCTCATTGGATAAAAATGTCCCATTCTGTATTGATTCTTTACCTCCCGAGACTGGTGTACCAATGATTTCATAGGATGTTGCCTGACCATATCCCTTTGTAATCTGCACTCGAATGCTTCGAATGCTATCCGGAATAAAAAAAAAGGCCTTAGGTGTGGATGGATCTGAAAAATATTTTCATCCGCAGAACAAGACGAATTTCTTTGTTTTATTTCTTCTTTTTTATCGCCAATTTTTAAATGATACACAATGGTCATTAAATTAAAGCTAATGCGATAGTACTTTACATTTACTGTAATACAATAACACTAACATGAAATATCCTAAGCACTATGTTATTTATTTTGCCAGTAAATATATTTTACAACGAGAAATAATACTTGAATATTATTTACATTTATTTTTAGTTGGCACTAAATTAACTCAGACTTTAAGTGGTTACCACAAATGAACATCGAATCATGGTCCGTATATCGAAACTACATTTATCCTGCTCACAATGCCAAACAAAGAGCATATAAATTGATTAAAATTTCGTTTTGATAATCATATAAACTATATAGAAAGGAGAGCATATTATTAATCATTTTTAGCAAATCAATTCTACCCTCTCATTGATCGCAATACTACTAGCCAAAGTCGAAAAGAGAAGAACAGAAGAAACGTGAAGGTTCTTATTTAGATATATAAAAGGTTAAACGTACTATAACATGTGCTATTGGCGATGACAGATTCACTTCTTCCAGCTCCATACCCCAAACCACTTATTACAAAGATTCGAAAATTAAAACACGTTCCAGGCTCATTGTTACTGGTAAATACGTGTGTATGAGTTTTCCGATTATGAGGGAACGTTCCGCTCTGTATCAGATCATCCCCTCCAATAATTGGAGTGCCAATTATCTCATAACTATATGCTAGTCCCTCAACAATAGTAATCGTAACTCGAATGCTCTGGATGCCATCAGGAACGGAACTAACCCTTGGTTTGGGTGGATCTGGAGGTACAAAATATAATTATGATCGATTTGCTATTGAAACTAATCAACTAATGTGATAGCGATAACTTATAAAGTGAGATATCAGTTACTAGGATAAATATTGACAAGTCCATATTGGTGTCTACTACAATACGTATCAACCGATTTAATTCATAGGATGCCAAGTAAATCAAATTCCGTTTCCGAGCTGGTTATATCTGTCATTTTCACTTCAGAAAGTTTACTTTACCTGATTTAAAAGACGACACATACGTATAACTACGTGTTGCTTCATGCGTTAAATATCAAGTAATGTAAGGCCTTTGAA
The DNA here is from genome assembly GCA_029339505.1 of Unio delphinus. Lineage (NCBI taxonomy): Eukaryota > Metazoa > Mollusca > Bivalvia > Unionida > Unionidae > Unio > Unio delphinus. The sequence continues at coordinate 8,359,187 of JAQISU010000152.1, forward strand.
TAGTGGCCAATGAACTTATTTAGAGTCACATTTATGAGTATGACTTCTAACGGCATGTATTCCACCGTCAATTATAGCTATTAATCGAAAGTTGAAACATATTCGAGGCAGGTCAGAAGCGGTAACGTTGTGTGAAACAGCGGTCTCGTTGGATAAAAATGCTCCATACTGTATTGACACGTTACCTCCGAAGAATGGTGTGCCAATTATTTTATAGGATGTTGCTTGCCCATTACCCTTTTGTAATCGTCACATATATGCACTGAAAGCTTCCGTTACCAACGGTAACATTCGGTCTAGACTGATCTTTAGTACACGAGGATTACGCTACACGTATTCACAAGTCGCAGATGTAGAATAGGAAAACTTGCAAAGGCATCTGCAGGATGAGATTGTTTAATAAATATGGTTGCAAGTTGGTAGTCGGTGCAGTATTAATTGAACAAAATATAGGCAATCGGTAGAGAGTAACGATTACATTAATGGCTTGTATATTTGTGTTTGGAGAAATGGTATTACATGGAGCGCTATTGTTTGCAACGGCGGAAGTTCCCTCTAAAGCCATGTAATCATTTAAAGTGAAGGTGGTTAAAGAGCGGTAATTAATTTGTGAATTTTATAATGTTTTTATATTTTAACAAGGTTTCGTCCGACATAGCATTACAGGAGTATGTTCATTTAAAAATTGTAGAATATCATTATCATTTACGTCCTTGATGGCGTTCTCCTCTACGAGTTTAAAGTAAGGATGGTATAGTAATTAGATTAGATATTTTGGAAGAATCTCCTCTATCCGATTATTTAAGAGCAGGAAAATGTCTGTAGGTCTGGAACTGCTTTGAACACAGATATTGCCTGTCTATTCATGTAATCCTACATAGTATGCAGGTTTGTTTTTGTCTTTAGTCCACATTTTCTGTCAATATGACTATTGTTTATTTCATACTGTTTGGTGTTTTTGTGCTGATATTGTTACGTATATTTGATTTAAATCATTTAATTTTGCTTTAATTACTTGTTTGTCAGATTCAAATTTGACACTTTTGATTTAAAATTCATTAATTGGGAGATATTGTTTTTGCAATGACCTGCAAACATCAGATGTTGACCTCATTTCTGACCTTGCTTCAGAGTTTGTAAACAAGCTTTTAAAATGATTGGCTGATTCCAAGGACATTATGGAGCTTTTTTGTATTTCTTCAGAGTAAAAAAAAACCGATTCTCATCTAGATCATACGGTGTGTACGTGAATTTGTGAACGTAAATACGTTCTAAAGATTTTAGAAGGTCAGGTATAGAAATTATTGTTTTGGCAGCGAACCATTCAGTAGAGTCTGGGCTTTTAGAATATTAAGTTGTGTATTTTGAGTTATTTTAAATTACCTTGTACTGGAAATTATTTAAATTTGTTTGTATCAAGAGAATTTATTGTTTTATTTATCTGGAACACATTTGTGCTCATTGAATTTCATAAGACCGGAACTGACTTCATCACGTGACATCGTCTTCCATCTTGAATACTTCACAAAGATTCGAACTGGAATTATTTAGGACATATTATTACCAGGACTTTTGAAATTTCACTAGTGGATTATATTTTGAATTTTTTGGGGTTAATTTTGGAATTGATTCTTAAAACCGTAAGTTCATTTTTCTTTTCTGAAAAATATTTGTACTCAATAAATTGTTTATTAAGTTTTTACAAGCTTGTTGTTTTCACTCTTTCTATGTTAATGTGTATTCGAGCCTAGGCACGTAACAGTATCTTAACGTTAACTGAATGGATATTGTGTTGTACTGAACCTACTAATGTGCAGTGTTTGAGCTTCTTGAAGAAACGCGTGGGCTTCTTGTCGTGTTTGCATCCTTAGTTGGTATCGGACTGGTTTTTACTATTTTTTGAAAAGGCTGGTCCCGGCGGAAAAGATCTAAAAAAAAATCTTTCAGACATCTGGATAGGAGATATTTGATTTGTAATTCACCCTTTACATTTCCTTCTACTATTTTTAGGTTTTATAGTCCTTGGAATTGCCGTGGTGCAAATTCCACAAGTTGATGCAGTGCAGACTGACTTTGTACTCATGTCCCTGATCAGAGTGTTATCGCATCAGGAACACGATGTGCCTTAAGATCATCTGTCTTCATGGCGGCAGGTGGTCTGGTACTTAAAATATTGAACTCGGCAACTACTTGAAAAGCTCCAAACATTACTACTTTGTATATTCTTATTGTGTTGAGGGTGATTGAAATGGTATTGATGTCCTAAGAATTCCGTTATGTTTTTTAACCAATTATATGGATGTCATTAATTTTCCAGCCCGTCGATCATTTCTCTCTCGCTCAATCCAGACAAAGCACGACCACAAATAATGCCCTTCGATAAGGCAAGTGATCTGTGAGCCAAACAAGTTATTCTAATACCAAAGAAAGCAAATATGTTCTGGACATTTTCATATTGTAATCTCTGCTCACACTCCACAAGCAAGTAACTTGATTTTAATTTCTTCACGTGTTTGATTTAACGATCAAAGTTATCGAAACAAGGTCCATTATACATCTTTTAAGCATAATAGGATATATTTCTGATTCGTGAAACACCTACCAGAATATTCACTAATTGCTGTTTGGAAATCTTCAAAAATATATTAACACCTGCTAATGTACCTAACCTTTGCAAAGAGATTACGTTCAAGCGCTTACATAAACCAAACAAGCATAGCAGTGATCCCATGAACACCATCCCATAGCTTTGATGGGTTGTGTTTGTGAAGCGATGTAACGAGTGATAAATGTAAGACTGGTGTGGTATTTCGGGAGTAACTATATAACATCATCTCTCCACAGCGACCTGTGTTGTAGGCATAGGAACAATGCATGTCTGGATATACTGGAAACATTCATCCGCGAGGCCTCTATCTAGAAGTAAACGTTGTTGGTTGTTTTAGTCGACTTGGCAAAGTCATATGGACGTAAAAAATCCAAAACGACCAGCAAGATCTACTCCTAAATAGGAAGTCTAACAACTGTTCTATCTAACCTTCTTTAAGAGAGGAATTTAAAGTTGGAGTAGACTCCGCCCTCTATGATATTCATGAACAAGACGTGGGTGTGTCCCTGGACATTATTATGTCAGTTACGCATTTTAATATAAAAAAATACTAACATCGAATAGAGTGTGACGCCTTTAGTAGACTGCTCCGTATTTGTTGAATGATGTACTAATATGCTATTGATTCAAAAATATGCAAAGTTAGGCAACTGCTAATCGTTTTAAATCATCACAAATCAAGACTGTATGTATTTCCATTTCTGTCAGTAATGACGGAATAGCAAGGACAGGATTGTTATGTATATCTGATTTAAAATACATTTATTTTAATTTAATTGTTTGTCAGTTTTAAATATTTTTTTCGTTACATGCCATTGTACTGTAAATTTATTCACAAGAAATGATTGTGGTTTTTCTCCGAAAATCGGTTAACCTAAATTATTCTTTGGTAAACAAATAATTTTCACCTAGATCATGACATTTATTCAGGGATTTGGCAACCATGTAAACAGGTTTAATTTGTATTTTTAAATGATTAGTTGCTGTCAAGGGCAAGATGGGACTAGTGAATCATAACTAAACAACTCTTTAACTTTTAATTCTTAAAATAAATGCCTGGTTCTCGGCTGGGTAATGTCAGGAGTACGTGGTATAACACGATCACGTGATTCCTTCCCCATGTCATCCAATTTCGCAATTTGACGATTTTTTCACACCTGAGTTAATCTATTTTCTTCGTTGTAGACACGTTTTTAATTCTTGGTAAATGTTCTTAAATTGATTGGGATTTTGAAACATAGCTTCCCTTCTGTTAAAATATTTGATATGCTCATATAAAATACTTGAACAAGGACAGTTTATCAACCTTTTTATCGGATTTTAAACAGCGAGTGTTAAATCGACGTTTGACGTAGTCTGTACTGTCTATCTACAGTTCTACAAGGAACTGTAGATAGACAGTACAGACTACAGCAAACGTCATAGTCTTTGATCTTCAATTTTCAAACCGCGTTCGAACTTAATTTTATTAGAAAATTTCAGTATTATGACGTTAGTAATTTATTTCAGGAATTATTCTTGGATTACTTATGGATTTCATTCTTAAAATTGAAAATTCTTTTGCCACTTTTACCATCTTTGTCCATTGGGACATTTTACATATTCTGTGCATTTATATTAAATATGCTTTGATGAAGCTAAAGAGGAATGTGATGCACACATCCGGTTTTAAATTCCAATCAGGGGTATTTTATATATGTCAAAATTGTAATAATGAGACAGGTTTTATTACATTTAATGGTATATTATGTATCGAAATTGTAATTCTCTTTCTGTTGACGAAATTAAAACAACGAAGGTTCTTAAAGAGCAATCTCGTATTGATGTGAAATCTCCGGACTTTTATAGTTTGGTTACAAATATGTATTTTTAAATCAAGTAAGAGACATTATAGTTGTATTACAGCGTTACCTCGAGAATGATGTGCCATTTCGTTCATAGGATTTGCATGTCCTACACCCTTTGTAATCGTCATTTGCATCTACTGAAACGTCTTAATATCTAAATAAAAAGTTTATAAAACTGTTTCGGATTCATTGCAGATTATCTTTTAAAAGAACGACTGTTAACACAGATTTTGGTAATAGTTGCAAATAATTATAATATGCGTTTATGAAGTCATATAACTTCGGCTAACGAGGATGCAGTAGGTAGTGATGGACAATACCGATCTTAAGTTGCATTCAATTGTATATTATGTATGTCAAAATTGTATTTCTGTTTCTGTTGACGACGTAAATCAAGGACGGTTGATAAGGAATAATTTCGTATCTATATCTAATTTTGTATTGTGTTCATGAACAGTGTCATAAATGAGGGTAGAGAATTAGCCAACCTGAAGTTACTCATTTCTTTTCAAAATATTACTGGGCTGCAAGTATGAGACCTGTGTGCATCTTGCGACATTCAATTGTCGATATGATGTTCTTAAAATATTCATTTCAAATTAAGATCACGGCGTTGCCTTGCTAATGCATTTAAATGACTTTCCAATTTAAAATGAAGCCATCTTAGGCATATTTTTATGTCACAGGTCAGATAATAATAATAATAATAATAATAATAATAATAATAATAATAATAATAATAATAATGACTTTAATTAAAGAGGGTAACACAATTAGCTAAGAACTAATCTACCTTGAGGCCCTTATACAAGGAATTTATTGAATTCAGCAGCATCTCAGAAGCCACTGGATATATTGGGTTTGGAAGATAGAAATAGAATGGGCATTTCTAATCTCAACTGGAATACTATTCCAGAGCAAAGTTCCAGAGTATTGGAAACTTTTCTTGAATAATTCCTTATTTGGTTTGGGAATTTTATACTGTTTTGTAGATATTGATCGCAGGTGGGGTGTATTACCAGGTAGCTTATACTGGAATAGGGATTGTAAATATTCAGGATCACTATTATTGGATATCCTGTACATTAATTTGGCTTTTCTTAAAGATATTCGGTCTTTAATAGGTAATATTTTTAACTTACCAGCTACATTTTCCTTGCTTTCTTTCTGGTTTGATATTAGCCTAAATGCTCTTTTCTGAAGATTTTTCAACTTTGATATGTTTTTATCATTTGAATTACCCCATACTGTATTACAGTAGTCTAAATACGGTTGTATGTAACTGTTATAAAATAATTTTATGTGCCTTTCAGGGAGAAACTGTCCTATCATACTGAGAAGCCATAAACTTGAATTGACCTTTTAACTGATATGTTTGATATGATCAGTCCATGATAAATTATTATCTACCAAAACACCAAGTAGTCTGTCGTGACAGACCATTTGCAAATTGTTATCCTTCCATGTCAGACATAGTTCATTGCTATCAAGATTTTTCCTTTTTTTTTCCTTGTTGAGATAAGGAATATTTTAGTTTTACCAGTATTTACTACCATGCCATTGCATGTGCACCAGTTTTCCAGCTTATTTAATGCATTCTGTAAAGAAATTTCAAGTCCATGCTTTGTATTTTGGATGTATAATAATGTTGTGTCATCTGCATAGAGATCTGTAGTTGATATCGAGTCTCTTAGTAAAAGTGGTAGGTCGTTAATAAATAAAATAAATAGTAATGGACCTAGAATTGAGCCTTGTGGCACTCCATATCTAATTGTTTCAGGTTCAGACAGAATGTTATTTATATAAACATGTTGTGTTGTCTCACTTAAGTATGAAGTAAACCATCTGTTTTTTCATCGCATTGGTAGATTTTTAGTTTCTTCAAAAGGATTTCATGATCCACCATGTCAAACGCTTTCCTGAATTCTACAAATACAGATCCTATTTTTTTACCTTGGTCAAGTGCTTGAAGCCATTTATCAGTAAGGGAGATCAAGGCAGTATCACATTAATGTTTCTGTCTAAAGCCTGATTGATTAGGGTGTAACAGCAAGTGTTTGGTTAAATATGACATGAATGAGTCATGGACATGTTTTTCAATCAATTTTGACAAGTTTGGTAGTATTGAGATTGGTCGGTAGTTATCAGCATCATTCTTAGATCCAGATTTGTAAATAGGAGTTACTTTTGCAGTTTTCCATATTTTGGGCACAGATGAGGTTGCAATACTTAAATTGATTATGAATGTTATGCTATCTAAAATAGCAGAGGCAGAAGATTTAATGAGTCTTGGACCAATCTGATCAAGTCCTGTAGCTTTCTTGGTATCAAGTTCACTGAGACAATTTTTAACAAAGTTTTTTTGATACTGGTGGGATAGAGAAACATACTTCCTTAGAGATTTTGCTGCTGCAGAACTTTTTCAGTTCACTAAAGTTGTTTTCTATCACTAGTTCTTTTAACATTGTGGATATACTGGTGAGAAAATCATTGAAAACATTTGCAATGTCAGTTTCATCAGTGACTATGGTGTCATTTACCAGAAGTGAGTTAATTTTACTTGTCTGATTGTTGTGTATTCCTCCAGTGAGTTCATTGAAGATTTTCCAAATGGAGATTGTGTTGCTCTTTTTGTTTTCAAGCAATGACTGATAATACGACTTTTTAGCCATTTTAATCATACTTGTTATTTTATTTCTCCATACTTTATATTTTGCATGGTTTCCTCTAGCCTTGAATTGGTCTCATGTTTTCATAGCATCTAGTATAGGTAGGATTTCATTCTTTACTCAATGTACTTTCAGTGGTGCATGCTTAGAGACTACATCCATAAAAAAGTCAATCCACACTCTCAGAGCTTCATCTATGTCATCCAAATTTTGGATCATATTCCATGGAACTTTATATAGGTCATCAAGAAACTGTTCTTCACTAAAATATTTGAACGATCTGTAAGTGATCGTTTTGTGTGTTTTTTTCTTATTTCTCTGGCATTTAACCTTTTTTGTCAAAAATGTAGAATAGTGGTCACTAAGACCAACATTGATTTTTCTGTTACCCTTGTGGGCTCATTTACCATCTGGACTAGGCCTAATAATTCAATAAATTCCATCCAGTTGTCCCTTATTTGTGTGTTGAGAAGGTCCTTATTTATATCACCAAGTATATATGTTTCTTTCTCCTCTGCAAGAACATTTTCCATTTGTTTCAAAAAATCATCATTCCAGATTGCTTTGGAGGAAGGTGGCTTATAACTGAAACCAATTAGAATGATTTTGCATTATTTTGAGAAATTTCCACCCAGACACTCTCAATTTCATATGACTCCAAGTCAAGTCGCCTTTCTGCATTTACATCTTCTCTAATGTATACAAGACCTCCCCCCGCTGTTTCTCTGTCCCTGCGTAATGGTTTATTGTAGCCTTGACAGTGCAATAGATTATCATTGTGCTTAGCATTTAATTTAGTTTCAGTGAGTCCTAAAATATGTATATTATGTTCTTTAGAATACAACATTAACTTAATCTGGTCTATTTTTCCCAATATACCTTGCACATTTAGGTGACCTATGTTAAAACCTTTTGAATTTAGTTTCATATCGATTATATGTATGTTATAATGCAGTGGGGCACACAATGAGATTGTCTCCGTACTACTTTTATCATTCTGACATCCTATTTCTGTATTTAAATGGTCATATATATTAGCATTTTCAAATAACAGTCTGTATCTTTAGAACTAGGCAAATAATTATTCATTCTTGTTTTAATTTCCGTCTGTGGAATAAGTCTTTTTTTTAGAGGAATGATTTCATCATATTATTCATTATCATTAAAAGGTACTAATGGGCCGTTGTGGAATAAACACTACCTTGTGATAATTGAGGACTCATTCAAAGACGTTTGGATTATACCATTTTGATGCTCGAAGATAGTGCTACTCTTAGAATACATTCGAATCGTTCTATACATTTGAACATGCGTTAGGTAATTCAAGGCTACTTTCATTTGGATTCTAACGAAATTAATTAAGTGTCGAATTTGGCTAACCTTGTTTGGTTCTCTTTCTCTGTCAAATAGGTAAGATCGTCACGTTCAGGCACGTTCAAAATCTTTTAACAACTATAGAAAGCAGTAAATAGAAAAGCTCCAGTCCCCTGGATTTCAACAATTCTTTCTTTAGTAACCTTCCTGACAAATTCTACCATAAGTTTGGATAATATCCAATAAATATACTTACCATAGCACACATCATAATTGACTACAGGCGCACCTCTACCAATCCCTTTTCCAACACCACATAAAACGATGAATTGGAAGTTAAAACAGGTTCCAGGCGGGTCCGAGGTTGTAAAGTTGTGGGTAACAGCGGTCTCATTGGAACGAAATGTTCCATTCTGTATCACTGCGTTACCTCGCGATTCTATTGTAGCATTTATTTCATAGGATGTTACATGTCATTCGCCCTTTGTAATGGTTATTTGCATCCACTGAAGACTCTTGGGACCAAAAGTGACATTAAATTGGGACGGTTCTGCAAGAAATGGTTATTGCGTTGAAAGTATCTAGAATCCTCAGAGAACGACAAATTATGGAGAGTAATTCCTTCTTTCTGGGCTAAAATGGGTATTTAGTCTAAATACAAAGTTAACGAAATTGTTTGGCATTCATGTGAGATTATCATTTAAAAGAAATATATGCCATAATCGATATTTTATTGCTACGAGACATTTCTGAGAATAAGCGACAGAAAGTTAGAACAAATTGTGCGTAATATTTGCATATAAACTAAATCTGCGTTTATGAAGTGATACAGTTTTGGCTAATGAAGACGCAATGTTACGCGATGGACAATTAACATTCAATTGTGTGTTATGTATGTCGAAATTTTATTTCTGTTTCTATTGACGAAGCTAAAATCAGGGAAAGTTAATACAGAATAATTTTCGGAATCATAATTAGTTCAATTCTTGTATTGTGTTCATGAACTGTGTCTTGAATGAGGGTACACATTTGTAATACCTGAGGTTTGTCATTTGTTTTTCAAAATGATTGCTGCGCTTCAGGTAGGAGATTTGTATGTACGATGTATTTTTAATAATATTTATTCCAATTTAAGATCATGAGGTTGCCTTGCTAATTTGAAATGACGCCATCTTCGGCATTTTATTATGTCACAGGTCAGATGACAGTCTGTATCTATAGACTAAATAAATATTGATTCCTGTTTTAATTTCCGTCTGTGGAAATGGAATCTTTTTTCGATATAGATTTATTTTGTGAAGAATGACATCTTCATATTATTATTTGGCATTAAAACGTAATAATGGGCCTTTGTGGGATAAAACACATCATTGTGATTATTGAGGACTCATTCAAAGACATTTAGGATTATAACATTTTGATGCTCGAAGGCAATAATATTCTCGCGTTTAAATTCGTTCGAAATTTGATACTCTCTATATCAATGTAGTTATTTATGAGACTTGTATGGCTTATTCCTGCACGAGTTGAACTTACTGAGATATCAGGATTATTGTGTGCTTAAATGTCCTTAAGACAAGAAGTACATTTCATGATATTTTACATTATCATGAAAGTAATTAGGTGCCAGGCAATGAAGAACGGATTTGAAGTCACACACGAGATTGATGATATGCAAATATACATGTTGTAATGGTGGAACTCGTAGTTGCATTTGTTCTACTGACAGTAGATGTGCGCTTTGCTGAAGTGTCTGTTGAGGGATTATTTTTGGATACTGTAAAGGTAGTAGACGTTGTCGGCGATGTGGTCTAAGTGTTAATTTCCGTACTAGTGCTAGTGGCTGGAATGGCTGTAGATGCGCTAGTTGTGGAGATGGTGGAATTATCCGTTGGCAGCGCCAATGATGACGTACCTGCAGATGTAATTGGAGTAGTTGATGTATATATATTATATATATAATTATAAATTATATATATATATAATTTATGAAATGGTAATTGTGGTACTAGTGCAATATGATTATCGTGCTCTTAAATGTCCTTAAGATAAGAAATACACTTTTTGATATCTTACATTATCTCGAATATATTTATATGTCAGGTGGCGACGAGGTTGTTATAGATTCGAATACAATCACAATTGTTGCTATGCAATTTACCTGTTGTATCTGTGGAATCAAACGTTATATGTATGCTACTGTCAGAACATATGCCATTTGGTGCCGTTTCTGTTGAGCTGCTGCTTGTGGGTACAGTCGGGCTGGCAGACGTTGTCGGCGATATGGTCGAAGTGTTAATTACTGTACTGGTGCTACTTGCTGAAATCGGTGTGGATGCGCTATCCGTTGTCGGCGCCAGTGCTAATGTTCTTGCAGATGTCACTGGAGTAGTTGATTTTATCCTTGTATTAATGGAGCTAGAGCTTGAGGACATAGTTGTGCTGCTAGCTTTTGCTGTCCCTGTAAGTTGTATCGGAAAGACCTGAGGATATATATATATATATATATATATATATATATATATATATATATATATATATATATATATATATATATATATATATATATATATATATATATATCTAATAGATTGCACATCGATTCGTATGTGCCAAAAACCAGATACAAATAGTTTGAAGGCGATACTGTTGTAACAATCATAGGACACATTTGGTATTTGCATTATGTTTATGATTAGTTTTGTGTTTATATCTCTTACATGTTCATTCGCTGTTGGCAAGACGCTTTGCAAAACTAGTATTGATCCAGTTCTCTAGAACAGATGTCATTATTTTCTATGATTTCGATCACATTCAAAATCACAATTAGTCGTCTCATATAGAACTCCCGAATATCTCGACATAATGAAAATCCTTGAACTTTTCAAACGCATGTGTTCAGTACTTTCAACTACTCTTTATTTTTGGTATACTGTGTTTGGGTCATGTTTATAGGTGCATGAAGTTAAGCATCCTCCATAGTTTGGAAAGGTTCACTGAAGCGTTAAATAAGGTAGAGGCAAACTAATCATGCAAGAAGGAAATGTGGGACACATATGATTTATTTACTTTAGATAATTACTTCCGAATTATTAAGAATCGCGCATGTGAAGATAGTGTTATAGGTTCTGAATTCGTTTGTAATTTGATACAATTCAAGTATACCTGTTATACTGGTGTAACACCTAGATGCTTGTGTGGTAAGGACAGTAGATGTGCTTCTCGCAAACAAATCTGTTGAGGATCTGCGTTTGGTCACAGTGAGACTGGCAGAAGTTGACACATTTATTTTACTCGCTGACAAATTGCTACAGTTCATTAAGATCTTTGTCCTAAACTGAATCTCTTTATTTATTTGATTTTATCGAAAGTCATCCAGAGTTGATCATCCTGAAGTTAACCTCGCAGAGACACAATGACTAACGAATCTTAAAATTCCAGCAATTATAACGCATACATTGTGGGATATCATACATTAATTTGAATGTAATTAAGAATCGAGCTTGTTCAGAGATTGTTATTGGTTTTAATTTCGTTCGAAATTTGTCACAATTCAAGAATACCTGTTGTTCTAGGGGAACTCGTGGTTGCTAGTTTTGTACTGACATCAGATGTGTTCTTCTCTCTTACTTTTGTTGCGGTACTGCTTATGGTCAAATTGTGGCGAAGATAAGTGGTGGGCTGTGTTGTAGATGTGTTAATTACCGTACTGGTGAAAGTCTCTACCCTCAGTGTGTATGCGCTAGCTGTGGACATGGTGACACCAGCCATTGTCGGCGCATCTGATGACGTGCTTGTAGTAATAATCAGTGTAGTAGATATTGTTGTATTAATGGTGCTAGAGCTTGGGGATATTGTTGTGCTGCTGATTGTTGATGGCACTGTTAGTTCAAAGATCCGAATTAGGAATTAACGAAATGAAAACATTGAGATTAATGAGTATGTGCAAATTCTTCAATATATATTTATAAAAACGACTTAGGCTTAATTAGCATTCATATTTTTGATTGTACACCGCTTACAATATAGTGTATAATTCTTGGACTTAATATGTCGCTGATGGGAAGATATTTCTAAGCGAGTAGTGAGACACTCGCAACAAACAGACCTCATCATTTACTACGCTCAATATTGTATGATTTATCACGACTTGTTTCGTAATATGGAATTCTGGAATATCTTAATATAAGGAACTGTGTTGATATTTTCAAGCGTTTGTTTAAGTACATTTATATAGGAACAGTTCTATGTATAGTGATCCTGAGTTATACTTTTAGGTACATTGCGCTAACAACCAATCTAAAGAATGGAATAAGTCTTTTTTGGCGTCTTACAAATGAGATGCAAGCAAATCCAACAATTATGAAAAGTGGGTTATTTGTGTTATCTATCACGGTTGTTGATATGCAATGTTACCTGTTGTATTTGTGGAACTCGTCGTTGCATGTGTGATACTGACAGTAGATGTGCCATTTGGTGACGTTTCTGTTGAGCCTATTCCTGTGGGCATAGTCAGGCTGGCAGACGTTGTCGTCGATATGGTCAAAGTATTCATTACCGTACTGGTGCTGCTTGCTGGAATTGGTGTGGATATGGTGGAACTATCCGTTGTCGGCGCCAGTAATGATGTGCTTGCAGATGTCATTGGAGTAGTTGATGTCTTTGTATTTATGGTGCTAGAGCTTGGGGACATTGTTTTGCTCCTGTTTGTTGATGACACTGTACGTTCAACGACCAAAACAAAGAATTAACGAAAAGAAAACACTGAGATGAATGAGTACATGCAATATACATATATACATAGATACATACATATCGTTTATGATTTTACGCACTTACATTTAATTGCATAATTTCTAGATATAATATGTTGCTGATGGAAAGTTATTTTTCATAAGCGAGTAATGACACAGTTTCTCAAACACACGTCAACATTTACTATGGTAAGGTTTGTGTGTTGTATTACGATTTCTTTGGTCATATGGAATTCTGAAATATCTTATAAAAAGTAAAATGTTTTTTGTTTTTAATAAATTAGTTTGAGCCTATGTGTTTAGTACGTATACATATAAACAGTTCTATGTATAGCTTTTTTGAGTTATGTGTATATGTACGTTGCGCTAAGTACCAATCTACATAGTATAAAAGGTTTATTTCAGCATCGTAGACCTTACATGCAAGAAAATCTGATAATTATGAAAATTGGTTTTTGTTAGTTTATCACTCTAGATTATTATGGCCACATTATTCTCGTATGTTCGAATTAAACCACATCTGAAGAAACGAATGCACTCATGAAGTGTGAGCATGAAAGCATGGCGTGTTGATAAAAATCAGTTCACTTGCTTAAATACTGTCAAAACGTAATTATTCCTTAGGGATCTTTATCTTTATATCACGGTAGTTATTTACGAGATTGTCCTGGGTTATTCATAAACCTTTTGAACTTACTGGGATTTAATGATGATCGTGCTCTTAAACGCCCTGAAGAGAAGATATACATTTGATGATATCTTCCATTATCCTGAATATATTTATATATCAGGTGGTGACAAGGTTGCAATGCATTCGAATTCAATCACGGTTGTTGATATGCAATGTTACCTGTTGTATTTGTAGAACTCGTCGTTGCATGTGTGGTACTGACTATAGATGTGCCATTTGGTGACGTTTCTGTTGAGCCTATTCCAGTGGGTACAGTCGGGCTGGCAGACGTTGTCGTCGATATGGTTGAAGTGTTAATTACCGTGATGGTGCTGCTTGCTGGAATCGGTGTGGATATAGTGGAACTATCCGTTGTAGGCGCCCGTGCTGATGTGCTTGCAGATGTCACTGGAGTAGTTGATGTCGTTGTATTAATAGTTCTAGAGCTTGGAGACATTGTTTTGCTCCTGGTTGTTGATGACACTGTACGTCCAAAGACCCAAACGAAGAATTAACGAAAAGAAAACACTGAGATAATGATTACATGCAATATACATATATACATAGATAAATACATATCGTTTATGATTTTACGCACGTACATTTAATTGCATAATTCCTGGATATAATATGTTGCTGATGGAAAGTTATTTTTCATAAGCGAGTAATGACACAGTTTCTCAAACACACGCCAACATTTACTATGGTAAAGTTTGTGTGTTTTATTACGATTTGTTTGGTCATATGGAATTCTGGAATATCTTATAATAAATAAATTGCTTTTGTTTTTTTTAAATTAGTTTGAAGCCTATTTGTTTAGTACGTATACATATAAACGGTTCTATGTATAGCGTTTTTGAGTTATGTGTATATGTACGTTGCGCTAAGTACCAATCTACATAGTATAAAAGGTTTATTTCAGCATCGTAGACCTTACATGCAAGAAAATCTGATAATTATGAAAATTGGTTTTTGTTAGTTTATCACTCTAGATTATTGTGGTCACATTATTCTCGTATGTTCGAATTAAACCACATCTGAAGAAAACGAATGCACTCATGAAGTGTGAGTATGAAACATGGCGTGTTGTTAAAAATCAGTTCACTTGCTTAAATACTATCAAAACGTAATTATTCCTTAGAGATCTTTTCCTCACCCAAGCGACAGAGAAATCTTGCTGTTTTGCTAACCTTACTTTTCTTATCTCAGTCTAGTCATCTCAGACCAATCGTCTCAGTCATGGTGTCCACGCGCTGAGAACTACTTTTAACAAAAGAAACCCTTCTTGTCTTCTGCTATGCCATAGTTGTTTTCAAGTAAAAGAACAACAACAACAGCAACAACAACAACAAATAATATATAACCAAAACATAGTTGTTTAAGGTCATTCTGTCTTAAAAACACACCAAAACAAAAACATTTTCATAGAGACAAATACACACACGCGTACTATTTCGAGGTTTTGATATTATGTTAGGTCGTTCTAACTAGCATGGTCAAGTTTATCCTATATACAGGACTAGCTCAGTACATTTTCAGATCATTAAATGTAACTAAAGCAACTGAACTAGTTGTAAACACTTCGCGTGAAACATAGTATATATTGTTAGCTACATTTAATGAAGCTGACCTGAACATTTACTGTGCTACAGATAGAATAAAATTCTCAATGGTGTGTGAAATTAACTATGTCAGAAAACACTGATCCATGAACATACGACTATATACCTATACACTTAATAGCATCCCAACTCTTGAAACAACAACGGAAAACTTAGCAACATCCAGAAATGTGTTATGTCAAACATGCTCTATTATAGTTTTGTTAAGCATCTCCGTTGTGCAACAGCTGAATAAACCTGCAATATTTATTGACAAATAATACACTTCTCAGCCAGAAGGTTTATCCCTCAACACACTAATCCATACACAAATTTCACTGTATCACTTGATATATTCCAAGACAGAAATATCAATTTTCAAAGAATCCGTGAACTTGAAAGTTTTGTGCATGGTTATCCTCTAGGGTCCGCATATTTGGATTAAAATTTAAGTCAACCGGCCACGAAGGGTCATATTTGGAGGGTGACGAGGGTCTTTGATACGGGAGAGTGGGGTACTCAAAATTGGAAATGATGAAAGGAAACAGTTTCTTTCTAATAAATTATCACTATTTATTGTTAATTTCATATAACATCCATATATTAAATGTGATAATACCTCATTACTATGCGACGTTTTATGTTATTTTTCTTTGCTCACGCGTATGAACTGTGTATTTCGGACGCAACGGTCACACCACAGCCATCAATAGCATATTTGTATATCATGCATCACATGTAAGCATTGCAAGGCGAACACTAGTAAAGAGGATGTTTTTTTTTACTTTAAGGGATAAAATTGGGTGAGAAAAATAATCTACGTTGGGGCTTCGACGGAGACAATGACATCCTAGCAACGGGGTTACATTATATGTCTCCCCACTTGGACAATCCTCGTGGGGAGACAAATAATATAACACTTCGGCTGGGATATCATTGTCTCGGTCCAAACCCCAACATAGATACTATATATCTCTATATCACGGTAGTTATTTACGAGATCTTCCAGGGTTATTCATAAACCTTTTGAACTTACTGGGATATAATGATGATCGTGCTCTTAAATGTCCTGAAGAGAAGATATACATTTCATGATATCTTACATTATCGAGAATATATTTATATGTCAGGTGATGACAAGGTTGTTATGCATTCGAATTCAATCACGGTTGTTGATATGCAATGTTACCTGTTGTATTTGTGGAACTCGTCGTTGCATGTGTGATACTGACAGTAGATGTGCCATTTGGTGACGTTTCTGTTGAGCCTATTCCTGTGGGCATAGTCAGGCTGGCAGACGTTGTCGTCGATATGGTCAAAGTATTCATTACCGTACTGGTGCTGCTTGCTGGAATCGGTGTGGATATAGTGGAACTATCCATCGTCGGCGCCAGTGCTGATGTGCTTGCAGATTTGACTGGAGTAGTTGATGTGGTCGTTGTATTAATGGAGCTAGAGCTTGGCGACATTGTTGTGCTGCTGGTTCTTGATGGTACTGAAAGTTCAACGATCCGAATGAGGAATTAACGACAAGAAAACATTGAGATGAAAATGTGCAAATTCCTCAATATATATATTTAGAAACAACGACCTAGGTTGAATTAGCATTCATATTTAAAGTTTAGTGTATAATTCTTGGATTTAATCTGTCTTTGATGGGTAGATATTCCTAAGCGAGTAATGACACACTCTCTTAAAATAGACCTTATCAGTTACTATGCTCAAGATGTTATGCTGTACCACGACTTTCGTAATATGAAATTCTGGATTATCTTAATATAAGGAATTGGTCGGATATTTTGAAACGTATGTTTTTAGTACTTTGACATTAGAACAGTTGTATGTATATCATTTTTGAGTTATACTTTTAGGTATATTGCGCTAACCACCAATCTACAGAATGAAATTGGTCAATTTCAGCGTCTTACAAATGAGATGCATGGAGATCCTACAATTATGAACACTGGGTCTTGTTATTTTGTACTCTAGATGATTGTTTCCATTTTGTTGTCATATTTTGGAAAATAAACCACACCGGAAGAAAATAAATGCTTTCATGAAGATAGAAGATGAAAAACATGGGAGGATGACAAAGCCAGTTCACTTGCTATAATAATGCCAACACTTAATTAGTCTTTGTGTGCTCTAGATTTTTTAATGCAAATTATATCATAAATCCGGATAGTTTAACCTCATCTATTGACAATAACTGCTTTCATAAAGTGCACGGACATAGATTGACTATTAAAAATGAATCAGGCTGACGCAGCTCTTTGAAAAGATAAAATATTGCCAGAATTCAAATAAGCATTTTTCCAGGAATGGCTCTCTTTAACTAGATCGTTATTCCCGTGATTAGCCCGTTGTGATTTTCCAGCGCTTAATCTGGGCACGATACGTAGACTGTCATATGCCAAAATATTCTTGAAATGATAAGTTGACCCTAATTCTGGTTCCCTTATTTTATCTAACCTTTCCATCAACGCTCTTTAAATCAAAAACGGTTTCTCCTGTTGAAGAATCCGTGGATGTATAAGCCTTTTCGGACAGTTTCAGTTAATATTTCGGCAGATTTATTTATGAAAATTATTATTTGGAACTACATAGTACTCATTCAAACTTTCAGACTTTGGTGAATTTGATTTAAAAATGATTTTGGTGATTGAACTGCGGTAATTTGAGACTGGGTATATTAACACTCCTCACATCTATAGGACCCTACAACATTCAAGATTGGAATTCAGTCTCAAATCTATTGGTATTGTAATACAACGTTTAGGTCTATTTGTGATTAAATTTCCAGTTCTGTAATTTCTTTACTATACTTCATTTTTTTATCAAAGCAAATAAATTATTTACTGAAACTTACAACACTTGTCAGTTATCCCTTTTTTCTTTTCCTTGCTTTAACAACATAGCCATTGAAGTATCATAGGAATTGTGTAAAATCCTTATTAGGATATTGAGTAACAATTTGACACCTTGTTAGTGAAAACCTACGTCTATATAAAACAGTATCATCAAACAAAATGCCTATATCGATCACTATATTGATCTTATATAGGTAGGATGTAGTAATAATAATATATGTTCCGTGTTGATCACAACGAACGTGAAACTATCAATATACCTGGTAAAAATAAAGACAAAACAATATTAAAAACTGCATTATTTCTAACACAACCTTTTTAGTAAGTACTCCGTATATTTGTTAATTCATGGTTATTTGAGAGCAAATATAGTAACTGTACCTGCATTGCAAATAAGCAGCACGTAAACGGCTATGATAGCTGTTGGCTCCCTTAATTCCATTGAAACTCTTTCTGAAATGAAGAAAACTCGCAATTAATGCAAGATACAAATTAAGGTGCTCTGTTAAGTTGCACCGTTGCAAAGTCTAAAGGGCGTTGAAAACATTAAGCACATACAAGCTGATAATCCAAGTAGGTATATCTAATTTTGCTTATCTCAAGTATTGAGTGTGGGTTGGACTTTGAACGTTATGCAGTTTACAAGAAGACTATTTCTTATCGTATAATCGTGTTAGAGTCACTACTGACAATTTAGCTAATATTAGTTTCTTTTTTTTTTTGAAAATACACATTATGCAGAGGTACGTGTTGTTACACATCCACACTAACAGCCACCCCCACCCCCATATATATATATATATATATATATATATATATATATATATATATATATATATATATATATATATATATATATATATATATATATATATATGTGTGTGTGTGTGTGTGTGTTAGACTACAAATAACAAAATATTAGGTATTTTTGGAATATAGAATATACATGATACCTATATGGTGAACACATGGAAATTGTGTTTTTGTCTTATAATAGGTTGGTTGGTATATGCATTCTGTACAATGAGTTTTCATGGATAGACTCTGTTCAATAATATTACACATATTTCCAAACGACATGTCGATGCTGTATTTTACAGCTACAAGTTGTGTTGCTTTATACGAGGTAGACATATAGCTGCCAATTCAATGTCTAGGCATTTAGAATCAGTAACACGACACACAAACATTAGTGATATCTCAATTTGAACAAACAGATTCCAGGCTTAATCTTCGCTTCCTTCGTAACCACTCTAGCCGTTGGGATGTTGATCCCTAATGTGTCAGTGCTTTCAATGCCGCAATTTGCAATAGTGCTTCATGTCTATTACACAGACAATTGCACACTCACAAGCAGAAATAAGCGCACAACGTGGTTGATATGCATTATATATCGATGGCATGAAGCAGACGGAAAATATATATTGTTAAAGAGGTGAATGCAAGAAAATGGCAGTGTTTCATACTCTCATCTACCAAAATGAGTCGCATTTAGTACATCTGATACGATTCAATAATAAATCAGTGTAGAAGCTCATTCCAGTATGCCCACTGAAACACCAAAAGATTTTCCTTCTAGCATACCAATTTAAGATATTGTGCCTAATATATTTTAAAATGGAATCAGATTTTCAAGGACGAAATGCAATATATGACGGCAGTAAGACCGGCTGAACTTACTCATTCTGTCAAGGTTAAGTAAATTTATCGTTCGCGAGAAGGAAGAGAATGAAACTAGAACTAAAACATTTGCAATATTGATAAAGCTGTAAGCGAATTTGATAATTTCGTCACTACTATGTTGAAATAATTACTGTCGTTAATTTATCAATTTTTCAAAACTACAGTGGATTCCTCCCTAAATGTCCTCTGAGTTAATTTTTTCTGCAGAATGTAGTGTATTATCTGACGCATGTATTAGCGTTCCTTAACTTTATATTTATCTGATTTTTTATATGTTGTTCTCAGAGACTTACGTTGATTAATTACGCATATGTTAAAGTATTGCCGAAACGGTCTCAACTTTCCGATATTCCACTATTTACCCAACCGTTTCCAAGCCATAAGTGCTAAATAATGTTGAAGTGCATAGTATGCGGATGTGACATTGTTGTATATATATATATATATATATATATATATATATATTGCCCCACTATTGTTGAGGTTTGTAGAAAAGAAGAAAAGATTAGTTCTAAGTTAGACGGAGTGCGTCAAATGGATTCATCAAGGAGACCCCAACCACCCGAAAACAGAACAAAACAACATTTAGTTGCAATTTTGTAAATACGTATACGTAGCAAGAAAACCCAGAGAAGTACTATCCACTGCAGTATAAATGATATACATAACAATTTATTAAGAAACGTTCAGTAAGATTGGATTAGTATCGGGCACAGGTAGGATCAATTCTGAACATGTTAATTGATTTGTAATGTCGAGCCGGTAATGTAATTCGTATACCTTACTGTATATAACGTCATTATGTTTTATCGTATATGCCCATATCATGCATAGCACACGGTGTTAGATGTATTTTCAGTTGATTGCAGTCGACGTGGTACCCGCTGTAGAGCGATCCAATGAAGTTGACCAAAGTAGCTGTAAAACTGAACCATAGCAGCCGTAGTGCTGGGTAAACTGTTGCTGGTGAAGTACAAGATAATTGGGCGTTGGTTATCGATTGGTGGGCGCTGATTGCTCGATTTACCAAGGCACTGAACGATGGTCGGTGACATCCTGGAATACTGACTACTTAGTTGACCAGGGTGACTGATAGCAAGGTGTTTTGGTAATGGTGTGTTCAACTCTTTCATGTAATCTTTTAGAAGTGGCCTCATTTTGGGGTTTGTAATACCTAGTGTTTTCGGACTGCAAACATATTTTGCATGATTTGTCCGTTTGTTTTCATCATTGTAATATTTGAATAAAATATCTCAGTGCTCACTATTTGAGTGAATTCAGTTTCACTTTTTGTAGTAAAACACGTCATATTTGGTCGTGTGATATGATGCGAATCATTTATATTTCTACGTCTACGGTGTCAGGTAATTTATTTGTAGTTTGCCTTGCTGCATTGTCAGGTTGGTGCGGACCATGCTAATTTGTCCACCATGCTAATTTGTCCACCATGCTAATTTTGTCCAATTTTTAGATCTTACACACGCACGTATTAATCATAATTCAACGATTCTTCACGGCCAACATGACAAAGTGATAACGGCCCATGACTATCATCAGAACATGAGAATATGATTAAGCCTTACATAAATGTGATTAAATTCTGAAACAATTGTTGACCTAGAATCATTTCAATCTTTCGTACTTTATTTACTAATAATAAATATCATGAACCATACGTGAATGCGTTTAAAATAGTGTAATGCCTCTACGATAGAGCGTTTACAAGGTCATGCGTTACGAGTAGTTATCTTAAGACAAATGACATCACTTTACAAAATATGCCCATAATGTGTTTCTCATTACAGCCGATGTAAAATGTTGACAAAATAACGTTTTATCTTAAGTTTTGTTCAATTCTAATTTGAAAAAATGCAAGTAGTAGAGTTTACAAAGCTATCAAATGGAAGTCGACATTGAGTCTTTTTCATCCTGACGAAGCGGTGGCTGGCGGCAGAAACTCCATACAAGCTTATAGAATCCAATAAAAAAAAGTTCAGTTTAATAACTCGACAAAGCAATTCTAAGAAGCGTAATGGCAACATTAATATCTTAAGGAAGGTTTTATATCACAATTTAATAATTATGATTGGTATTTGCATCAGGGAGAAATATTTATCGTAATCAGACAATGTTAGAAAAGAAGTATATTTAGTCATTTATATTGAATTTATCTCAAGATGGATTTCACAATGCATTGTATGGAAGTCTCTTATGGCGATACGCTGGAACGCTTTTATTGCACCTGCAATTGGGTGGGTATCTATGTAACCAGTTTGCCTACTGATGAAGCGAATCCTAGATATAATATCATACTTTAGTCTTGGATACTTGTCTAATTCTGTTCTTTCTCAGTGACAGAATCGATGAATTATTCTAAAGCGTCATCCTTGTTTGGTATTTTGGAATTGATCCAGTGGGAAGAGTTCACAATTAAAGACATTGCTGCTGAAATAACAAACGTTAGAGAATGAGTTTGCTTGGTTACAACCTTAGAAAAGCATCCACCTATGATACAAAATTTTTCTTAATGTGATTTAAAAAAAAAACATTGATATTATCGCAAACACGCATTAGTCACAGTAAGCTAGAGCTAGGAGTAAATTATTCATTAAATGCACAAATTTCATCATACGGTAAGGCACCAGTTATAAATGAATACAATACTTTTTACTGACATCCATATCCAAATTCATCAAGAGACATAAGTACGGTTTGATTTTGATTGGCTTGAACAAGTTTGCCTTAAAGCCATACCAGGCTGGACTATATGTGACGATAATAAGGACATTTATGTCACTACAAGTACTGTTATTATTTCAGAAATCTACCTGCTATCACGACATAATATATCCAACTAGCATTAGCATTGTCAAAGTCGTGTTTGAAGGACAATTCGAAAGGTCAAAATCTGTTTCATATTTCGGCATCAATATCAGTACGAATTACCTTTCATTAAACGTTCTTAAGGTCGAAAAATCCATTAGTTGTTACTGAAAGAACAGTTTAAATATATCTGACACAATCCATAAACTTGATATCAAGTGTTTTAATGACAGACTGAGACATTCTTATCATAAAATCTGTATGAAACCAAAGCTACTGTCTAAACCATATGCCCGTATGAGAGTCACGTGATCACGTTTACAAACATAATCAGTATAGCTTCCGTTTCACTCTATATGAAACCCGCATTAATAAACAGATCGACAAAAATCAATAGTTTACATCTTAAATCTCGTAATCCTGTCATTAAATTAATAACAATCAATCATTTTACTTTAAAAATAAAATATAACTAGAACTTCGTTGTCTCAACTGTTACTAATTAAGAATAAAGGTCATGAACTAGGTCAGCATTTAGGTTTTTACTACTAAATGTCAGGTCAAACAAATTTCTGAATACTATCAAATCCTTAGTAAATCAAATTACATTTTTTAATATATAATGAAATTTAAAAATAAACAGATTTTCAAACTTATAAACAATTACATTATTACAAACATAAATTAAATCAGATATACTTAGTACTGTAAATCAAATAAGTTGACTGTAATATACAGTTTTGAAAACATTATCAGTTTCTTCGTAATGCTTTTTACATATATTGTAAAGTCATTCCCCAATGTAAGCACTGTAATATATCTACGATGAATTCAGTGTGTGATAAAAGGTGTATGTTACATACTTTGAATTGATATCTAAGTTATTTACGTTTGTTAGTGCTAACATCGTTGGTTAAACGACAAATCATATGCAAAATGTACACAATTTGTTCAGATCATCTCTGCATTCAAATAGTTGTTTTATATAAAACGGATGGGGTCTGAACAAAATAATGTTTTAATTTAACTACAATCTGTCATATTTAAAGAATATTACTCATTACTGTTTTTAAAAATAAATTAATTTCTTGTCTCCGTAAAGTAGCATCAGTCAGCATCTCAATTAGTCGATAATTTCTTAGGGTTTCATTCTGTACAGGAATATTTATATTGACCACTGGGAAACACATGAAAGACTTTAAATTAAATGCTATACTTTACAAAACATTCGAACTTAACACGACGAAAGGTTGATTTTTAAAAAATACCAAAATATGCAAGGTAAGATTCAATAACAAAGTCGATTGCGATAGTGATGATAATATTATTACAGTTGATGATTGCTGATCAATTCAGATCGATAGTAGTAATTTTTGTTAAAACAATAGTATTATTAACAATGAAACGTTCTTGCCTAAGATACTACTAGAATGACGGGTCACTTGAATCAAATACGTTTTCTTAATTGAAAAATCAAGCTATTATACTTTCGATCTTTACTGCTCGCTCAAACTATAATGCACGTGGCTATTTTTTTTTATCTTTCTTGTTGTGACATAAAATATATAAGGTAACGTTTGCGAGAGGTAACGTGTATGTTCCTTAAAGGTATCCTTTCATTTTCAACTGCTATAAATCTGATGCGCTGCCATCTTCAGCCGTTTAGGTCTCGGTTTGTTATGTTTCTGGGCATCTTTTGTTATTAACGCGCACCGCTTTGTTCGGTTTTCCTAAACTTCCTAATGAAATTTGATGTTATATTATTGTATCTTCTGTTCATTCGAGTTGAGTAACCTCTGAGTACACATTCTTTTCCTACCGTTTACTATGTGGCATACATACGTTTGAAGTATTATCCATCTGGGATTACATTCTCTGCGTATACATTCTGATGGGCTTGTGGTTCGCCCAACTTAAAAGTCATTACCACTCTGGCACCCATTATTGCTGTTTCACTCATGAATCGCGCATTCATATCATAAATATTCCGACTTGTCGACGTCAATGGAATTTTCCTTATTTGATACTATCTAAATTTTAAACGAGGAATACAAAGCAAATTTAAAATTCTTGTTCGCGAAGCCGGCCCTAGACTGCCAAGAGAACAACATTTCTTTAAATCAATTTGATGATATAAACATCATGTACAAGAAACTGACAGCAGCTTAAATATATGTTATAAATCAGTCAAAGCTATGAAACTGTTTTAAATTTATTCATGAAAATAACATTTTGTGTAAATGTAGAAGATGATGTGCTCACTGTATCCAACAACAAACATGTCTTTTCTAGAATATTTTATATATATATATATATATATATATATATATATATATATATATATATATATATATATATATATATCTGGCCTACATGAAGTTTGTCATTTCGTTTCAAACAATGTACTGGGCTTCAAGTAGGAGATCTGCATGCCCATAATATAAGTCAATTTAACTAATATTTCTGACGAAATAATTACAATCTCATTAAACGACCATTTGACAATTTAGCTTGGGCCAAATGAGCAAGTGTTTGGTGGTAAGTTTCTAGCATAAACATTCGCCTATACAGATAGCGATAAAATATCGAGATCACAAAGATAATTGCTAGGCATACTTACACTCAGCTGGCAACAGCTTTCTGCTGCCATAAGCAGTCGGGAATAAGTTCACATCATCTTTCTTCAATAAAACTGCACCATGACCCTTGTCAGAAGCATCGTGAGATAAAGTCCTTTGTCACGTCCGGTCGTCTCACTACAGCGACTGACGTCAACCTATCCTTCAACGTCTGAAATTCTCTCTCATAAGTGTGTGTCAAAATAAACTTTGTAGGAACCTATTTTCTTGTCAAGTCAGTCAACAGACTAGCAATGGAGCTGACGTTTGCAACATACTTACAATAATAATCTGCCAGTCCTAAAGAAATATCGCACTTATGTTTTTGTAGTTGGATGTGCGGCGTTCCGAAGTTGGTCGACTTTAGCACTTTCTTGGTTTAATGGCAAAACAGGGAACAGGACACAAATTGTATCTGAAAATGGAATTCACTCGAACCCAATTGATCTATGTTGTAGCGTTCCGCAGGGTTGTGTTATCGGGCCTGTTCTCTTCATTATATACACTCAGCGACTCTAAAGTGTCATAGATCCTTATCCAGTGTCTTACCAATTGTAGACTGATGATATCTAAATATACAAATCTAGCCACCCAACTGAAATCGATGCTACCATCCAAGGAGTAGATTGGTGCATTTGTGATGTGAAATCATGGATGACATGTAACACGCTACATGATGCTAAAGCTGAGGCCATTCTGATCACAACACAAATACGTTCTCATTCACATCCTTTACCTGAAAAATAAATATCAGCAACACGAACATTAAATTTACACATTCAGTACGAAACCTAGGTGTTACTCTTGACTGTCTACAATACCAACATGTTATGAACATATGCAAGGCTGCATATCTTGAGCTGAGACGCATCATCTCCATTCGCAAATATATTTCACTTGACGCCACTAAAATATTTGTGTGTTCATTATCACTTTCACGACTGGACTATTGTAACTCAATTCTTTCTGGTTCATCTCAGCATTTACTCCAGAAACTTCCAAAAGGACATAATGCAGCTGCTCGGATTATCAATAGGGTACCACGATCAGAGAAAACCACCCTGCTGCTCTGTACTCTACACTGACTGTCCATTACATCAAGAATCAAACACAAAATTTGTTCTCTGGGCTACGTTTTAATGATGGACTCCAGTCCAGCATAGGTATCCGGGCTCACCTATGTGTACACACCAGCAAGAGACTTACGATCGTCTTCTGACAATCGTATACTCATTATTCCCAGTATGCAAAAGAAGTGATATAGACAAGGTACGTTTGCATACCAGGGCCCAAAACAACGTGGAATGAATTGCCGATTGAAATTAGGCACAAAGACACGGTGCTCTTAAAATTTGCCTTTTTCGACTGCAAGAACAAACTTAAAGACCTAAAGAATTGTCCTAACTTAACTATTTCAGTATTTTTTGTTTTCCAATTTCATGGTGTTTGTTTTTGTTTCTTGTATTCATATCATTATATATGTTGCAATGCGCTTAGAACTTCTAAAGATTAAGCGTTAAACAAAGTCATCATTATTATTATTATTATTATTATTATTATTATTATTATTATTATTATTATTATTATTAATGTTATTATTATTATTATTATTATTATTATTATTATTATTATTATTATTATGTGTGCAAAACAAAATGCAGTGTCAAGCTATAAGCTCTATAAGAACTTATGATAAACTGATAATGAGACTGAAAGAGGAAAGAGGTATATTTCTATGTAATATAATTTGCAAACAACTGATTTCCCTCCCCATATAATTATCGACTGACGGTTGAGCATATTATCAGATCTTGCATGTATATAATCTAGTCATTATCCAATTTTCCCTTCCCCTACTCCCAAAAAACCTCGAGAAAGCAGGCATAGAGTCAAACAAAAGCAAAATTGGCCCCACTCCCAAAACAAAAAGGACGAAATATTTATACAGCCCCTACCCACCTCCGAATTTAGACACAATTATATATACTAGAATGCATGCCAATACACGTCATTCTGAGCTCTATGCGAAATAATGTTATCGTATTCCTGTCCGTTCTGTTGTAAATCTGTAATAACAAGCTCAATAAATATAAACAGTACTTCTTCCTATCTTTACCTGGAATAAGGTAATACCACATTACATCTGCGTGCTAACATTATTGATCTGAGCTGAAACTGTCGCAATTTTATTTATAAAAGGTTGACTCGGCTTGACATTACAAAGCATACCTACTCAGATCGAGGAAAAGCACAACACCCGAATTACACATTTATCATATATTCATCGTACGGATTTCAATAACGACAGTGAAGCCGCTGGGTTTGTATCGGTGTGTTTTATATTACGAAACCGAGACAAATCATAGAGCTTTGTCAAAGGACACACCAATATATCCAATACGAAATGGTCAAACCTGTTTAATCTCGACTCAAGTTATTGAACCACCGAGCCGTTCTTATTAGTGCACATAAAGTGGTTCGATGAAATAACACGTTAGCAAAGACATAAAAACAACTTCAGACAGAAGGGTTGAAAGTAGGTTAAAAATAAATAGACAGGCAGCCAACAATCCATCAATTCATCCATCTATCCTTTCATAACTCCTCCGCAACTTTGTTGCATCTGCATTTGCAACCAAAGTATTGAGGTGTACGCCTATGAAACGGTCATAGATAAAGTGACAATATCCTTGACTTGAAGACAAAGAGTGAAATAAGCCATTACATATAGTCCTATGTTCTTTTCAGAAAAGTAGTTAAGTATCTAACAATTCGAGAAAACAAGACCTTGAAAACGGACGGCTGGAATGATTTAAGCCGATGAAAGCCAGTAATAAGAAAACGCAACAGAAACCAGGAAGTGAATAGCCAGAACCTTTGTCAGAATTTCATTAGGTCACGGTATTTACAATATTAAGTGGAAAGGCTGCTAATGTGAATATCTGCATTCAGTAGGCCCAGATAAACGAAGTACGCTGTCAAGTTATTCATTTATTATCATTAAATATGTAGCGTAAATAATGATGTGAATACTTTATTATGACTAGCGTGTAATGAACAGTTTGTTATAAGAGATGCAAGCAAGTGCAAGGTGGAATGTACGCTTATCGCCAAATACTCCACCACCAGCCCTGCTTGAATGTATCTATATTTTTGTTTACATATCCATCCAGTCATCATCACCATGATGATGATGATGATTATCATCATCATCATCATCATCTCTCCTATAACACATGACATCCCTTTTCGACTAGTGTGACATTTTTATGACCGCAAGTAACATATATGAGTCATTCTACAAGTTACTGCATTCAACTAAATGTTTGGTTTAATACGACTATGTACTTTAGTTTCTATACCTGATATACTGTATTTGTATATAACGCGTTCAAGGGAAAGGGGGATGAGGGTAGGAAGGTTGGCAATCAACCGATTTTTGTGACCTTGCCCATTAGGTATTAGTTATCTAGCCTCGATCGAAGGTGTGTCTAAATATACGTAAGAACAAACACACACTGTATATATATATATATATATATATATATATATATATATATATATATATATATATATATATATATATATATATATATATATATATATAGTAAATATGTATGTATGTATGTATGTATGTATGTATGTATGTATGTATGTATGTATGTATGTATGTATGCGTGCGTGCGTGCGTGCGTGCGTGAATTATGTTTGCAAGTATGTTTGTATGTTTGTTTGTTTGTTTGTATACATATGAGAGAGAGAGAGAGAGAGAGAGAGAGAGAGAGAGAGAGAGAGAGAGAGAGAGAGAGAGAGAGAGGGGGGGGGGACTTTTACCCGCTAGTTATCACCATTATCGGCATAGTATTACTGCTGCCGGACTATCTTCGAATCTCATGACTGCTTCGACAGGAACAATTGATTTATACCATTGATCACATTACATATACATATCATTCGCTAAAGCACGGGTCAGATGTACATCTGCAATCATAAAGAAGTGAAACTGAAACGAGACTGTTATTTTCGTAATTGCAATGACCCAAAATAAAACTAATCCACAAAAAATAATTCATAAGGAAGACCCGTCTATCAACTCAACGCGATATCCACCTGTTTCAACTTATGTTTGCTAATTTGTAGGTTAGGAATTGAAAGACAAAATGTACTTTTAAATGGGAGATTGATAGATATAATGTATGGGAATAAGGTAGGTGTATGGGGAAATACATTACAGCCCTCCCCCCCCCCCCCGAGAACGATTAGGATTAACTCTTTTTAAAACACTGTTAACGATTAGAATCAATAGGATTTTTTAACATGGGGAATTTTGGGAATTTATAACGACATGGGAAAGTGGAAATGTTGTATAGGGTCAATAGGAATGGGACAGGTGTGTTGACGTCACGGTAACTGGAAGACTGGTAATTATGTTGCAAAACTTTTAAGAACGTGTGTTCAACAGGTTGACCTCAGTCGGGATCAGAAATGTGAAACATAGACATATATAACACATACAACGAACAATAACAGTCACAAACAATTCACAAACAATTATACAAAGGACTAAAAATAATTGTTAAGGCAGGAAAGCAAATATTTTCATGGCATATTAGTGGTTTTGAAAAGGGCTTTTCGTTTCTACTGCTAATTTCTACCTTTTGCAAACTAACATTATTCTCTCCTACAATATATACTATCCACACACGAGAAGAAGAAAAAATAAACCACATAAATACTATCAAAATCCACAAAATATACTATCCACACACAGATGGAAATAAAAAGCAAAGCCAAAAATGAATATCCACACTGAGTTAAGAGGAATAAACAAACCCACTTTTACTATTCACAAACTGAAAGGAGTAAATATCTAACCATAAATATGCTATCCAAACACGAGATGGAGTACCAACGAACTACATACATATTAGAAAAATCCACAATATCTACTATTAACACATGGAAGGAGAAAAAAATAACAATAATGGATGGTCAGACTGGAGACTGTTTCGCTTTATATGGTTCAAGCGTGGACTCGATAGAAACACCTTTACAATTTTTTGTTGGGTAGGAAAATTAAGTTTAGGATGAGGGATAGAGAAAACTCAAAAAGCGCAGATATGGATGAAATTTTGACAACAAACATCATACATTTTTTTCAAAGGACAACATGATTTTACTCAAATAACACACAATCGACATTTAA
Source organism: Unio delphinus (assembly GCA_029339505.1). NCBI lineage: Eukaryota > Metazoa > Mollusca > Bivalvia > Unionida > Unionidae > Unio > Unio delphinus. The sequence continues at coordinate 8,389,850 of JAQISU010000152.1, forward strand.
CAATTAGCAATAAACAAAATATCTTCAAACAAACAAATTATTTATTACATGGTTGACAACCTTGTGAAGTAAAGCTAGTTTCCAAGAATTTAAGGCATTGGATCATTGATGTACAATACGTTTCTTAGCTAAATGCAACAGATAGCGATATGGGTCACAAAACCATCGATCTACTGTGGCATCGTTTCTAGAAGGAAGAATAACGATCAAAATAAGTCACTAAATGTTCCAAAGAATATCCAAAACTGCGTTGCTGCAACAACTATACACAATATTGACCAATACAATATGTACCTTGTAATTTCACACTATTGAATCGTGTCGTCTGAGGATTTCTTCTCATAAAGTCAATGATGTCGTCTTCCCAAGGTTACAACTCATTCAGATCAAAATACTCCACAAAAACCATTTTAAGAAAGTAAAAGACTAGCCAGTGGGTTTCTGGTAGATGACAGTCGTCCGTGTTTATGATATAGGCTTGATGGTCTTGAGGTATGCGATGAGGTAGTTCATTTTAGCACACACAACAGGATTCCAAGAAGCAGTGTATGAACTGTGATTCAAAAGGTAATACATTTCCCATGTTTCTATTTGTTGTCCTTTTTAATTTTTCCACATATAAACCATCGATTCAATCCTGACCCTTTGCTTAAAAATCTCTGACAAGTAACCGTTTCCTCGCTTTGTCTCTGCACTTTGAGCCCAGAGAGATTTGATCTGATGGATCTCGCGAACAATTAATAGAGGAGAGGAAGACAAGCAATGAACTGATTTCACTGATGCAACAATCAATAGAGGAGAGGATGACATGCAAGTCTTTATTTCACTGGTGCAACAATACATTTTCCGAGATGAGACTCCAAGTTTCGTCCAGATACTCTTCCAATGTTTCTTCGTGACTCGTCATCAGAAATTCATCATGTTTAATTTGACTAGGACGGTCGCTTTGATATCCATATTACTCTTTCTTGATCAATCCGGTAATATTATCCTCCAAGTGTTTGACAAAACAGGAGACTACATTCTATTCACGTTCTGGCCATCTATACGTCATTACCACCACCTCTTCGTCTTTGTCGTGGGGTTCTGCTTCCTCTGAATCTTCCCATTCTATTTCCATAGTTTTTCCACCATTCAAAGCGGAATCAGTGTCTTCCATAGTCCTATAATTATGGTGTTCACCGTATTGTCTTTGCCTAAAGCTTCTGCAAACTGAATTTCCAAAGGACTCTGACAGACTGTATAGTGTGGAAATGCCCCACTATAGTCGTCGGTGTCTTGGTCTGGAGTGAAATCAAAAGCTAACAGCAAAGCATAGCCTCATGCGTTATCTTTGTACGTAATACAGTGACCGGTGTTGTTACCTAACTATACAGTAGGACAAGTATGATCTTAAGTAATTATTCGCATCGCTAAAGTTAGATTTGAAACGTCTGGTACATAAGGTCTTGCTATCGCAACTAACTTTGATCCTAGAGAAATTGTAAGCTGAAACCGGAAAAAATCTGATTTGTCAGCTCCGTTTAAGGTTGAATTCTTGATGCCAACGAATAAACGTTTGGGTATAACTGTCTTTGAAACAGATGATCGGATACATTGACGGAATTATGCTCAAGGTGTGCCTGATGTCGTTTCCTACTTTATGGTAAGACTTTCACACGTCGTACATAGAGTCGGGCGTCTTGAATGACAGTTGTGTAAAGAGTATCACCTGCAGCCATTAAATGTAAAGCGGCACTACAATGATTATGTCTTTTGCACATACACACCGTTCCGCAAATACATGTCTTTCAGCCACATGTCCAAATGCAAACGATCCATCAGTTTCTTTCGTCGCTCGACAAATGTCGATACATTTTGGTCGGTCAGCCCAAGTAATCGCAATGATTTTGAATTTGGTCGCTGAGTCAAATTTCTAAATTAACGCAAGCATCCAGTTGAGTGTTTTTGGTTTCATTTCCGTACATCAAGAAGTTTTCTAGGTACGATCGGTAAAATAAGTATTCATGATGCCTCTGACCAGTTTTTTATTCAAGTACAAACCATATTGTTGACGGTAGCTACAATATCACCGTCGTCTAGGACGGTGATGGGCGGTTCGATCACTTCCAAATACAAGTAACTACTATTCAGATCGATGTAATCTTCAGGCTGTCCTTTGATTTCAATCTCGGCGGGAGTTGATGCCCTCAATGAGGAGACTAAATTCGACCCATTGGGATACCTGTATGGTCCCCATAGTGGGTGGTATGGCAAACAGATCCAGTTCCTATTTGGAGCAGTCGTAAGACTCCAGATGTGTCATTTGTCTGTCTGTGAGGTTTTAAAAACCAAAAATGTCCAATTCTAGAATGATTCGTTATTTCTTAGTCTTTCTAGCTCCATGTATATGTTGGCATCTGGAGTTGTTTATTCATCGTCTCTTTCTGCCATGTTTTTGCTGTGGCGCTAGGGACGCAGGAATGCTTGATTCAGTGCCGTCCATGGCATTTATTGGAGTTTCACGTCGTCTAAATATCACTTTACCTGTTTTAAGAAAGACGTGTTTGCCTTTTCTCACTAAAGCTTATTTGGGGTTTTGTTTCTCAATGATAACATTTAGTAAACATTCAGATCGGGGGCCACTGATCGAAAAGTCGATTTTAAGATATATCTCCTAAACCATGTCGAGTGAGCGTTTGAGTGTGATTGAGACTGAGAAATAGTAAGGGTTTAATAGGGATTAAAACTGAGAGTAAGACTTGGACTGAGATTAAATATTTATAATAGGATGGTGATTGTAATTGAGACTGTGAGTAAAGGAGAGATTTAGATTGCGATTGAGAGTATAAGCGAAACTGAGATTGAGAATGGGTGTAAGAGTGGAATCCTGATGGACACTGAGAGTAATTATGAGATAGAAATTCAGATTGAGAGCAAGAGTGCGAATGGGATTGAGACTGGGAGTAAGACTGGATTACAATTGAGACTGAGAGTGAGATTGATATTAAGAACGAGACAGCTATTCAGCACGAGATGAAGAATGAGAAAGCAATTATGATTGGGATCAAGATTGAGACGGCACTTATACAGTGATTAATTTTGAGATTAAGAATGAGACTGATAATTAGGTTGAGATTAAGAATGAAATATAGATCAAGAGGGTGAATGAAACCAGATTGTTATTAACTTTGAAATCGAGAGTGTGACAAAGATCAAGCTTAAGATCAAAATTCAGATAACGATTTAGAATGAGTTCAAGATTGAAACAGAGATTAATGCTGAGAGCAGGATTCAGAAAGAGATCAGGATTGAAATCAAGACTGAGACGTCGATTTCGACTGTGATAATGATTGAGACAGAGACTATGATTGTGATTAAGATTAGAACACATTGAGACAGAGAGTAAGACATCTATAGATTGCGACTAATATTGAGACTGAGAGCAAGAAGGAAATGTAGATTGAGACAGATAGTACAATTTAAATTAATACTGAGAGTGAGATTGTGATTTAGACTGAAACTGTGGGTTAGATGGAGATTGACAATGAGATTAAGAGTAAGAGTGAGATTGAGAATCAAAGTAAGAATGGATTGAGATTGAGACTCATAATACGAGTACGATTGAGATTTAGCTAAAAATGAGAGTGGATTTGGAATTAAGACTGAGGGTAAGTGTGTGATTGAGACTGGGATTGAGGCCGAGAGTAAGACTGAGATCAAGACTTACACTGAGCAGCAGAGGAGGCGAATCAGACAACGTTTTTAAACAAGTTTTCAATGGGTTAGGGCTTAAAACCCGAAACAGGCAAAAATAATGACGCCAACGTCGTTGTTACTCGCCCCCTCTGCTGCTATGGGTTAACACTTTTTTACGATGAAAGTCCTTAGGACTTTACAAACAGACTAATTTGTAAAACTTCGTCTTGTAAATCAATCCGATTATTAGACTGGTCAGTGAGTTTGAAATTAATTCTGGTTAATGAATTATTATGACATCGCATATAGACTGGATTCACCGGAGACTCAATAATTAGAAACCCTGGAGGGGCTGTTGGTGCAAATGAATACAAAATATATCCTTGCTGAGCTTGATTTGATCGTTCTAAATTTATTTGATAGCTTCCTTCAATAACATCACATACTAAATTGATCGCTATCACCGATGAAATATTCACATTGAACGGAGCAATATGCCTGCCACCACCATCTGGGTCATTATTATGTTTGAGGATTTTTATTTCCGGTGATGTTTTTTTTCCATTCGTCATGGATTTTTTTGAAACCAAAATCGATGGCATCACTGAGAAGTTTTTTAGTTCTGGTACGTTATATCCTGGTATTTTGAATGCTGGAATATCTTTGACGGGAATTTTATATTCATTTGCAAATAAATCTATTGTTTCAGGACTACTGTCACCTAATACCTCTTGAATAATTTGTGAATGAAATGTTTCCATGTCATTGATGATTTTGTTACATGTTTCTACAACGCTGATAAATTCATCTCGGGTGAGAGTACCGGATTTAAGGGATATTAACAACAACGAAATATCGTTATTGAACGCTTTGAAAATTTCAGTGATGTCATCCTGTCGAAGAAGTAAGAATTCTCTTTTAGTGAAAGGATCTACCAATTCACTAAAAAATTTCAATTTGGTGTAATCGATATAACTCTTTATTGGATTATCAGATTTTATCCTGTCGGTGATATAATCATTTTTTTGTGGTTCTGGTAATTTAACGGTTTTTCCCCCGGGTGGTAATTCAGGTCATCCTAGTACGGTCCTTATTGAGCTTTGATAGATATCTACGACGTATCCTTCTGTGCTTATTTCAATGGCAGATGATAGTGTCGGCACATGAACCGTTATAGCTATTTTTGATTCTTTTCCAGTAATCGATTTTATTCTACGTTGCAATTCATTATTGATTTGTTCAATTTGGTATGATCCGGTTGGTATGGAAACAACGTTCCAGTCTGGGGTACCGTCGTCTTTATTCTTATTTGCAAACACCAGTGAATTATTCGGTTGTTGACCACCAAATGATTTTGATCTGATATTAGGCCAACTGTGGTATACTCGCAATTTCGCTAGCGCGATTTCCTTCACGGGGACTGGGGAGGGGAAATTTCACACTGAATTCTGGATTCGGTGATGTTATTGAGATCATGCTGGTTTGTACTGGGTTTGTGTTCTCCACTATTTGTTGAAGTAATTCCATTTGTGTTGTCATTGTTATTATACTGTTGTTGTCGCTCTAATTTTGACATCGCAGAATCATATATACCTACCATCGCTGAAAACTCACTCTCTGATATAATTGTATCATCGAGAGATGACGATATCAATGAGGATAATTGCGAGTATGCAGTGGACACAACATGAAATTGAATTATGTAGTCTTGTAGTTTCCGTTGGCTGCATGATGATATTTTTTTTGTTATTATTGAAATAATTGCAGCGATTGTTGTTGCCGCAGAAATGCAAATTGGAACAGCTATCGGCGCAATCATTGTCACTGAAGACAGTATAATACCAGCTCCGGTGATTACACCACTCACAGAATATACAGTAACATCAATTGCTTTTGCAACTGCTGGGGCCGCTGCCGCAACCAACGCTGGTAACGCAGCAAATAACGGGAATATACCGCCTGTTTTAATCATATTTTTGATAGCAGCCGAAGAAAGAGTAATATGAACACCCTTTTTTGCTACAAGTGCATCATTGAAATGTTTTACTTGACGAGTTGTCAGCGATAATTTATTTTCACCACCATTCATTTGATTGGGTTTCAACGTGATTGTGGCTCCGCATTTTTTAGCCGATTCTGATTGCAATTTCTTGATTTGACCGGGGGTTAACGCAACACTAATATTACTATATGACATTATAGATAATAGATTGATTCTAAATCGTTTACAATTTCAATGAAAAATCGTTCAAAGATTTTCCACTGGTGCATCTACCACTCTCATTCATCCTCCAACACCCTCAAGTAGCATTGATTTATCACTGAGAATGACAGCAACCGCTCTATAATTAGCAATAGGACCACGAAGCACATTAGCTCTAAAATGTATATCAACAACAGATTGTCTTGTTAAATCAAGATGTTCCAATGAAAAGTAATAGATCGGATATAAATTTTTAAAATCCAACTGTGATATTTGTAGACCAGTATCGACATTTTGATCACGTGTCATAAACGACAACAACCTATGATACACGCGTACAATATGATTTTCTGTGTAATTAAGTTGTACATCTTCAGATGGTTCCTGCTGGCCGTTTATTCTCAGTGAGACGTCTTTAACACCTAATGGATCAAATATCATATGGCTGGAGAGTTGATTGCCAACTCGTGTGTTATCCTGTAACGCAATAAATATATGACGTGGTGCAGCCATGCCTTGTTTTGATGCTAGATTCCACGTGAATAACCCATTAATATCTGATTGCTTCAAATCTGTATTTACCATTAGCCAACTTAGTAATGATTTTCCTCCTTGGTCCATAAATGATAGTAATCGTTCTTCTGCGGTAATTGATGGAGTCAACACTGGCATCCACAATGATATTTTTGTTAAATTGACTTTACCGGCATCAGCATTGGGATTTGCAGCATCTGCTGCAATCCTCCAAATTGCGTCATTATCATCACTCTTTCTTACAAGCGATACTGTATGCTTCGCCCCGTAGATAACTTTTCGGACATTTCTACAGAATCCAAAAATATGATGCAGTGGAATTGCGCATGAAAATAATTTACGCGCTCCTTGCAACATTGAAATACGTGTTGCAGCTCCAAGATTGAAATTGGGATCGTTGTTTATAATCATATTTTCGACATCAACATCAGCGGTGCTAGCATTATTCTTTGGTCGTCTTACAACAAATGGATTTCCTCCAGCGGTATTTTTAACATCTTTTGCAAACATCATAGAAGGTCCTGTTGATCTTGTATAATCATCAGAATATCTTGCTAGCCCGATTATTGTTGTAGCCACATCAACATCACGATCTATCGACTCAATTTCTTTTCCATCAATGAGATATCTAGCACTCTCAAATAACGCCATAATACCATTATTGACAAAACCGACTTGAGTAACAGCTGGATACGGTGCTGGTACAGCAGTAGTATCAGCAGCTGTTACAAGTTCTCCTTCTACTTCGATAAATGCTTCACAAGGCAAAAAGTATTTACTGGTATCATGGAATTGAAGTTCAATTCGCGATCGACTCTTTGGATCTATTGCATGATAGGCGTAATATTGATAATCGCGTACAGAATCATCCTTGCGAACTGGGGCGTCTATATCAAACGCTGGATCACGTGACTGTTTGAACATTTTATTCTATTTATCAAAGTCTAAATCGCGATTTTCCATTTCATCGTCGTAGTTTTTTAAAGCCACTTCCTGCTATCATATTTGCGTCGGGGGTTAAAGCCATCGACGCTAATTTTTCATCTACTGCGTTATTTATAATTTTACTAACACTTGCAGGCATTTCCGCTGTAGACGGTAACGGTTTCTTTTTTCGTCTTACTAATGATGTTATTTTATCCTTTGCTGCAGAAAACGCTTTTCCGGCAAGATCTCCAACAGCACCAATACCCTTATCACGAATAACATCAAAGGCTTTCATTGATAATTGTTTAGCTAACGGCATCACTTTTGGAGCCATTCTTGCAAATCACCCTGCAATGGTATTACCTAAACCATCTCCGTAGTATGCTCTATAAACCGGAAACCGTGAATTAACTACATAGACGGGGATTGGTTTATCATGATTGTAGTGTATGATCATTATTTGAAATCAGAAACAATTTTTCAATTGTAAAACAATTTGTCGATTAATCACTATGATACCCACTTTCCACTAACTCGCCAATGAAATCTCGATATGTTTTGATATCCATGATACCGCCTTGAAATAACCGCCTGCAGATATCAGCTGTTTCATTAATTATTTCTGGAGAGTTAATTCCAGCTCGTTTTCCTCCAATGAGAACTTCTAATCGTGATATATCACTGAGAATATTACCAGGACATGAAACGCTAGCGTTTCCAACCAGACCACTCCCCAAAAATTTCTTCTCATCGTATGGCTATCTTAAATGGAGTTGAAATTTTCTCTTGAAGTCTCTGTATTCCTTCATCCTTCTATCTAAATTCCCAGTATTTATTTCATACACTATATAAGCCCATTCATTATGTGGCATTCTATAATCCGTATAATTGTCCCTGAAAAACTTCTCTTGTGAATCATAGCTGTTAGCAGCAAATTCACCTAAGTTGTCTATATCCTCGTTGAGAATTCGTTTTTTAGCGCTCTCGGTAAATATAATTGATTTAGGTAGTCCACTAACTAGTTCTTCCTGAAATCCTTCAAATTTTCGTTCTGATATATCCTGAGGAAGTGTTTTTGTTTGTTTAGTTCTTTTTGCTATTTTTTCTAACACAGGGAGAAAAGTCTCTTCTTGTTTTTTTCCTTCTTCAGAGATTGTTGACACTATCTGTTTCGTTGTTGTAGTTATTGGTTTAAACAACTCTTCAGATCCCTCAGCAAAATCAGTCTGAAGACTATGTCGTTGTTGTAGTTTATTTCTTACAGAGTCGCGAATTGGTATAAATCTCTTAATTGCATCTAATCGTTCACGAGCCAATCTAGTTGTTAATGCTTCCTTGACCATTATTTGAAATCAGAAACAATTTTTCAATTGTAAAACAATTTCCCCCATCGATGATTAACTAATCGGAACCATCCTTTAACGGTCAAATTTTTTATTCAGTGTGAAATATTTTTATTTTTATTGCTGTGAAATATTTTTATTTTTTATTACTGTGAAATTGTTTTATTTTTTATTCAGTGTGAAACAGTTTTTATTGCTGTGAAATATTTTTAATGCTGTGAAATATTTTTATTTTTTATTCAGTGTGAAATATTTTTCATGCTGTGAAATATTTTTATTTTTTATTCAGTGTGAAATATTTTTTATTCAGTGTAAAATATTTTTATTTTCTATTGCTGTGAAATATTTTTATTTTTTATTCACTGATTTTTCCTGTTTTTCACTGATTTTTTGACAGTTTTGGTGCCATTTTGTGCCATTTTGGTGGTTTTCAGTTGAAAATCTCTTTGAGATTTTACAGTCAAGTAGTCGATTTTACATGGAATTTTCCATAGGGAAAAGCTGTTAAAACTCATTTTTGATGATTTTTAGCCATTTTTCATCAATTTTTGCCTGTTTTCAGTGATTTTTGGTCATTTTTCATCGATTTTTGGTAAAAAAAAAAAAAAACCTCGTAGGGTCAAGAAGTCGATTTTGCATTGGATTTTCCATAGAGAAAAGCTGTTAGGATTCTATTTTATTTTCGCAGTGTGAAATATTTTTATTTTTTATTCAGTGTGAAATATTTTCACTGATTCAATCAAAAAAAGCTAAAAAAATGAAAATCTCAAAGAGATTTTACCGTCAAGTAGACAATTTCAATCAAAAAATGACAAAATCTCTTGAGGGTCGGTCAATCAAAATCGTTCATTTTCTTGAATTAACGCCCGTATATTTCTAATTTTAGAATTAACCTCCTTTTTCAATTCATATTCCCTACCCAATTCTTTTCGTATTCCTTCCACAATAGTATATAACGGAACAAACACACCTACTTCACTGGAAAATGCAAGAGAGTCCCGAATAGAATTCTGAATTTTTTTGATGAGCGCATATTTCTTTGGTAGCATATATTTATTGTTGTTTGCTCCGTATTCTATATCCTGAAAATCTGACATAATTTGATCAGGATTTAACCCATCTGATAGTATAATATCCTGGCCTTTCAATTTTGCAATTTCAACTATAATGCTATTCATACTTTCAGAATTCATATATGATAATACATATTTCTACTTCATTTTTCAAAAATAAATGAGCCGTTAATATTTTCAAAATTCAGTCTGTATATAAATATATTTTTCAGAATTCAGTCTGTATATAAATATATTTTTTCAGAATTCAGTCTGTATATAAATATATTTTTCAGAATTAATTCTGGATATAAATATAAATATATTTTCAGAATTCAGTCTGTATGTAAATATAAATATATTTTTCAGAATTAATTCTGTATATAAATATAAATATATTTTTCAGAATTAATTCTGTATATAAAGTATATTTTTTAAAATAAATGCAGACAAAAATAAATAACAACCATGATGAGCGGTTGTCAGTCATTTGGCCCCCTTGATATAGGCCGCTGTGGTTCTATTTGCATTCATTGGGTGCCTTATTAGGCCTTTGTGTCTTTCATAGAGTCCTTTGTTGAGAGCATTTTTCTGTTTCTGTTTTGGGTTTATATCAGAATTTTTTTTTTTGCTCTTTGAGATATGACTCTATGACCGTTTCTTTTAGCCGATAATTCATTCTGAACTATCCTGTGGGGTTACCCAATGTGCATCCACGAACCTTTTTTTGGCCAGTAATTCATTTTGAACACCATACGGGGCTACCCAAATGTGACGGAGAGCTAATTACATCCATGGTTGTTATTTATTTTAGGGCATGTGGCACCGACCAATCAAAAGCAACCCATGAAATTAAACCCGGTTGCATGATTGAGAAAAGACAACCACGCCCACGCGAGTCAATCGTGGGTTGGTTTTGATCGGTCGAATTGGCCTTTGAAAGCCCTAGCTTTAAACCTTTCATTTAGTATATAAGGTGACTTAATACAGCAGCGTCAATCCACATGGTGTGTTATTTTATTTTCTTGAATTATTTATTAATGGTGTTTCACTGTATTTAAATGAGACTGAATATTTGAATTAAACACTAAAAGAAAGAATACAATTGTTTGAAAACATTTTATATTTGATTTCTTTTCTTACAAAATAGATAATTAATTATGCCCGCTGAATCACAATAACCCATAAACAAGTTGACACAATCTAAGGGAGATAACTCCCTTGGTTATGAAAGAGGTATCTCCCTTGTTTATGAAAGAGTTATCTCCCTTGGTTATATTTAAGAGTTATCTCCCCTGGTGTTATTAGACATACGAAAATCGATTTTTTTTGTTCAATGTTTTTAGAAAAAGCCGAATTTTGTACTCCTGTTGCAACAAATTGTACTGAGGCTATACAAATATTGAAATATTTACCGGCTTCATTCATAGATTAGAATATTTTTTCTTCGTTAGTAACTGTATTTAATAATTTTATAGGCCTCGCTTTTTTCGAGTATTTTCCAGTGTTTCCTCGTTTTAAATTCTCACTTTGTGAAATAGCCTGTAGGTTTGATAAAGTATTATTCTGAGAATCGGAATCAATATGATCGATAACAAAACCATCCCTGATTATTCCATTAAACACCTCGAAGACGAATCTGTGACAGTAATAATTTTTCTTCCCAGCACTAAACATCAAATACCCTCGATTAGTCACAAATCCAACTGGCTTCTTCAATCTGCGATTTCTGATAATACCATCACGGGATGCTTCATAATTAACAAGCACGGGGTGAGGTCTGAATTCTTGGCTCATTTGTATAATAATACTATTTTTCTAATTCATTGTTTGGTTTAATGATTACATCACTGGAGAATCTTTCAATGTAGTCTTGGGAGTTCTTATGATTTTATCCTTGATACTGACTTTGTCAGTGTCAGGGTCAGAATTTTTTATTGAAAATCCATTTTTTTATTCTTTTATCATAATAACGCTTCAACTCCCTATATCGCTTACCACCACAATTTAGACATAATTGCGATTTTCCCCTAACCCCAACCCCACATCGAATACAGGGTAAAGGACCAAGGCTTCCACGACGAAAGCTTTGCATATGATACCCACAGAATTCATTTCTGCATGATTTGTTACACGGTGTCACTGATCCAATCATGAGCCATTTGCAATGATTCATTATACTTAAATCTTTCATTTAAATGCTTGTTTTAATTATAGTATGGAGGAGTTTGAGAGATTATCGAAAATTAAGCCCTGGAAAAGTGTTCAATTCAATCTCGATAGAGTTTCTGATACACCAAAGAATAAAATTCCTGATAGAACCATGATTAGTAAAATCAGAGACTGTTTTAATGAATTCAAGCGTGATGGAGCATCTCATTGTTGGTCAACATTTCGAATTGATGGTGTTATTGATGCCACCATGAACGATGAAAAAGCAGCAGTGATAATTTCACGTCTTGGGGAAAAAAGAAATTTTTTTCGAATAAAATTCCTTATCCGTGATGATGGAAAATGGATCATTAGGGATAAATTTGAACCATTTCTCAAGGACAAAAAAACTTTCACCATGAATCAGGATTCAAAACCAGGAATTTTGACTGGAATTGACAAACTATACTACGAAAGATCTTATCCTGTAACAGCAGTTGTTTACGGGATATATCCGCTCAATGAAAAACCTGATATTGCAAAACTAGCACCCATGAAATATTCTTCGTCAAGGGTCAATTGTGTAGCAACACGGGTAATGGAACACTTCACAAATGCGTCCCGGGGAAATAAATTAACTGATCTAAGACGAAAAAAATAACCGAGTGGGAATTAACGGTAAAAAGAGAATGGGGCAACAATTCAGGATATAATTAAATTAGAAACATCACTGAGATTTCCAATATCAGTAACGACAATAACCGGAGAAGTATTATACGAATCGAAATATAAATCACAGGGAGCTCCAATTGAAATTATTGATCATAACGAACACGCGTGGTCATCTGCAGTAACAATATTCCAACGGGATAGAACCGTGAAATATATTCCACAAACTCTGTTTGGAACAGAAGAGTTTTTTTCAGAGCAGAAATTATTTGATGCTATTTACCATTTGAGTAAAAACGATCCTGTGTCAATGTGGCTATTTCACAGTGCTGCAGACGAGGAATGTAGATTTGATCAGTTTGTAAGACCCAACGGAGAATTGTACCGTACTGAGGAACTGCATAATCAAATGAAAAAACTAGCTAGTGAGTTTTCACTGGAGGGGGAAGACAACGATCAATTATTAGATGTTTTACACTACCATCAATTGCAGCACATTTTGCTAGAAAGAACAACGCGTGGAAACCAACACGAAGTGAGTTTTTATCAGATGTCAGATTGTCCTGTCTTGAATACAGCCATGGAGGGTTATGGGATACAAAATACGACCCTGAAACCGTTATTTCCGTTGATATGATTGCGTGTTATCCAGGAAGTTTTCTTGGATATGGAGAATGTGAGAAATATTTCAAACGGTTTGGACACCCCACACACGAAATGACCCGTGTTGCGATTAATGGACCACTGCCCGATTTTGATTTAACAGGATTTGCTTGTGTAGTATAATTTGAAATGGCCGAGGGACTTCATCCGTGTAGTTATCTTTGGATTGGTAAACACATGTCTGAAAAACACTGGATGCCAATAGTGTTGTTACGGTATATGATTGATTGTAAGATGTTAACATCATTAATTGTCAGTGAAGCGATTATATCCTACCAAGCACAGAAATCAGTCTGGTTACCACAACCTGATCTAGAAAAAATAATTAGTGAACAGCGAAAACTGTTTCCTGGTGGAAATTCTTCGAATTTCAGTGAACAACAAATCATGGATTGGTCCAAACAGTTATTTGAAATCAGAAACAATGAAGCAAAAGATCTTGGACGAAGAATAATCGGTAAATTCACCCAGGGTGGTAAATACGATAATACAAGATATTCTTCACGAATGATTATAGACAATGCTGAATACGATTTTGTAATCGCGGATCTAACGAATAAAGGCCTATATGTCAATCGTAAAGACGCATTTCTGTCCGATGGAACCAAATTGGGTACAATTGTTACTTACAATGATGGATACAATCCGCAGTACACACATTTGAGAGCTTCTAGGCTTGGTTACGCTTCTATAAATCTGTTTTTAATGATCAATAAATTTCCTAACACCGCAGTTAGAGTTGCCACTGATTCATTTTACATAAAAAGCGATATGGCTGATTTTATAAACGGTAGCAACGAGAATTGGGGGTCATGGAGAATTAAGCGAGAAATGCTTCATGATTATATTCCATCAGCAGATGTTACGATTGAAAATAATTATTTAGAAAGCAATCAGTGTTCAGAATTTTCTAATGCACCACCGTGTTCTGATCCAATATGCCGGTATAAAACAGTTTATTTAAACGGCTGTGGTGGGTCAGGAAAAACAACCCGGGCAATTGAGTTATTCCGTGGGAAAAACCCAAACATGATTGTGCTAACACCAACTTACAGACTTGCAAGAGAAATGATACAGAGAGGGGTAAATGCTTGCATTTATCACAGTTTCTTTCGATGGAAGGGAGATAAGTGGACTCCTGAGCGTATGGGCGAAAAATTTATTCCTGAAATCATCATTTGGGATGAAATATGCACTGTATCATTAGATGTATTACAAATATTTCTTGAGTGGTTGTTATTGAAAACTACAAAAGTCGTCATGTGCGGTGATCACGGCCAACCCCCACCATTTGTCGGTGCATCCCCACATGAATGGCTAAAGGGTTTTGTAGACTATTATGAAGAAATTAACACGGATTATAGATCACTTGATAATGAATTAAAAGAATTTAAGAAACTAATCAGATTACAACCGGATAGAATCCAGTGTGAAGTAGCCCGTGAAATAATTTCAGAAACTCCCATGAATGAGTTTTGGGAAACATGGAGACCAAATGATTTGATAATTGCAAGTAGAAAAATAGTCAGGGACACACTTCAGATTAAGGTTATTTGAATTGCATAAAAAAAGATTTGCAACACTTCCAGTGCCTCTTTGTTATAGGCCATCTGATACACGAAAACAGAACATTGAAGTTGATATTCCAGGCCCAAAATCCGAAGGATTTCAAAAACAAATTCTCGTATTAAATGATATTGTGCTGGTTGATATCAATGTCGTTGAAGATGAATTGCGTGCTAATAAATCCCTGTGGACGCTAGGATACGCAGCAACAATACATTCCTCACAAGGATTGACTATATCGGATACAATTGTTTGGATAGTAGATAATCGCATCGAATGGTCAAATTTAGTCTATCTTGCAGTACCCAGAGTACGAAAAATAAATCAACTTCGAAGAATTGTTTTCGATGATAATGACACAACAATGGATGATATTGATGTTAAAATTATTGATAAAAAAACTTTCCGGTTACAATCAACAGGACAAAAAAAAACCATCGAGAATTTGATATTTGATGCTAAATTAATAATCACTTTGAAGAAACAACAGAATAATCACTGCGCAAGTTGCAATTGTATAATGCATTGGCAGTATTCGGATAAAGATCCTCGCCAATTTACCGTAGACAGAAAAAATAACAATCTCGGTCATGTCAGAAACAATGTGATATTGACTTGTCTTGAGTGCAACAGACGCCGGGGTGCCAGCACCCTTGGTGCTAGTTAAGACCCCGTGGTGGTAATTGAGTATCCTCGGGTATCACTTGCAGTTGTTGTCTAGTAAATCCTCGTTGAGGGGCAGTTGAATCCAGTCTATAAACTGGAGGTCTACCCGTAGATCGTGTTACACTAGATATCTTGTGTGCAGTAACACTCCAAATAGGATCAGTAGCCCTTTTTCTGCCCCCTTCAAGCTCTCCTGGTTCGTATAAATACCTCACAATGACATTACTACCAAGAATTGGTTCTTTGACATCTTTTTGTGGTTTTTCAGGTATAGACTTCTTTTTAATCGAGTTGATAGGTTTCAAATTAATTGTTCTAGTAATCTCGTTATTCAGCGCAGTAATCACAGCTGGTAATCTTTTAACCCATTCACTGGATCTTTTTTCTTGGATAAATTCTTTTGCGTATTGATATCCAAATAACCGCTCAGCAAGGGTTTTATTAAACCGTTCAACAATTGCCTGATCACGATGTAGCGCAGTATGCCCCCGTCTGATAGTGACATTATGATTTTTCATTATTGATAACACTGCACCCTGAAATTCTTTGCCAGGATCAGTTTGTAATAGATTTGGCCAGTGCAGAGGACTCCTTCGATAAATCCTTTCAAATGCAGAAGCCACTTCAGTGGCTGATTTTGTTTTTAACGGTTCTGCTTCTTTGTATCGACTAGCAATATCAACTACGGTTAATGCGTATTTGTAGCCGTTGTCATGTGGCAGAAATAATATATCAGCCTGATGAACTTCATTAGGAAAGGTCACATCAAAATGCGAGAATTGAATTTGTTTAGGCGGTGGTAGATAAATTTGCCATAGTGCCTGTTTAGATAACCAATGAGCCGTGGTTTTTATCACTTTTGCAGCGCTAGCGAGTTTATGGACTGCTGATTTACCCCTCCAGTATCCTCTTGTGGAATAATAAATAGATTCCATGTTGTTATTAATTACCAGCACCTAACATCAATTTACTTTTCATAGCCGATTTTATCAAAAATGAAGCCAATTTTTCTTTGAAAGATTTATCAGGAATGGCATTTAACGCATGAATTAATTTCACATCTGCTAGATGCCTGTGTTGCAGATTGCTGCTTTTATAAGCGACATCATGAAGGTGACAGGCCTTATCAATGGCGTTTATTGGTTCTTCTCCGGGGTTGGGTTGGTTATGATTATTGAGTCTGATATCTAATCGTGTTCCGGGGCTACAGTAGCTATATCCTGGAAGGTGTTTTTCTCCAGGGTATTTTGCCCATGGGGTTCCAGGGAGTTTAGTTAGCTTGGCTGCGATATCACCTCCTCGTTTTTTTTTTTAAAGGTTCCTTGGAAACAAATCTAAATTTCTTTGTACTACAATGTACGCATTTACCAGAAAGCGCTGATCGGTTATTTTTAGTTGTAATCGTTGTCAATTCATCTGTGCCAGTACGTATTTTACACTTCACACAATATAGATCCATAATTTATATAAAACAGCATGAATATAATTGATTATTCAGCTACCCGACGACGGGAACCTATTAAACACCATGAAATGTTGCCGAATTCAATTAGAATGATTATAATCGGACCATCTGGAAGCGGAAAGACACAACTGCTACTTAATTTGATAACGAGATGGATAAAATGGAACAAATTGTATTTAATAGCCCCGAGTGTAGACGATCAGCGATGCTATGAAGTGCTAAAGGATTTTAACGAGAAAGCAAAAGAATTTCAAATTGATGATGATATTATTGAGTTTATAACCGATATAGAGGAAGCACCGAGCATTGATGCTATTGATGGAAGTATTAATAATTTAGTTGTCTATGACGATGTGATGTTAGATAATCAAAAGAATCCTGCTAGAATATTTTCCCGAGGCAGACATAAAAGCACTGATGCACTCAACGATACACTCAGATACCAAAAGTGATCAGAGATAATTGCAATGTGTTGTGTGTATTTAACGGCGTTGATACTCATACGCTACGAAATATTCATCAGACCTGGTGCAGCGGTGATATGGATCATAATCGACTTAGAAATTTCTTTAGTCACGCTCAGTCCAAACCACACGGATTTGTGACGATAAATTTAGCAAACCCGAGGACACGATATCGTATCGGACTTGATAAAATATTCGGTTAAGGAGTTTTTACTCATTTTGAAAACCCTTCAGGATCATGTTTTTGATCTAATTGATTTTTTCTTTTACTGATTTCATTGATTTTTTTTGACTGATTTCATTATTTTTTGCCTGTTTCGGGTTTTAAGCCCTAATCCATTGAAAACTTGTTTAAAAACGTTGTCCGATACGATAAGTCTGTGAAATCGTAAAAGGATTTTCATCGTAAAAAAGTGTTAACCCATAGCAGCAGAGGGGGCGAGTGACAACGACGTTGGCGTCATTATTTTTGCCTGTTTCGGGTTTTAAGCCCTAACCCATTGAAAACTTGTTTAAAAACGTTGTCTGATTCGCCTCCTCTGCTGCTCACTGGGAGTAAGATTGAAATTGAGGCTTACAGTAATATTAAGACTGAGTTATGTTTGAGACAGCCATTAGGATCTAGATTAAGTTTGAGATAGAGATTGAGTTTGAAATTATGATTGAGACAGAAATTACAAATGATACAGAGACATAGAATAGGGTAGGGGGTTTATAATGGGTGTAAGATTGAGATTGAGATTGATAGTAAGAGTTGGATTGGGTTTGCGAAATGGCATGCGTGGGACGTGGACTGAGACAGACTGGGATTGAAATTTGATACTGAGAGCAAGAGTAGGATTAACATTGAGACTGATAGTAAGCGTGAGATTAACATTGAGACTGATAGTAATCGTGCCATAGAGGTTGATACATATGGTAAAATTTTGATTAAAATTTAGACTGTAGATAATGACGAAATTAAGGTTGAGACTCAGAGTAATTGTGGGAATGTGATTAAGACTGAGAGTTAGAGAGAGACTGAGATTCTGACTGACAGAAGGAGTGAGAGTGAAACTAAGAGAACGAGTGAGATTGAAATCGAACCTGACAGTAAGAACAATATTGAGAGTGAGATTCATGCTGAGATTAAAATGGTGATTCAGCGAGAGTAAGTGTAAGATTGAGATTTTAAATGTGGGTAAAGGTGAGATTAAGATTGGGACTGAGCGCAAGAGTAAAATTGAGATTGAGACTGCGAGAAAAAGTGAGATTTTTATTGAGACTGAGAGTACGAGTGAGATTTAATTTGAGATTTAGAGTGAGACTGAGAACGACATTGCGACTCAGAGTAAGAGACATATTGATATTTAGATTGTAAGAGTGATAATGAAAGTGTTAGTGAGGGTAAAAGTGAGATCGATTTTGGGATTAAGAATATGAGGGAGACTGAGTTTGGAATTTAGCGTAACAATAAGATTGAGATTGAGACTTAGATTAAGAGTTAGTTTGATATTAAGATTGAGACTGAGAGTAAGAGTAAGATTGTGTTTCGCCTTAGTGTAAGCGTGAGGTTGAGAATGAGACTGAAAGTAGAGAGAAAGTAAGATTATGACTGAGTGTGACAGTGAGAGGGTATTAATGACCGAGAATAGTGTGCGATTTTAATTGAAACTAAGGTTAAGAGTGCGATTGAGTTTGAGACGGTGATAAAGAGTAAGACTGAAATTTAAATTGCGACACACTGTAAGATGGAGATTGAGTTTGAGAGTAGTATTAAAACTGACACTGAGTGTAAGATTGAGACTGAGATCGAGAGTAAGTTTGAGACTGAGACTGAGATCAATATTGTGACAGAGATTTAGTCTGAGACAGAGTATCAATATTGAATCCGAGATTGAGATTGATTGTGAGTTTGACATTGAGCATAGATGTAAGACTTAGACTATGACTGAGAATAAGATTGGGATTGGCTCCGAGACTGATATCAAAAGATTAAGTTTAAGACTGGAAGAAATAGTGAAATTAGGATTCAGACTGCGAGAATGTTTTAGATTAGGAATGAGAAATCTATTACGATGAAGACTGAGACAGCTATTGAGAATGATATTAAGTCTAGAAAGATCAAAATTGAAATTAAGAATGAGACTGAAATTGAGGTTGAGATGAGAAATGAAACAGAGATTAAGATTGAGAGTAAGTCTGAAACGGACACTGAGATCTAATTCTAATTTAAACAGCTACTGACATTGAGTTTAAGACTGAGAATGAGATTAAGGTTTTGATCGCAAATGCGAGAGATGTTAAGTTTGAAATTAAAATTGAGATAGTGATTAAGATTTAGGTCAAGATAGAGATATCAACTGAGACTGAGATCAAGAGTGAGAAAGAAATTAAGACTTAGATAAAGATGTATATACATATATATATATATATATATATATATATATATATATATATATATATATATATATATATATATATATATATATATATTGCGACAGAAACTTTGATTAAGATTCAATTTGAGTTTGAGACATATATTGAGACAGAGATAAAAAGAGATTACGATTGAGACTGAGATTACAATTGAGAGCAAGTGTAGGAATTCGATACAAACATATATTAAATGTGAGATTGAGATTTGAGACTGACAAACAGTTAGATTAATATTGAGGCTGAGGGTAAGAGCAGGATTGACATGAAAAATGATAGTACGATTGAGATTGAGAATGTGTACTGAAAGTAAGAATGAGATGCATTTTGAGGCTGGTAGAAAGGCTGATATTGAGATTGAGACTGAGATTAAGAGTAAGGGTTACAGTGAGATTAAGACTGGAAGTAAGAGTGATATAGACTAAATGTAAGGGTAAGATTGAGATTAAGAGTGAGGGTAAGAGTCAGATTGAGATTGTACTGAGAATGAGAGCAATACTGAGGGTAGGATTGAAATTGAGACTGAGGCAGAAGGTTAGACTTCAGATTAAGACTGATAGTACGATTTTGATTGAGAATGAGAGTAAGATATATATTGAGACTAAGAAGAAGATTATGTTTGAGCCTGAGAGAGAGTGAGAGTAGAAGTGAGACCGAAAGTGAAGCTAAGATTGAGATTTAGACTAATTGAAAGTGCGTGGCAGGTATTGAGACTGAGATTATGAATGGGTTTGCGATTGAGACTGACAGTAAATGTGAGACTAGAGCTGAGACTTTTATTAACAGTTAGATTGTGTTGAGACTCAGAGTAAAACTTTAATTGGTATTGCGGGTGATAGTATGATTACGTGTGGAATGGAGATGAAAGAGTAAAATTGGTATTAAGACTGAGAGTACGTTTGAATCTAAGACTGAGATTGGAACTGAATGTTTGGAATGTACGACTGAGCGGAATTTTGGAATTGAGAAAGAGAGTAAACGTGAGAGTGAATATGAGAGGAAGATTGAGATTTAGAAAGAGAGTAGAGTTGAGATTGGGACTGAGAATAAGATTCAAAATAATACTGAGACTGCCAATAAGTTTATGATTATGACTGAGAGGGAGATTGAGTTTAAAAATGAGACTGAGACTGAACCAGCTATTAAATTCGAGGCAACAATTTAAGAGCTATACAAATGTATATTAATTTTGTGACAGAGATTAAATCTGAGATCAATATTGAGATAAATATTAAGATTGGAATTAACTGTGAGACAGATGAAGATTGAATGCAAGACTGAGACCTATATTAAGATTGAGAAAACTATTTAGACAGAAATTAAATTGAGATGAAAAATGATACAAATTTAGATCATTGAGAATGTAAAGGCGTTTGAAATTGAAACTAAGAGTAAGTTTTAGATTAAGACTGAGATTAAAACTCAGATTGAGACTGAGAGTAAGAATTGTAAGAATTAGAGGACGATTTACGCTGAGTGTAAGACTTATATTAATATTGATACTGAAGGTACGAGTGTGATTGACCTTGAAACTGAGAGTCATATTGAGATTAAAACTGCGACTGCGAGGACGATTTTGATTTCAATTGAAATATAGATTGAAACATCTTATAAAGTTTGAGATTAAGACTGAGACAGCTAATCAAATTTTGAGATTAATTCTGAGACATATATCAAGTTAGAGATTAATATTGGGACAGCGATTAAGATTAAGATTAGGATTGAGACATATATTAAGCATTAGGGCAGGATTGATAAAGAGATAATGATTTGGGGACAAAATTGAGACAAATAATATGAGTGAGATAAAAACTGAAAAATAGATTGTGATTGTGATAAAGATTGAGTTTGAGATTTAGATTAAGACAAATGCTAAGTTTGAGACTGAGAATAACAATGAGTTGAATCTGAGAGTCAGATTAAGACTGCGACAGAGTGATAAAATTGGGGACAAAATTGAGACAAATAATATGAGTGAGATAAAAACTAAAAAATAGATTATGATTGTGATAAAGATTGAGTTTGAGATTTAGATTAAGACAAATGCTAAATTTTAGACTGAGAGTAACAATGAGTTGAATCTGAGAGTCAGATTAAGACTGAGACAGAGTGAAAGATAGATTGAGACTGAGAGTAAAGGTAAATCATTGCGACTGAAAAAAGGAGGAGAATTGTGATTTATTCTGAGAGTAAAAGTACGATTGGGTTTGAGACTGAGATTAAGGGTAGGATTGGGAACAAGACAGAGTAAATGTGTGAGAGGCGTTGAGATGGAGAGTATGAAAAAGATTGGGATTGAGAGTGAGAGTTAGAGTAAGATTGGTTTAGTAACTGAGAGTAAGAGTAAGATTGGAATCGAGACTGAGTGTAAGTGTGGGATATGGATTGAGACTGAGGGTATGTGCGAGATTTCGGCCGAGCTCGAGATTAAGAGTGAGAAAGGAGTTGAGACTGGGAGCAAGATTTGGATTTGGATTAAGACTGAGAGTACAAATCTCATTGGGATTAAGGCTGAGAGTAAGATTGAGAGTGAGAATGAGAGTAAGGTAAGGCTTGATAGTGTGGGTAATTGTGAAATTGAGACTGAGAGTAAGAGTAGGATTAGAAGTGAAAAATAGTAAGAGTAGGATCCGGATTAAGACTGAAGATACGACTGGCAATGAGAATGACACTGAGAATATTAATGGGATTAAGATTGAGATTGAGAGCGACGGTGAAATTGTGATGGCGCATGAGAGTTAGAGTGAGATTGACAATGCGAGATATAAATAGTGTGATTGTGATTGATAATGGGTGTAAGATGAAGATCGACACTAAGAGTGAAGGATTTGCGTGGAGACAGTGAGAGTATGATTAAGATTGAGAATACGACTCTGGGTATTAGTGAGATTGAGATTGGGACTTAGAGTAAAAACGAGAAGGAGATTGAGACTGATAGTTGGAATGAGATTCAGATTGAGACAGAGAATGCGTATTATTATGATCGAAACTGAGATATAGTGTAAGATTTCAATTGAGCTAGAGTAATATAATGAGACTGAGACTTTAAGTAAGAATGAGAATGAGACTGAGACTGACAGCTACGGTGAGATTGAAATTGAGACTGAGGGTGAGAGTGAGACTAATATTGAGAGGAAGAGTGAGATATACATTGCGAATCAGAGTAAGTGCCATATTTAAATTGGGACTAATAGTGAAAGTGAGATTGAGATTGAGACTAGTAGAAAGTGAAAGATTATAATTTGGACTAAGAGTAACAATTGATTGTGATTGCGAGTGAGAGTAATACTGTGATTGTGATTGAAACTTTGAGTACGTGAGGGATTGTGGTTGAAAGAAAAATTAAGATTGAGTCTGATATTGAAACTGAAAGTATGACTGAGATTCAGATTGAGACAGAGATTACGAGTGATATTAAGATTGACACCGAGAGAACATATCAGACTGAGGTTGTGACTGAGAGTAGGATCTAGATTGAGGTAGTGGCTGAGAGTAAGACTAAAGTTTTCATTGAGAATGAGCGCAAGAGTGAGATTGAAATCGAGACTGAATGTATTTGTAAGATTGAGTTTGCGACTGAAAATAAGAATGAGGTTGATTGCGACTGAGAGTAAACGTGAGATTGGGTTCGAGACTGATAGTAAGAGTGGGATTGTAACTGAGACTTTAAATTAGAGTAAGATTGGGATTATACTGAGAGTAAGATTGAGATCGAAATCGAGTCTGTCTGTGAGAGCAAGATATTAACTTCGTTTGAGAGTAATAGTGAGTCTGAGAGCAAGAGAGCGGTTGATATAGAATATGAATGCACTAGTGATATTGAGATTGAGAATGAGTCAAAAAATGAGACTGATATTGAGACTCGGTGTATAGTGAGAATGAGATAGAGACTGAGTGTGAGATTGAGAATGAGATTGATATGATGAGTAATAGTGAATCTGCGATTTGGACAGACGGTAATAGTGTGCTAGAGGTTTCTGACAGAGTGCGAGGGCGACATTTGATTGTGACTCGGAATAAGCCTGAGACACTTGGATTGCGACTGCTAGTAAGAATGAGATTGGGATTCTTACTAAGAGTAAGAGTGAGTTTGACATAGTGATTGGCACCGAGGGTAAGAGTGATATTGAGAGTGCAATTGGGAGTAAGATCGATATTGAGAAGGGTAAGGTTGAGACTGAGGTTGAGAGTAGGATTACGATTGTGAGTTTTGGATTGATAAACTGAGTAACATTGAGATTATGTTTGTGTCTGAGAGTTAGAGTTGGATTGGGATTGAGAATGAGAGGAAGAATAATTTTGAGATTATGAGTAAGGGTGAGAGTGAGATTCAGACTTCGAAAAAAGAGATTCAGATTGGTACTGAGATAAAGAGTGATATTGAGATTGAGAATAAGAGTAAGAGTAAGATAAAGATTGAGAATTAGGGTAAGAGTGAGACTGATATTTAGAATGAGATAAAAAGTGAAATTGCGTTTGTGACTAAGAAAATTAGTGAGATTTAGGTTTGATTGAAACTGAAAGTAAGAGTTTGATTGTGATTTAGACTGAGAGTATCAGTTAAATAAAGTTTGTGACCGAATGGATGAGTGAGAGTAATTGCGACTGCGTGTAAAAGTGAGATTGAGGTCGTGACTGCGGGGAAGAATGAGATAAAATTTGTGACTTAGATTAAGAGTGGTGTTGATATTGCCACTGTTTGATATTGCGACTGTAAGTAAGATTGAGATCGAGACTGAGAGTAAGATTAAGTTAGAAAATGAGAGTAAGACTGAGGTGGAAACACGAGTGTAAGAGTGATATTAGGATTGAGACGGAGTGTAGTGATCAAATTGTGATTGAGACGAGACTAAGTTGGTGTATGAGATTCAAATTGAGACAGAGATTAAATTTGAATCTGAGATTGAGAATGAAATTATGAATGAAATTCTTTTTTACAAGGTATTGTGGCAATATTATAAATTAGCTATAGACATGTCATCATTTGAAAGCTGAAGGCGGATAACATATAAAAATATGCATCAATTTGTTTACTAACCTAACAACGAACACTTTTGGATTCCAAAATAATAACAATTGGGCAGTGAGATAAATATATTTTTTAATAGTTTTATATCTTCACAATTTTCCTGGAAAAGATTTTTTTGTAGTATTAATAAAGTAATTCCGTCACATTTGGCATGCAAAGTTGTTTTTAAAGAGTTCCATGAATTCATGTTACAAGCATTATTTATCAATATAGAAAGGTTTATTTATTCTTTTAACACTTGTGAGCCATTATGTCACTTTATATTTTTAAAAAGAATCAAACATCCAGAACAAAGTTTTGAAGCGTTGCAAAAGAACCAAACATTTAAATATACAGCCCCGAGAATGAGTTAAAGCATCTAATAGGTCAATAAGAGTACCTTTACCCAAGATATTTCAACTCGAAAAAGTAACATCCACCATGATCTTAAACTTCTATATTCTAAGTCTGTAGAACAGAACCCTTCGTGATGAATCCTCTAGAGTAAACGGCGCTCGCCTTACATTAGAATGCACAAAATATATAGAACCTTTTGTATACGCATCTGCCTACAGATAAGTGAACATTTACACACAAAACAATAGTATTTCCAATACCAAGAATTGATGACTTTATTTACAAAATTGGAAAGAAAAAATATGTTAACAAGTTGTACATACTAAAGTATGCTGTCAGATTCCACTCACAGTTACAGGACAATAACTATATGCCTCTACATGCCCGGATGTACTATACCAATGCAAATTGAAATTAATTTTAATTACTCTTTGTTACGCATGAAAAAATCGCGATACATAGGTCTTTTATAAATAACAAATTGCAAAGGTTGTAGTAGTTTTAGTAAGTAAATGACATGGTAACTGTTAAATGAAATATCATGAATCATACGCTCTACGGGTGTCTTTAATTTATTCAGGTCATACAAGTATCGTTTCTACTAATTCATCGTAATTAAGACACCTGAACATAAATTTTACACAAGTGAAATATAATTCACAACTACATTTTCAATAGATCCTTTTGATGCATATCATTTAATCTTGGCCGCGAACTGCATTCTAATGGCATGAAGGAATTATAATACTTATCTACCAGGTAAATGCAAGCCACAAATCGATATAAAAAGCAGTATGTATTACATTTATCAGTGAATCATGACAATTTTGAAAAATATTTCCACTACGTGGTTTACAGGCTTTTGTCCAACATAGCTATGTTTCTTGCAATTGGGGTTATTTTGACTTTTTGTAAACGAATCGTAATACCTTTTATATATGTATGTATTTACCCTGTGCTAATGCTTGACCCTTGTAATGGTCGTTACCTTCCAATGTACATGTAAATATCACTTGACATGAACAGTTAAAATTGCTCGCGTAATTGATTAGAATGACTAATAGTACAATAGTATTAGTCAGCTGTAAATTCTCATTCAAGTGTACCCGGATGAACACAAAATCAACAAAGTACTTTTCCAATTAGGAATATGACTCACTGTCAACGTTGCAGTGTTCAAATCTAATTAACTACTTAAACGCTGTGTTCAATCCACTTATCCCGACATGAATTTGTATAGAACTTTACCTATAAAATATACACACTGTGTGCATCTTATGTGTATGCTTCGTACACTATACATGACCAAACTGTGTAATGGTTCGTATACGAATTACCTACATTACTATTATGTTTGTGTTCCAATTTCAGTACCTATTTAGTTTGTCTACATCAATACACTGAAATGACGAATGAAAACTAATTAATTGAGCATATGAAAACTGAACTACCTGGACCTCATTTATGGGATATTGTTAACATTGCTAAAACATAGTTGTGTTTTAATTGAAATAAATGTTATTTAGTTTCTACTAAAAGTGTATTTAATATACGTATGTGGATTAGGATGCGTACAACTAAAATATTAGTTGCGGTAACCTAATTTCTACGGGAAGTGAGGACTCTTAACTGTTATGACTCTTGCTTATTAAGAAAAGAAGGACATGATCGTTTTGTCAAAAAACAATGCCTCTTTTTTTCTGTACTTAATTTTTTTCCACAATACTCTCTTAATATTAGGCATCATTGTAAAACTGATACGTATATTGTTTGAAGATCCAACTGGTATTCATATAATACATATTAATCATGGTATCAGCTTACATTGAGTATATCGTTGATATGCATATCGCTTTGCAATTGCTTATATCAATATGTTTGTGTTAGATTTCAAGCTTGTATCACACAACAACAAAACAAGAACCTCGAGTGGCAAGTCATGAATCTAACAATGAAACTACGATTATATTACAAAAGCAGACAATATGAAATGTGTATATTTATTCAAGGTATTTGCCCTTATGTAAACAAATATATACATTTTAGCAATTAAATATCTGACTTTATAAAAACGTCGAACCGTTCAAACTTAAACAATGTATCTTGCTCCATACATAGAGTACCTAATGCTTCTTAAAGATATAACCTTGTCGAATATAAGGTCATTGCTCGGATAATGCAAAATAATACAGGCATCATTGAAAACTGTGCTTCTAAAAATATGCCCAAGTTTTAAAATGAAACATGTTATTTATGCAAATATCAATGCTTTGCATTAAACCTGAGTCATGTTATCATATGTATTGTCCTTAGTTACTATCTTCACTCTTGGTAAGATAATGGGTCTGTATGGAATATTCGTGTTTTCTGCAGGAGACGGATGAGCTGCGATGTCGGGTCTTCCAGACGCCGAGTCACGATTATCAGAGACATCTTTGCTCAGAAAGGAATACCCGCCAGTTTCAGCATTCTTTTCAAACCGAAATTTCATGTATCTTTCTTCCCCGTTTGTCGACTCGCTTGATATCCAGATATTACTGATGGTATCGTATGTGTCCGGTTGGTCATTAATTTGATCGTACGCTTCAACCATGCCGTAATATTCCTTATTCCCTTCCGTTTCCTGAAACCCTTGGTAGGCCTTTTCTCTTTTCTCTCTTTCGAGCTTCTTTCTAAGATTATAAACGTTATTATCTCTTGAGTTAACTTTACAAGGTCAATGACACATATATTAGAGTCCTTAAGTTAATATATATATATATATATATATATATATATATATATATATATATATATATATATATATATATATATATATATATATATATATATATAAATATATATATATTAAGGAGGACTCTGTATTGCGCCTAAGTATATAAGCTTTAAGCGCTTTAAAACATCTATAATGATATGACGACAAAACAATATGAAATTAGAAAACATCATAGATCATGTCCTTGATAAAAAGTTAGGCGCAGTTACGCAAACAGGTTTAAGTTTAATTTTAAAAAGATTGGCTGTTTTTCAGGTCACGATGGGACTAGTGAATTAAGAAGTAAACAACATTTAATTTTTAAAATAAAATGATTCGTTCTCGTCAGGGCCATGTCAGGAGTACGTGATATAAACACAAGCACGTGACTCCTCTCTAGCCCTTTTACTCGATTAAGCAATTTGGGGAATGTTTTCGACACCATGTTTTTGAATACGATTTAATCTTTGTTTTAGAGAAATATAGTTAGTTTTAGAGTTTTACATGTGACGTGCAAATACATATACTATCATGTCCAGATGGTTTAAGATTTACTAGAGGAAACTGTGTTGCGGAGGCGTTAGTGAACTCTTCACATCCCTGCTTTGTGTGCCCATTGCAAATTACAGTTCTGCACGTCTCGCCATATATTTTAACGAATAATGAATATTATCAATTAAGCTAAATGACAACCAGCAAGAGTTTATTGTTCAAACAGAGACTTTCATATTTTAAATAATCTCTTTTTAGAGCTACATTATATAGGCTTTTAAAAAGGCATTAAATATATTACAGAATATGTGTGCCTCCTAATATCTCGAGAGGTTATTGTAACTTTGCAATCATTGATGTTGTGAATATTGTTGAAACATCCCACGGTGCCTGTACACAAACCTTTATAACGACCAAGGTTTTTGACGGTTTATTGGTATAAGTTCCGTTTCAAGGATTGCATCAAGCTGAAGTTCTTCTCACCTCTTACGCCACATATTTGCACATATTTTGTATCTTACGCATGTGAGATAAAGTTAAATGCAGAAGGGATTTCTATGAAGTTATATAACATCATTATTTCATTTAGAAGACGGTGACGGTTTTATCGTTATTGTCTTATATCGTTAATGATTAACCAATGAAATGTTGCCATTAATCTAGAGGATAGCAGTGATAGCCTACTGGCGAAACTAGATAGATAGATAGATAGATAGATAGATAGATAGATAGATAGATAGAAAGATAGATAGATAGATAGATAGATAGATAGATAGATAGATAGATAGATAGATAGATAGATAGATAGATAGATAACTACTCACACCAAGTCCGTTCAGGAATTCGTGGCAAGTGACGATTCCTAAGTGACTAGGAATATATAGCTTGTTTCTAAGTTTAAGATCAATACGTAAATACCGAAAAGAAGCAAAATACAGACGTTTGTCCTGTTGAGAAGCATTTCAAATTGTTGTTGATATTTGCAACAATCAAATTTCAATTAAAGACCCTGAGTTTATAATATAAATCTCATAAGAGTGGGTACCAAAAAATAAACCTTTTGATGAATAATTAATACTCTTTATGGGCATATATCAAATCATTACTTTACCTTTTCTTTGCCTGCATCACACAATAAAGAAGAAGCAGGCTGCCAAAAAGTACCAGCGCCGACCCCATCACGGCTGATATGATCAAGACGAGGTCGGAGCCTAGACAGTAGTTAAAATCGTTAACTTTAGTATATTATCAGGTTATTACTAGCACATTATGCATAGTAAGGTATAACGTCTGATTTAATATATTGGAAAACTTAGTACTCATTTTTACAATAGAGAACGCACATTTGTCGTAATACACAATCGGAAAACTTGGGTATGTAAAATATCATTGAACTTTAGGCATTGCACTGCAATGACACAATTTATATTATTTCAATTAATAAAAACTCTTAAACTGTTTATTTATTGATTGGAACCAAATAATTGCATCACTGCATAATTGCATTGATTTAATCCAGAAAACAATGTTTATCATTTTGGTACTTAAAATCTCGGATATACGGAAGGTGTCCTTCAAAAATAGATCAGTGTTTGTTGTCTTCTAACATCCTTGTTTGTAGCAACAACAGAAAGGTTAAGACTTTAAATCACATGATTAGCAATTAGCAATATATGCTGACACATACTATTCACGGAATAATTTCATATTTTGATGACCCGAATAAATTCACAAGTGGATTCATAGTGACGCATCTTTGGAAAATATTGTAAACAGTATAAACTAACTTTTCAAATCTTGTAATTATGACATTATCGCCAGTTTTGTTTGCATTCATTTACATATAAACCCAAAGCAAATGTTCCAAAATTGTGTAGATAAATATCATATATATATATATATATATATATATATATATATATATATATATATATATATATATATATATACCTATTCGAAGATAATTATATTTCTTAATCTTAAGCAATGACTGACATATGGTGTTAGATAATGGACAGAAAATACT
This sequence comes from Unio delphinus, assembly GCA_029339505.1. Taxonomy (NCBI): domain Eukaryota; kingdom Metazoa; phylum Mollusca; class Bivalvia; order Unionida; family Unionidae; genus Unio; species Unio delphinus. Next base: position 8,420,284 of record JAQISU010000152.1, read on the forward strand.
GAAATACTTAAAATAAATTCATTAGTATAACTTATTGAAGGAATACATTAAACTCTCCGGACTTGAAAGCGGTCCATTACACGATAAAGTTGATTAATGGAACGAAAACAGCAACATATTATAATATTATATGGACACACACACACACACACACACACACACACACACATATATATATATATATATATATATATATATATATATAGAGAGAGAGAGAGAGAGAGAGAGAGAGAGAGAGAGAGAGAGAGAGAGAGAGATACAGCTATCGGTAAATATTGCATAAAGAATTACATTAACCTTTACGTACAAAAACATAAATAGTTAGTAGGCAACATTACTATCTAGAATAGTAGTTACGTGAAGTAATTAAGATTTCAGGTATCATAACGGCACATGATTTTCAATTAATTATAGTAATAATAGCGTTCACATCATTAGGATCAGACATTCTGACTTCTAACTACATATCCGGTCCTGAGGCAAATTTGAAATAATTATCTTTTTTTAACAATTTAGTACTTACGGATGTGAAGATTATTTACATTTATACGCGAGAGAAGACTTTCGAAAATGATTACAGTCTATTTATTGGTCAATCAATATTTTATGTCGAGAAACCAACAACAAACGGATAGAAGACTGGGATGGGGAAAAATTTAACTTGACCAATAAGTATATCTACGATTGCCTCTTAGAGTTCGTCTATTCATTATTCGTCCATTCATTATTCTAATGAGGCATAAAGTGTGGTTTCCTTTACCCCTAGAATCAACGTATTTTACCATTAATAATAATTTGTATATGTGCACGTACAGAATGATCAGCATTAAGTGAAACGTAACAATTAAGATATCATAGTTGCCACCTACATTGTGAGCACCTACCTATCATATGAGTTCAACATTATACTAATGTTTAAATTATACCGACTAAACAACAAAAAGCGTGTTAATAATGAAGTGACACTATCTTTGATCAATATTTCATTGTATTTGGTCTAGTATCGTTTTACTCGTATTTCCACACAAAATGTTCATTGACACCTCTTATCGAGGACTATTAGTGATTAAAATGTTGGTAATAGATCATAACTCATTTTTCTATTCTTTACTGATCTTTCATAAAATATTAAACTGATGCAAGAAATTTAAGTTTATCTTTATATTATGACCTTTAACCTTTGACCTTTTTCGTTTGACGTTGGTTTTGTACTTTCAATTAATTATTAAAGAGCAAAGATCGGTAATAAGCTGCTGTTAAATAATACGTTCAATCAAAGGAAGGAAAGTTGATATTGGTTCACCAAATTGTAAATCCATTATTTGTGTGTGTGGGGGTGGGTGTGTTTAGATTTTTAATCGCTACGATTCCTAAGTGTGGCAGTTTATAAGAGATGTCTAGCACGCAAGAGACGTAGTATGATGCCCAACCCAGTCACATTATCCTAAGACCAGGCCGACCAGTCCTAACACTAACCTCTTCATGCTGAGAGCCATGCAAGGCACCTGTTTGTATCGACCGGCGTTCGAACGCGGACGTTATAACCACTCAGGCCACCTTAGCGGTCTAATTCTTTTTTAAAGTGTTATGATTTTAAATTGTCTTACCTGGCTCTGTCGGCGTACTTAGAGCGACGTTTCTAATGCATTTTCGATTTTTAAGGTCGAATCCTCCCTGCAAATGTAAGAATATACTTTGAAATGTAATCTTATCTTTTTTGTATTCAGATAGATATATGTATTTGTAATTCCTTTTCAGGAAGTATAAAGTAGAAAATACTTTTGCGACGTATTCTTTACTATGCAAAACAATGTGCTGGAGGTACGTCTATGTACGTCTAAAAATGTAATATATCGTAAAGTTGCGTGTGACATTTTGAGGGTACAATGAACACCATACTTTCAAAGACAAAATAGGAAACTGTAAAGAACTAACCTTTAACTTGCATGCAATGTTAAATCCATTCTTCTCGCAATCAAGACACAACGAATCGTAAAGTAACAAGCTGGTATCCTGGCTAAAATTCTTCCTATTATTACTAACAGCGACCCCGTATCCAATGGCAACAGTGTCAAGTGCATCATTGACCTGTATGAAAGGTATGGATCGAGTATCTGCTAAAGGACAGGATATTTCTGCAAAACTGATTCTCTCGCCTTTTACGATAATGATGTTATTGTCATATAGTATTGTCCCATTTATTTTGATCTGAAATATATTGAAACAAAATTTCATGAAGTGCAGTGGCTGCGAAATGCAATAGCTGATACGACTAGTTTATAGTAATGGTCTTTTAGTACACTATTACATACACAACTTATAAGGATGAAAATACAAACGATGTTAAGTGTAATGCAAAGATTTTAGTCATTAGAAAACAATTAAAATGAATATCGTTTATGTGTATTAACTGATAACAGTTATTATCAAAATGAAAATTAAAATATGTATCAAACAATGAACACACACAATGGATTCGACGAACAGATAGATATAGGTGATATATTTGGTTGGAAGATTGAATTATAATATGTGTTTAAATACTAATATTTACATAAAAAAGATAGAGTCGACAGGACAGTTTTTCGGACTCTACGAAGTTATCTCCAAGAACAGATACATCTTCACATCCTTTCGTCTGTCTGATATCGCAGACACCTCTTTCTGGAATACCGTATACCACAGGTGGCTCACGTAAGTCGACTGAGCAATCAAGATCACCAAATGTATCTTCACAATAACATTTTCCTGTCGAAGAAAGATTAAATTATCTCCCTTTATGACTCAGGTTCAACGTTAAAGAATACCAGTTTACAATGATTTGGTTATTTTTAATGTTTTTTATTTCTCAATGCAAATCTAAGCTCTCCTATGTACATAAATAACAGGGAATGCCAGGATATCACAAGAATAAGGTCTGCATTCTCATATGACGTAATAATGACAACTTTTAGAGATGGGTCTCCAACACGAGATCCACAAAATTATTTGCCTCACAAGTTGTCATGAGACGATAACAAAGGTGGTGCGGTCATGGAAGGAAAATGCTCTCATGCGGCCCTCAAAGTGGTATGAGTTTGAGACCCCTGGTTTACATTATCAATTCATATTTATTTCCGTTTTTCCTGGTTATCTCTGTGTCCTCTTGTTTAATCACTAACATTTTATTACATGAAGTTGATAGATATATTTTAAAACCATTCGTTTTGTTTGTTTAACAACGAAAATTATACTGAAATAAGCAACATAGGTTTGCAATCGAGAAAAGAAAGCAACTTATGATCATATCCTCATATAGAATGTTCAGTAGTAGGTTGTGTGAGTTGAGGATTCTTTAGTGGATAATTATTTTCACATTTCAGACGTATTGTCAACAATATTCCGCCCTATGACTAGTTAGAAACAGGGGAGTGTGCACTAAAATCACACTAGCAGAATATATTATTTTTCTAAGGTAATAGTTTAGGTAGGTAGTAACACGTTCTCTCTACAGAAACCATGCATACTTATCAGAAAAAACAAACAAAGTTGGAAGTTAAAATAAAACACGCAGAATGATTTATTTTAAACTGTTAAAACTAACGATATTGAGTATTTATCGGCAGAAATGGTTCTGTCTACATTTGGCTCGGAAAGGCGTACATTTACAAGCATCATATTTAACGAAGACATACAGTAACACAATGTTTCTGACTAAAAACGTGGGCATACTAATTACAAAATTGATTAATGCATTGATTACTTATGTATTTAGATTCATTCAATTGATTATTGTTGAGACTAAATCAGATAGTATCAAGTTACACTTGTAATATTAACTAGTAAAAGACTGCTTTTTTTAGCAATGATATTTTATTATTTTTAATGCACAATGTTGTTTTTGTAGTATCTAAGTACAAACACAAGGTAATTAATTAACATATTTAATTATACGTCTTGACTATAAGGTTATGAGTGTTATGATATAATAATATGTAATGACACAAACAATAAGTATTATCATCCTTAAAAAAGATTTATATGCGAAGTAAATTCTTGTGCATATATCATGAACTACGTAAAACACGATCGGACAATGCTTTAGTTTGTTTATCCTTAGTATAGTAAGTCTAGTTTAAACATATTAGGCAATTTGTACAAATGGATATCAAGTTTAACCTTAACCGAGTTGTACCTTTACTACAATTCCCATGACCGCAACCAATTAAGAAGCCAGGCGTACATATGGATATCACATTTAACCTTAACCGAGTTGTACCTTTAATACAATTCCCATGATCGCTGCAATCCATAGGACAAGCCAGTTGCCGGATACTCTGTTTAAAGTCATCGGTGTAAATACTTGTCCCAGTCTCTGTTCCATTATTCAAGTATTCGGTCTTATTTTGGGTTACAGTGACATTGAACTGGTTGAGAAAATCTTGTGGAAGTGGCTGATTTACTATGACCTGGTACAAGCAACTTTTCTGAGCACTGTCAAGGTGAGTTGACGCCCAGTTCATCGTGGACGTGATCTGAAAGAAATAGCTAAACGCCTGTGTTTACATAATATTTTAACTGTAACGTAAAGTATGTGTTTATCCCCGTGAAGATCGGAGATTACCTTATGATATGAAATCTGTTTCATCTTAGCACAAGATTTTTATGTTTGTTCAACATACGCTGATTCTAAGGGAAAATTGTAATATTTATTACCATAAAAGACCTGTACGCCACTGAAAACTGAAATATATCAAGACTGTCCCATTTCGTAATTCCCTTGGACCTGTACAAATTTCATAAAACAAAAATATGTTCCTGTTAATATCTCTTCCTGATGATGCGAATCAAAATTACTTACAATAGCATCTTTAGCACACGTGTTGGCAAACGACGACGGGTCTATATCAGGTATTTCAGAGCATTTTTTAAAGAGCTTAGAGCTGTTTAGAAATGACCAGCATTCAACGCTTGCGCTGTCCTCTGTATAATTCCTCATCGTCTGGTTTTTCTATTGAAATATAATTTGATAACCATGAACTTTACATTGAATAAATAATGTCTAGATTGTAATAGTTTGAGATGTACACTATCTTAGTAAGCTCTTTTTTTCGATCAAGTTGATTTTATATAAAAGAATTGAATGTAAGTCGTAGTTCCAAAACAAACTAACGGAGCTTAAAAGATAGATAAAACGTTTATACAATAGATCTAATTTGTCGGATTGGTCATGCGTTGTAATCACAACACCTATTGACAACGTTGCAATCCTTAAAGCTTCCCTGTAAAACCGACTAAATATATATGTAATCAAAAATTTTAAATTCCATTTGTCAAATATGATATCCCTTATTGTACATGACCAATCAGTTAATGATAGTCCAATGAGTAAAAACTTCCCTCTGTTCATTAAATATTTCGTTGAAACCGACCTAATTATAAATTGCAGGTTGTGATTTCAATATGAACTGTTTTAGTTGGTTTTCATTTAACTCTTTCAAACACTTAGTATTCAGTCATTTGCATATAGTATTACCTTTACAGTATTAATTTCACTGCGGCTGATGTTATGGTCACTTTCATCAACATGTACAGCCGCCCCTGAGCTTTGGTCAAGAAACTTGTTACACTCGGCCGCCAGACTATCGTTCAGGCTGTTGTCGTGACAGAATATTCGAGAATCAGGGCTGCAGTGGTAGGATTGACCAGCGTGACCGCCTTCATATTGAGTACAGACACACAGATTCTCTTCTGTTGGCCAGATAGGCAGGAACATGTAATTTGAAGGAATGAATAGATCTTCTTCAGGTTTAACTCTTCAAAGAAAGAATGCGATTTTTTGGTACTACGTAAGCGATGACATTAAATTTGATAAACCATTAACTCTCTAAACCTGACACCATCTCAAAGCCTGACACCATCTCTGAACCTGACACCATCCACCTGCTACATAATCGATAACCGCTGATGAAATTTATAGCTAAAAATCAGTGAGTGTAATAGTTAAAACTAGATATAAAAAACTTTACTTAACTTTAATTTTTTTTTGACTAAGCGCAAATAAAATGTATTCAATTTTAATCAGAAACTATTGATCAGCTGTTCTCTCTTTTCGATCAAATTTATAATCCAAAACATTGCTTTAGTACTTAACGCAGATAATGGACGAGAATGTTTCAATAATCAAACTAACTGAATTTAAATTCGCGTTTGGATTATTTTGATCTAGCATAGCATTATAGAGTCACATGTTAGGCCTTTCCTTTGGAATGTATCTAACGTTATCAGAAACATACAGGATGCTTACTCCCAGTTCGAGTTGAAGGCTTCGAATTTATGTTCAGGAACCCATGACCCATTTCGAAGCGTAAAGTCATTATTTTTGTCGTTGTCTAGATAACCACATAGCCCGGATGTAGATTCTCGATCCGATACGGATGGATACAAATATATATTGAATGATATTCCGCCGTTAATTTTCAGTAATGATCCAGTAGGGAGGTAGATCTGAAGAATACCGAAAGGGTTCATGGTTTCAACAATGAATAGAGGATAACATTCATAACAAACAATCACTTTGAAGGAAAACTTTACCTTCAAATCATCAGTACAGACTATATTACTTAGTTATATTTAAACGGTGATAAAGTAAAACAAAGGATAGCCAAACCTGTAATAGTGACTGAATTTGTGTTTTATAGGAACCTTTCTCTGAATGTCAAGTACAATATTTCTGATAATTAAAAAATATTAAAACATGGTTAATTGTTTACGAATATTACATGTGGTTTATAGAAAAGGTTGGAGAGTATCTGATCTGTAGAAGAGAGATGAATTGCGATATAAGTCACGATACGATACGTATCGCAATAATGATGCCCTGATAAGATAACCTTTGCGATAATACTCGCCTGTTAGTTGCAAGAATTAAATATGCATTACAACGATGTAGCATAATATCATTGTCTAGAAATATTAAGATGCAATTCAACGTATGCCTTTCTTAGTCACATTTCAATGTTAATATTTATTCAGGATACAAGACAGTAGAAATTTGGCAATTACCTTTTACGATACGTGTAGAAACAGCTGGAATAATCATTTCATAAAGCATAGTTTTATTTAATTTTTTCTATGGTATCGTACGAAACCTAAAACAGAAGTCCATTTAAATATAAAGTATCTAAACAAATCCAGCTTTACCTATTTTAATATGTTTCTTCGAGAATACTTACCCCATCATAATGCCTTAGGTAGCTCCTCTTTGGTATGATACATGGCGGCAAAGCTTAAAATACTTGACGGAAAACTGAAGCAGTATAAAATCTGTCTCTGTCTATAAGTGCGGGGAGGACAGGAGGTTGCACGTGTAAATATTCTCGAAGAAACATAGTTGACTTGAAGAAATTGGTTTCTTCTTTAAATACGTTACACATTGCTAATAGCTAAACAGAATGGTTAAGTGATGCAGGGAGGTATATCCCCTTAAACCGGAGATACCACCTCCGGTCACCTAAGGTATTTGAGACAGCCTGAAGATAAGCCGATTAGAGGGACTCCATATGTCGGGGCTTAGCATTGTCTAGGGACCTACAGACAGCACATTCAGCAGCAGTCGTGAAGCCGCGGCTTCAGAAACTGTCCATCGACCCAGAAAGGTGACCTTTGCAGCTGTTGATATAGGTCGAACAGTTCCGTTCTAACTCTTGGTTGGTGGTAAATGTTTGAATCTCGTGATCTTAAATGCATACAAGTTAATTTGACTTGGGGCTAGTTCCGAATTAACCCATTCAATCCTTGTTCAGATATTCTGTTTTGATATATCTTCCTGTCCTCTTATAAAAAGTAGAAATCGGCGAGATCTCCATCGTCGCAACTGTTATATTGTATCAAGTTATCACATGAAAGCCCGTACTGAGTCTTGTATGTGGCCTTATTTTATGTGTCCAAACAAGAAAGCGGTTTATGACAAAATTATGGTTACTCGTGTAATGGAGATAGTTCTTCGCAATGAACGAGAATGTTGTCGTGATTAAGACTGACCCATCCTCATAAAACTTGATGTAATTCTTGTTCTTTGGAACGGCAAGTATTTCGAGAATTCTTCCTATTTTCGCAAACTGCGTGACGAAGCAGGTCATGTCGGCAAAGATGCTGTAAAACTGACTCAAAAACGTGCCTTCTTCAGTCATTTTAAGACCCAATTCAGGTTCCACTTTGGGCAGTAACTACGGTATTTGTAGGTTTTACGCCATGTCATATACCTTAGGTAAGATCAACTAGCCAGACCGCTACATAGGTCGGCAGACATTTTTTTTTTTTTTTTTTTTTTTTTTTTTTGAATTGCAAACATGCTTTTTTTTTTTTTTTTTTTTATTATTATTATTATTGAACACAAGGTATCAGGATTTTACATATTCCCCTACATCACCACCTGACCTGGCGTATGGGGCATGATCTTAAATTCTTTTGTGTCCTGATCTCTACATGTGTTCCCTACATAAGACACACACACATGCACACACAGACACTTACTTACAATCACAATTATTGTACACAAAGTCATACTCGCATACGAACCCCAAGATGCTTGAAATTGCATTAAAAAGAAAATAATAATAAATATATAAATTTTAAAAGTACAAATAGTAATAATAATAATAAAATAATTCATGTACCAAAAGTTGATAATAGGGTCCACTTTCTTTTAAACTCGTCACTGCTGTTATTCACTTTGGCGACATATTTTTCCAGCGTTTTATATGATAAAACACAATTTTTATAATAGGCAAGATTTGGGCTTTTTGATGCACAACGTGATCTGTATATAACATATTTTGCAAGCAAAATTAGGAAGTTGATAAGATCGTCAAAGTTGTTATTTCCTATAAAGACATCTTTTCGTGTAATTCTAAAATTTGGGTCATAAGTTTGGATCCATTCTACCAACAGTTTCCAAACGTTTTCAGTAACTAAACAGTCATAAAATAAGTGCTCAATTTCTTCTATTCCCTCATTACAAAAGGTACATTTATCATTATCACTTAAATTAATCTTTTTTAGAAACTGGTTTGTGGCAATATTTCTGTGGAGAAATCTAAAGTTAAAGCTAATCAGTTTTGTGTCTTTTGTACAAAATCTAGCCGAAACAAAAGAGTTGGTCCATTCATTTGTACCAATCGCACACTTTAGCTGTCTGGACCAAGTTTCCTGTTTACCATTTGGCTTTATTATTTTGGTTCTTATCAGGTCTTTATAGATAAATTTATTCTTTGCTCTTACCCTAAGGAGAGATGTTTTGTCCAAAGCTACAAGAAAACTATTTCCACTTTCATAGAAAGTTTTAATTTTCTTTTTCCACATCACAGAGATCTTTGAAATAAGAGCAAAGTACTGTATGAAATTATTTGTTTTTGTTTTTTGTTTCATTTCATCAAAACTTAATAGAGACCCTTGTGCATCAAAAAGATGTTTAATAATTACAATACCATTTGTTCTCCACCTTGTGTATGATTTAAAATTATCTACAGTCACTAAATTAAGAATATCTTGAGACAAGTATTCATTGACAGTAGATGGTTCATTTTTCCATTGAGATAACGCATAAATAACATCACGCCAAAAAATATTTTTAATTAATTTAGAGATTACTTTTAATTTAGTTTTTCCTAATGAAAGTAACAGCATACCTCCAAATTTTCCAAATATTTGTTCAGAAACCAGTTTTTGCCATAAGCCATCTTCGTTTATTAAGAGGCGCCTAATCCAGGTAAGTTTTATATAACACACAAATGAATGCAAGTGAATCATATTTAATCCCCCTTCCTCAAAAGAAGCTATAAGTGTGTCTCTTTTAACTCTCTCAGCTTTACTGCCCCAAATAAACTGGAAAAATAATGTATTCAGTTCCTTTTCTATATGGGGTGGAGGATTTGGCAAAGCTGCAAAAAGATGAATGAATTTAGGCAAAAGCAAGGACTTTATCAAAGTAATTTTTCCAATAATGGATAAATTTCTTCTACTCCACCAGCCAAGCAGTTTCTTAACTTCCTTTAACTTCATCGAATAATTAAGCTCTACCATATCCTCCAAGTTCAAAGAGAAATATACTCCCAGCAATCTAAAATTGGACATTGACCAGTTAATATCAATTTCTGGACATATTTTTTCATTAGAGTATTTTTTGTTTCCAATCCAAATTGCATTCGATTTCAAAACATTGCAGTGCAGACCTGACACCAAAGCAAAATCATTTAAAATCTGCATGGTTGTCCTCAAGGACAAATGAGAACCATCTAATAATAGAAAAGCATCATCAGCGTACTGCCCCAGTTTGAACTCCATTTCATTATAAAAAATGCCTGTAACATCTGTGTTTTTCTTTAGTTCTGTTGCAAGAAGTTCAATTCCTATTATAAAAAGTAGGGTGATAAAGGGTCTCCCTGGCGACAACCTCTCTCCAAATTAAAGAATGGGGATAAATGTCCATTATTAATAACACAACTTTTTGATTTATTGCAAAATAGCCTGAACCAGTGACAAATTGATTCTCCAAAGTTAAAAGACTTCAGAGCAGCTTCTAGAAAGTCCCATTCAACTGAGTCAAAAGCTTTTTCAAAGTCTATCAATAGGAGAAGACCAAATTCGTTTTTTTCCTCAAGGTATTGCATCAGGTCATACAACAATCTTGTATTTTCACCAATGAATCTCCCTTTCATAAAACCCTTTTGGGTGTCACTGATGATAAACGGGAGTACTTTTTTGACCCTATTAGCAATTGACGCTGAAGCAATCTTGTAATCCACATTAAGTAGAGAGATTGGTCTCCAATTTTTTATAAATTTCCTGTCTTTATCTTCTTTTGGAATGCATGTTATGATCCCCTGAGACTAAAATTCTGAAAAATGATTCATATCATATCCAGTATTTAGAGACCTAAAGAGAAAACCGCCTAGGTCTTTCCAAAAGAATTTGTAGAATTCTACCGTAAATCCATCAGAACCAGGGCTAGTTTCATTTTTCATATTTTTTAGTGCTAAACCACATTCCTCAAATGTTAACTTACCTTCATATGAACTTCTTTCAAAATCTGAGAGTTTTTTATCATGGTTAAAAAAGTGGTTAAGCGTTTGAAAGTTACATTTGTTTTTACTTTGGTATAATTTTTCATAAAAGTCTTTCTGTTGATTTAATATTTCTTTTGAATCTGTTACCCTTGTTCCATCTTCCTTAGTTAACTCTTTTATTGTTTTGTTTGTGTAATTTCTCTTTTCGAGATTAAGAAAATATTTAGAGTTTTTTTCACCAGATTCATACCATCTTGCCTTAGATCTTAACATTATACCTTCAACCTCTTTTTTCCTCATTTCTTCTAATTCCGCTTGCTTTTTGTTCAATTTTTTCATCGTAGTGGGGTTATTATTTTGATTCATTAAAGCATGTAAGGTATTTATTTCAGCTTCCATTTTCCTGAGATTTTGTTTTTCCTGTTTTGCTTTAGCTTGTGAATACATAATAGATCCTGATCTTATTGTCATTTTAAGGATTTCAAAAATCAATTGATCATTACATGTTAGTTTCACCTGAAGTGGGTTTTTCTTATCACCTTCACAATAATATTCTTCTACTGTGTTGGTTATACATTTTTTTACCAATTGAATATATTCATTTTGCTTTAATAGCTTTGAATTGAATTTCCAGTATCCAGGACCTCTCGGTGCTGCAGATATAGACAATGTGGGTGTTATTGCTGGGTGATCTGTTTTATAGCCAGGAATAATAGAGGCGTCTGTATAATTTGAAAACATGTCCTCAGAGATTAAAAAATAGTCCAGTCTACTCTGTTTCACAGGGTTTGCCTGATGCCAAGTAAATACTCTACTGTCAGGATTGACTGTTCTCCAAGGATCCAGTAAATCTAGTTGATTCTTGATGTCCTGGACTGCTGCTCGGGCCATGGAGTGTTTATCATGCAAGATATTATAAGAGTCAAGCTCCATGTCCTGAACAACATTCCAGTCACCACAAATAATAACAGAGGAATTTTCAAAATTTATAATATCCTCTTTCAAATTTTTAAAAAAACTCAGCATTATCATCATTATGACCAAATAGATTCACTAGTGTGAATCTCTGTCCATTAACTAATAAATCTAATGTATCTGCCCTGACAATCACATCTGTTTCTAAGAATAAGAAATTCAAAATTATTTCTAAACAGGATAGCAACACCAGCACTACTGCTAGATTTATGGCTAAAAACACACTTATATCCCCATTCAGCCTCCCAATACTTCTCAGTCTCAACTGTACTATGTGTCTCTTGTAAACATATAATAGATGCTTTCTTTTGTTTGACCCAGCAGAAAATATCTCTTCTTTTGAGATCAGAACTATGTAGACCCCTAACGTTCATTGACAAAATTTTAATTTCATTATCCATTGTTAAATCTTGTTTTAAGTAAAACTTTCACAGGGCTTATATAGACATGCATCACAAAACCATTATCATGAAAAATGCTCACATACACCTTGGGACACACTCTCACACACATAACCACATAATGCTTAAAAAATCGATAAGTGTAGTACAGTGTCATGCACCATTGGGTACATATATAATGTTGCCCAATATAGTGATACATGAAATCTGTTCTACGCTGGAGTGTTGGTATAATTAGTAAATATAAACATCAATACAGTATGATTGAGAAATAATACTTTTTGTCCATCGATTCAAGATTGAAATACAATGTGCATATTTCAAAATTTTAGATACAAGATTATAAGAACATTCTTACCTATTACAGGTTTTGTCCTTTTCCGAAAATCACTTTTCTAATTTAAATATATGTAATTAAAATTAAAACTGTGCATATCCATTTTGGAACAAAGTTCTGTACCTCCAAATGTATCCAGAATCAATATGGAGAAAAATCATTTTGCTTATAAATTGCGATTTAGTGTTTCACTATGTCGTCAAAAAGGTCAAATTTGTACCTTTTTCCCGCTATTGTTTTTGCATACACACTGCAATTAAAGTACCAGGCAGATTCAATTTTTGGATGGGAAGTTAATCTATTTATGAGACCCATATTTTGTCTAGTAACATCTTCCACTATTCTTACATTACATTTGTTCTTGAAATCCCTTTTCCTCTTGGCGATGTTAACTTTGGATTCTGCATTCCAAAATTTCACAATTAATGGTTTAGGGACACCATTCTTCCCAGGGATCCGATGTATTGCGAGAATATCTCTCTCATCTACCTCATGACCTGTTACATTCTTCACCATCTCTGCAAACTTTGCTCTGACATTTTCATTTTGTGATTCAGGCAAGTTGAAAATTTTTATGTTATTTTTCCTTGAGTATTGCTCATTGTGGTTTGCAATCTTCATGGCTTCTTTGAAACAATCTGTATTATTTTTCATTTCTTCTTTTAGTTTTTCACTTTCTTTCTTAGAATCTACTTATTCTTCTCTTAACTGATTATTTTCGAAGTTCATTGATTAATTCTTGTCATTTGGAACGGCAAGTATTTCGAGAATTCTTCCTATTTTCGCAAACTGCGTGACGAAGCAGGTCATGTCGGCAAAGATGCTGTAAAACTGACTCAAAAACGTGCCTTCTTCAGTCATTTTAAGACCCAATTCAGGTTCCACTTTGGGCAGTAACTACGGTATTTGTAGGTTTTACGCCATGTCATATACCTTAGGTAAGATCAACTAGCCAGACCGCTACATAGGTCGGCAGACAACATATAGCTACCTTTTAGGAAACAAAGCATCTAGGAGAGCTGAATTTGTGCGGTAGTATTAGTATTCTTAAGGTATTATGATTGGGTAACGTATATAAAGAAGAAAATATCGCTATATCTGATATGTATCTAAATCTCGCTACATCGCTATTAATTAATAGTTCAATCAATAATCTCATTGTTAATTGCACATATATCAGTTATGTTTCTTACCTGATACGAGTTGCCATCAGTTTTTACCTTCCCTTTAAGAGTTCCGTCAACGCATCTTGGCATATAGATCTTGATAGGTGTGCTACATCTATCAATAACAAAGACATCTCTTCCGGCTGCAATGGCCACTCCACATGGGCAAAACGGGGGACCTTGTGGTATACCATAACACAGGCCTGTTTTCATTTGAACCTGTATTTTATTTGCATGGTAAAAGTTTCCAGTTTGAAGCAGATTTGTATAGCCATTTTCACAATTCTTGATAAATTCGAGTGATCTACGTTTTAAAGTCTAAAACAAAAACTGTCACACATACCCGATGTGGGTCTTGAGAATTTGTTTTCAGATTTGACCACAAATGTTTGAAGACATATAGTTCAGTAATAATGAAATTCTTTGTACAATATGACTGATTCCATCTTTTGTAATACGTCTTGTAAAAAGATTATTAAAAACGCAGCAGTTTATTTCCACTAATGTTTTCCAAAATCTGTCGTTACATATCATAAAATTCATCACTAATTCTTTATATTTAATAAGTGTGTAATTCATGTTTAGCTTCTATAAATGAAATATTCATTTATTACTTTTTGCTTTAAATATACATGCGTTCTTGTTTCTTTCAGGAAGAAAAGGTTTCATATCATTTTCCTTTATGGTGCTTTATTAGCACTATTTCAATGTACATCATTTCCTGGATATCAATAAATCAGATTCATGAATAAAAGGCAATCGTACGAAGTTGCTAAAGGGTTTATTGCAATACACATAGGTGGGTGTTTAAAATTAAAATATTAATGAAATTCATACCTGGATAGGCTTCCTTGCATGCTTGTAGAGCATGCACGTTCCATTGTTCTGATTCTCATAGTACCTGTAAGAGAGAACATATTGTCTTGTTGTAGGATTACTGGCGAGCTGGATATTATACAATTAATCGAATCAATCAATGTTTCATGCCATGATATTACCTTCAATAATAAAATCTTCTCAACGAATACCACTAACGATATTGTGTATCTTGTGATTTTTTAGGAAATATTTGCAAATATTTTAAACATATATTTCAATCAAAGTTTTTTAAGTTGAGGACATATACATATATAGTATAGATTACACGCAAACGATAGTTTTGTTTAATAGACGGTAGCTTCGTTTCATTTTCTTTATCTCGATTTCCGTTTATTTATAGAATGATATGAAAATGTTCACTCACAGCTTTGTTTGAGCTGCAGTTAATTTTATTGCTGATATAGGTCACGGCATTATATTTACCATGACTTTGGTTTATACTACAATAAATTAGTTATGTATGAGTAAAGTCAGTGAAAATGGGGCAATATACGAACAAACGGACTTTCATGGGAATATAAGTCGATGAACTATTCAGCCATATGTCAGTGACAAGCAAAACAGCATATTTTGGTACTATCTCAACGAAAAATAATGTATTGTCTCGATTAATACAACAATGAACAATAACTGCTTTGACATAATTAGAGAGCGGTCCTTGTGCATTGCTTGTCTTCATACAGGATACAGTACAATAGAGAATACACTTGAAATATTTGCTTTGTGAAACGGATTTGCAAATAATCGAGATTCCTACAAGTAATATGTCAAGCCTATGTGTGTTTTGAGGCGTACTTGGCTTCAGTCACTCATATGGGGTTGTACTGGAATCACTGTAATTGATACGGACTTCCCGTAAGAAAGTCATTTGTAACATCTCAAAATTGGTCGCTTGCCAATAATCCAGAAGATACCAAGTTCACAAGCACAATCATGGTAGATGCGCTAATATTTTATAGAAATTATGAAGATATCTAATTTGTGGTATTATTTTACCAGATGATTTAAGTGTTTGCAACGTTTCTGAAAAGATTAAATCTTTCTTTCGTTTGAATGCATCGTACATATGTATCAAAATGACTCAAAAGATATTATTTGGATATTGATAATCAATTAATCTGACTTTAGATAATATTTTTTAAATGAAATATTACTTCATTACTTGCGATTATGCAAGCAAGAACAAAGGCGACAACATTAGGTACAGATGACTCTTGTTAAAGACGCCATATAAATACAAAGACAATTTAGTAGCTTAAGTAGTGAAATCACAAAATGTAGATCAGCTAATGAACAATTTGTTATATTAATAATCACACTCATCAATCCACAGTATCAAAAATGAAATGGAATTTAATGAAAGCAGAAAAGAAAGAAGCAGTTCAATCACAGGCAATAAATATTTGCCACTCAAAGTGATGAAGCAAAAACTCTTGACGAAATTTATAAACATTCAGTGGCTAATGGAATGTATTGGTTGTATTCGAGTTGGCGATATACTTGCGTCTAATGGGCAATTTGAGCCCATTTCAGTTATGAAAATGTTAAAATATCCTACATTTAATTTCTCAATGATATTGTGTAATGCTAACGAAATTGAGAATGTTTATGTGATAAAAATATGTTTGCAATATCGACTAACTATAAATTGAAACCTTTAAATTCCGTGAAATTTAATGGTATAGGTTGGATATTGACCTCCATTTACATTTAACAAACTTCGCTGAGGAGACCAGCAGCGACCGGAAACGAGCAACAGGGAGTGTACAAATCATTCAGTCTAAAGTCGAAACTCTATATTTAAAGTTGAAGGGCTCTGGGACATAAGAACGGCGGAGGTCTATGCCTTGAAAATAAGGGTTTTTCAACAGAACATGACTTTCTGAATATATTGTGAATAAGATCTGCTCCCTTAATGTTTGTTAGAATGTGGTTGCTCCTATGGCCTAGGTGCAGCCCTGGAGACCAATCCTATATTAAGATTTGAAGAACTTGTGGATTAAATCTGATCGCGAATATTATCGCGCTCGTCGTCAACGATTAACTCAGTCTGTAGTTATGGAAGTTATAACTGTACAAAAGTTTAAGCAGGTGATGAAATAACCACATATGCACAAAAATAATCGCTAGGACTGAAATATTGCAATTTTTAATCTTAGTGTAGGAAAGAAAACTAAACAAGTTATTGGTTTCATTTTTAGTTTCAACACACTCAAACCATGCCAATACTTTCGACATCTGCTATCAATTATGACTTCTGGAATTATATCGGTGTTACGGCGTACAGGTAGTGAATATGTTAATAACACGGCAACACAATGTTTTAAATCAATAACAAATGCAATTAAGACACACAGTCCAGGCATTCCCATCAGAAGAAGCCTTAAAAGAAGAACCAAGAAAAAAGAACAGGTGTCCATGGTTTGTGTAACATTAGCGACCTTGCTTACTGACTGGAAACACTTGAGAGATCATATCTCCCTAGTGACCCATAAGTCATAAATGAAGACACGTCGATGTTACAGTGATTGCTCACCAACACCAGCATGGCCCGGAAATACTTCACGAAGATGGCTGATAAAGATATTGATGATATATATTGCGATACTGAAGGGTCTTGTAACTCATCGTGTTTAGAGGAAATTCAAAGACGATATTGCTATAAATAAAAGTAATTTCCTTACAAAATACATAAATACCCAAAACAATTAGTCACTATACCATAGATGCATGAAAATTAGTTTTTTTGTGGTTACTGATACATGGTTTATATATGTCACCGACTTCAGTCAACAAGGAGGATGCTCTTGCTTGGTTGCATAACTTTCTGTAATTATAATACCTGGTTGTGCGCATACACATGTGATTTGTTTGTAGTATAAACCATAGCCATAGAGGTTAGATAGCCGTCCCTTTTACAAGAACTATCACCAGCGCCAAAAGCAATCAATTAGGCAACAGAACAATACTTTCACAGCCATTTCCAATGCAACTACTACTACTACTACTATTACAACTAACTTATACTATACCGTCCATCGAAGGTCAGCATATGTGGGTCTGAGATTGCATGACATTCTTTTCCATTCAGATTCGAGGTATCTGTGCTTACTTTAACCTTGAAGATAATTTTAAATAAGTCAGACATTAAACTTTTTTGTCAATACTATCACCGCATATATTAAATTATGCAAAAATAAGCATGATATTGAGATTTAAAAATACGCTCTTTATTACTTCATGCTATCAAAGTCATGATAGAGTCAGAAATGTAATTATCAAAATTATGCAATACCACATTTATGCCCGTTAATAAGAATCCTAAAATTCCACATTGATGCCTGGTTTTAAACTTTCTGCATTAAGCGTTGTTAAAACAAATTCTTGATATGGAGATTGTTGTATGTTGTGTATCTTTACATTGTAGTGTCTTATTAACCTTTGTCCATAATTCAGGGTAGGAATTTGAGCCTACCCGACTAATGACCTTTGCTTCGTAAATAGAATATTACATAACTTTCATATGATTGCAGGTTGTATTTTAAGATTATTGCTATTATTTATAAGTAAATATGTTTATCTGGACTTGAGTTCAGGATGTCGGTTATCTCCTCAGAAATTATGGGTGTACCTGATACTTACAATGTTCTGTAATAAAGTTTCAAACCTAATTTTGTTGATAACTTAGAATGTTCTGGAAATGAACGTCTGACCAAACCATCTTATTGTGTCGTAGATTGCATATCATGTTATTAATACTAGAATTAATCATTAATATACTTTCATGTGACGCGGAAACAGCCTTTATAATTTTAATTTTCTAAAATTTAATTATTTAAATTATTCATTGGAATTACAAAATACTAAATAATACCTTAAATCCAAATTACTATTTTGGGAATATTAAGTTAGAGACTTCAGTTATATTCTTTTTGGATTATACCAGTGTTAATACATAGTACATCAGCACAATAACAGGCTAGTGGTACATCATCACATTCAAGATTGGAATTCATTCGGAATACCACTGGAATTTGTTCCAAATAATTTATACTTTTGGATTTGTCAAAAACCATTTAGGACTAAGTGCTAATTATTTCACAGCACTCAATTCTTTATAAACGTTCACCTTTTATTCTATGGAAATGAAGTATTTGTTGAATATTATTAAATTTTTGGTATACGCGCTTATTCTAAGACTTAGTTTAAACAATAGATTCAAAGCAATGCCATCTGATAAAAACAATGAAATCCCAAAATCACGAAAATAGTATTTGCATCTTTAATGACGTTCAAAGCATACATTCTTACTATTCATTTAGAGAAATTTGTATTGGGTTCTCAGAGCATTCATTTGTTATACCATCTTTTACGATTAAACCGGTTGCTGTCATATTAAAAGGGCTTCATAAAATTCTCTCTCTCTCTCCGTATCTATCTATCTATCTATATATTTATCTATATATATATATATATATATATATATATATATATATATATATATATATATATATATATATATATTACAGCTATTTAAGTATAGTAATAGAGCAATCAATGGTTTTTGTTAGCTACTTCCTCAGTTCTACCATATAGATGTAAATACTGCATTAACATCTATCTTACTCTTACTTTCTAGAATTTTGTTTATGTAAATGTCACGAATGTCAATCCGTACGGCATTTGTGATATAAGTGCATAACGTTTATAACTGGTCAATACAGTTATCATTCAAACGGTATTAAGTCACAAATGCCGGATAAACAGTAATAACGTAATACGAATTCAATCAAGTTTTTATTCCCTTACCTGGATCACTTTGGGAATCGTATAATTTCGAAACATTTTGTGATGATCAAAGACCTCATCGGTTTTGAATATGATATTGTATGTTCGGGAGATGCTCTGTAGATTTTGACCATGCCTTACGCCGATTTTTAATTTATATGTTTCATTCCATCTCCGTGAGCTGATGCTAACGCCACAAAATGAAAACGCTACTGCGGCCGGCAGTAAACAGTTGTCTACACCAGTTTCACTGTAATGCATGTTAACATTCAAGAGACAGTCGTCGTTAAGGTCAAGGCAGCCGAAGGGAATTGTGGATCGAATGTTTAGCAGTGTTTCTTCGGAATCTTGTATGCTAACTGCATCACCTGGTGTAATCTGTTTATTGTAATAGGACATATTATAACAGATATTTTCCAACCGTCGCATAACATCAAATGTATGATACAAATAAATGCGAATAGGCAATTTAATAAATGGGACATATGCATCTGTGTTTAACATTATGTTAAGATAGATATATATTTGGACAGAATAGTACACTGGCAAGGTTTCGCCATCATCTAGCACATTAAGACTCAAAGAGAGGTAACCTTGTATCAGATATGCATTAAATATGTTAATTGCAACTGGAGCTTTCATTTAAAGCGATATAAAAGAAAAAGAAGAACGTGCTCTCAAAATGTAAAATTTAAATTTAAATTGAACTGCTTCTAGTATGCTATATTTTACTCCTACGAAAATTGAAAGGCAGTGATTCGTTAAACAATAATGTTAAATCCATCTGCATACCAGAAGAGAGAGAGAGAGAGAGAGAGAGAGAGAGAGAGAGAGAGAGAGAGAGAGAGAGAGGTGTGGGTGGAGAATGAGAGTAAAGGATCGTGAATCTAAAAGTGATCCAACCAATAAAATTACCTCCATTCCAACGAAATAAGGTTCACTTGGTACAGTAATTTTAAGTTTCGTTGCAGCTACTGTACAAAATAACTGAAATGACAATTCAAATCACATTTCACCATTAGGCTGATTTGGCTTTAGTCTGTGGGTGGCTTATAGCAAAGCCTTGAAACATTTAATTCAAGAGGCAAAATTATATAACTTGTTATTGGACACCGAAGAAGCCGTGCCTTCATGTAAGAAAGATATTGCAGGATGGAAAGAACTGATGTATTTTGTAGAAATTATTATTTTCTTGCTATGGCGTGATAAAGAATTAACTATTATACTGACCAGATGAACATGTGTATGTATTGTATATGTATTCATTGGGTTATGTGTTTTACGCAAAATGCTGGAGAATAGGAAATGGGATTTATGTTTCGATTATAAAACAATTTCGAATTTTTCAATATTTAATTTTACACAAGATGCAATAAACTTTCAAAATCTTATATTAACCTCTTCACGTATCATCGACAAGTAATACAGTTATATAACAAATGGCATACTTAGGTGCCTGAGCTCATGTTCTTTATAATGATCTAAAATTATTTGATCAATGTTTTTAAAAACACACTTACCCGTCTGTTGATTGTCTGGTATTATGCAAGCATCTACGAGGAATATTTACCGTTATCCCAAATGTTATATTTCTTTCAGTCAGGAGTGTCATTGATATATACGTTTCCTTGGAGGAATACGGTAGCTGTGTAGAGGATGTTACTAAAGATCCTGCATCTATCCGGTCTTTGTACCACATGACTGTATATAAAACCGTGGAATCTGACGAAGGTGTAAAGTCACAATAGAAAACCAACTCATTTGCGCCGCTTCGTTGTCGCTGAATCTCTGGTTGAACCACTGGTCTGGATATGGGACCCGTAACTGAAATGGTAGATAATTGCTTTATTATGGAGAAATATGAAGGTATTCACAATCTGAAAATATTCTTAATATTACTTTTTTGTACGTTTATTGTTCTACCTAATGAATTCAAGATTAAGTTTCATTACGTTAGTAATTATTTTCCCTCTTTTCTCGAAATATTTCCTTTCTTTAAAGACGCTAAATATGAAGTGGCAGATTGTTCATGCGTTAAGTTTAATATAAGTGGATGATTTTTAAAAGCGTCCAAAAAACAAAAAACAATTTACCGTAACATATTTCATTCACGACGATTAAGGCCTCACTTCTACCGGCCCCTTTTTCAGCGCCACTTATAGCCATCAATCGGAAGTTGAAACAGGTTCCAGTCAGGTCCGAAGTGGTAAAGTTATGTGTAACTGAGGGCACATCGGATAAAAATGTCCCATTCTGTATTGATTCCTTAGCTCCCGAGACTGGTGTACCAATGATTTCATAGGATGTAGCCTGACCAGATCCCTTTGTAATCTGCACTTGAATGCTTCGAATGCTGTCCGGAACAAAAACAGCGTTAGGTGTGGATGGATCTGCAACATATTTTCAGCCGCAGAATAAGACGAATTTCTTTGTGCTTTTTTTCTTCTTTCTTTGTCCCAAATTTTTAAATGAAACACAATGGATCTAAATTTAAGGCTAATGCGATATTACTAGACATTTACTGGAATACAATAACATTAACATGAAATATCCTAAGCACTATGTTATTTATTGTGCCAGTAAATAGATCTTAAAATGAGAAATAATACTTGAATATTATTTACATTTATTTGGCAATACATTAATACATTTGTCCTGCTCACAATGCCAAACAAAGAGCATATAAATTGATTAAAATGTCGTTTTGATAATCATATAAATTATATAGAAAGAAGAGCAGATCATTAATCTTTTCTAAGAAATCAATTCTACTCTCTCATTGATCGCAAAACTACCAAAGTCGAGAAGAGAAACAGAAAAAAGAAAAGGTTCGGATTTGATATATTAAAGGTTAAACGTACTATAACATATGCTTTTGGCGATGACAGATTCATTTCTGCCAGCTCCAAACCCCAGACCACTTATTGAAAACATTCCAAAATTAAAACACGTTCCAGGCTCGTTGTTACTGGTAAATACGTGTGGATGTGTTTTCCGATTATGAGGGAACGTTCCACGCTGTACCAGAGCATCTGCTCCAATACTTGGAGTGTCAATTATCTCATAACTGTATGCTAGACCCTCAACGATAGTAGTCGTAGCTAGAATGCTCTGGATGCCATTAGGAACGAAGCTAACCCATGGTTTGGATGGATCGGGAGGTGCAAAATATAATTATGATCGATTTACTATTAAAACTAATTAACTAATGTCATAGCGATAACGTATAAAGTGGGTTATCAGTTACTAGGATAAATATTGACGAGTCCAGTTTGGTATCTACTACAATACGTATCAACCGATTTATTCATTAGATGCCAAGTAAATCAAAGTCCGTTTCCGAGCTTGTTATATCTGTCATGTCCACTTCAGAACGTTTACGCTACCAGAATTCAAAGAAAACAAATAATTAGAACTAAGTGTTGCTTCATGCGTTAAATATCAAGCAATTGCATGGCTTTGAATAGTGGCCAGTAAGCTTTTTCAGGGTAGTATTTATGATTCTGATTTAGAGTCTGAGTTCTACCGCCACGTATTCCACCGTCAATTATAGCTATGAATCGGAAGTTGAAATATATTCGAGGCAGGTTAGAAGCGGTAACGTTGTGTGAAACAGCGTTCTCGTTGGAGAAAAATGTTCCATACTGTATTGACACGTTACCTCCCAAACATGGTGTGCCAGTTATTTCATAGGATGTTGCTTGCCCGTTAATCTTTTGTAATTGTCAACTGCATACACTGAAAGCTTCCGTTACTAACGGTAACATTCGGTCTGAACACATCTTGAGCACACGAGGATTGCATTACAAGTATTCACAAGTCGCAGACGTAGATAGCTGCTCGAATGAGGAAAACTTTAAAAGGCAGCTGTTAGATGAGGTTGTTTAATAAATACGGTGCAATGTTGAACAAAATTGAACAAAATATTGGCACTCGGTAGAGAGTGACGATTACAGCAATGGCTTGTAGATTTGTGTTTGGAGAAATGGTATTACGAGGAGCGCTATTATTTGCAACGTCAGAAGTTCCCCCTAAAGCCATGTAATCATTTAAAGTGAAGGTGGTTAAAGAGCGGTAATTAATTTGTGAATGTGATAATGTTTGTATGTTTTAACAAAGTTTCTTCCGACAGCTTTACAAGAGCATGTTCATTTAAAAGTTGCAGAATACCATTATAATATACATCCTTGATGACGTTCTCCCTTACGAGTTTTAAGTAGGGATGGTATAGTAATTAGATTAGATATTTTGGAATAATCTCTTCTATCCGCTTATTTAAGAGCAGGAAGTACTTGGGACAACTTCTGTAGGTCTGCAACTGCTTTGAACACAAAGATATTGCATCTGCATCCATGTAACTGTACATATTATGCAGGTTTGTTTTTGTCTTCAGACCTCAATTTCTATCTATATTTATTTCATACTTTTGGTGTTTTTTGTGCTGAGATCTTAACGTTAACTGAGTTGATATTGTGTTGTAATGAGGTTAACAATGTGCAGTGCTACGTGCTTAGGCTCGAATAAACAGTAAGATAGAAAGACTGAAAACAAGCTTGTAAAACCTATTAACAATCTATTGAGTACAAATATGTTCCAGAAAAGAAAAATAAACTTACGGTTTTAAGAATCAATTCTAAAATTAATCCAAAATAATTCCAAATATTATCCACTAGAGAAATTGCAAAAGTCCTGGTAATAAAATGTCCAAGTAATTTTCAGTTCGAATCCCAGCGAAGTATCCAATATAGAAGACGATGTCACTTGATGAAGTCAGTTCCATAAGTACAGTTCTTTTCCAGATAAATAACAAAATAATTCCTCTTGATCAAAACGAATTGACACAATTTCCAGTACAAGGTAATTTAAAATAGCTCAAAACGACACACACAACTTAATATTCTAAAAGCCCAACTTCTACTGAATAGTTCGCTCCAAAACATAGTTTATATACCTGTTTTTTTATGTAAACAAGAAAAGGATCACGATCTTCTAGAATCTCTCAGAACAATTTTACGTTCAAGAAATCACGTAAACAGCGTATGACCCAACTAAAATAGAAAGATGTTTGTACAAACTCCATTTTGTCCTTGGAACCAACCAATCATTTTAAAAGATTGTTTACAACTCTGAAACCAGGTCAGAAATCAGGTCAACACCTGTTGTTTACTCTGTAAAGTTCAGGTCACCGCCCCCCCCCCTCCCATTTCAATGAACTAATCTTAAAACTTAAAATGCCAAATTTAAATCTAACAAACAAATAAAATTAAAAATAAATATAAATGACATATCAAATATACGTAACAGCAGTGTTTCAGCTTCTTGAAGAAACATGTGGGCGTCTTGGCGTGTGTGCATCCTTAGTTCGTATCAGACTGGTTTTCACTATATTTGAGAAGGTTGGCCTTTGCGGAAAAGATCTAGAAAGAACAATCTTTCAGACCTCTGGATATGGGATATTTTAAGTGTAATTCACTCTTTGCATTTCCTTCTACTGTTTTAAGGTTTTACAGTCATCAGAATTGCCGTGGTGCACATTCCACAAGTTGATGCAGTGAATAATGCCTTTGTACTCGGTCCCTGATCAGAGTGTTATCGCATCGGGAACACGATGTGCCTTAAGATCATCTGTCTTCATGGCGGCAGGTCGTCTGGTACTTAAAATATTGAACTCGGCAACTACTTGAAAAGCTCCTAACTTTATTACTTTGTATATTCTTATTGTGTTGAGGGTGAGTAAAATGGTATTAATGTCCAAAGAATTCCGTTAAGTTTGAAACCAATTATATGGATGTCGTTGATTTTCCAGCCCGTCGATCATTTCTCTCTCGCTGAATCCAGCGAAAGCACGACCACAAATCACTCTCTTCGATGACGCGAGAGATCTGTGAGCCAAAACGTTATTATAATACGAAAGAAAGCCATAACATTCTGGACATTTTCACACTGTAATCCCTCCTCACACTCCACAAGCAAGCAACCTGATTTTGAATTTCTTTACGTTTATGATTTAACGATCAAAGTGATCGAAACAAGGTCCATTATACATCATTTGAGCATAATAGGACATATTTCCGATTCTTGAAACACCTACCAGAATATTCACTAATTGCTGCTTTGGAAATCTTCAAAAATATACCTGCTAATGTACCAAAACTTTGCATCACGTGATCACGTTCAAGCTCTTACATACACCAAACAGTCATAGGTATATCGAATGTAATATACAATTATTTTAATTTAATTGTTTTCTTTGACACATTTTAATATTTGGTTGGTTTTTTTTTCATTACGCATTACTTTACTGTAAATTTATAAGTAATGATGGGGATTTTTTTGCGCCGAAAATCGGTTGATCTGAATTATTCATCGGTAAACAAATAATTTTCACCTACATCCTGACCTCAATAAAGGGTTTTGGCAAACACGTAAACAGGTTTTATTTTTATTTAACAGCGATTGGTTGTTCTCAGAGTCAAGACGAAACAAGTGAATTAGTAGTAAACAACTCTTTTATTTTTGTTCTTAAATCAATGATTGGTTCTCGACGAGATAATGGTAGGAGTACGTGGTATAAACACGATCTCATGATTCCTACCCTCTGTCACCCGATTGCGCAATTTGGGGATTTTATTCACACCTGACGTTAAGCTCTTTTCTTTCTTTGTAGCCAGTTTTTTAATTCATGCTAAAGTTTCTTCAATTCATACGAAATTTACAAGATTATTTCTCTTATCTGAAAATATTTGATATGCTCATGTAAAATAATTGGACAAAAACAGTTGATCAAACTTTTATTCCAATTTTAAACACCGAGTCTTAAATGGTATGATTCCACAAGAAACTGTAATTATACGGCACAGACTACAGCATACGTCATCGTCTTTGCTCTTCGATTTTCCAATATCTTTTGAACTTAATTTTATCAGAAAATGTCATTTTATGGCGTAATTAAATTAATTAAGGGATTAGTTTTAGATTACATTTGGATTTCATTCTGAAAACTGAAAATTCTTTTTCCATTGTTACTCTCTTTGTCCATTTTACCTATTATTTTCATTTACATTAAATTTGCGTTTATGAAGCTAAAGAGAAATGTATAGTATGTGATGGACACATTCGGTTTCAAATTCCAGTCAGGGGTATTTTATATTCGTCCAAATTGTAATAATGAGACAGGGTTTAAGTTACATTCAATTGTATATTATGTATCGAAATTGTAATTCTCTTTCTGATCACGCAGTATAAGCAACCAAGGTTCTTACAGAGCAGTCTCGTATTAATATTAATATCTAATTTCATTCTCTGTTCTTGAGTCCGAAACGCAGGGTATAAAATGAAACCACCAGTTGTTTGTCGTTTGGTTCCAAAAATGTATTTTTAAATCAAGTAAGAGACGTTTTCGTTGCAGTACAGCGTTCCCTCGATAATGATGTGAAAATTATATCGTTGGATATTGCATATCCTACACCCTTAGTAGTCGTAATTTGCATCTACTGAAACGTCTAAATATCTAAATTAAACGTTGATAAAACTGTTTCGATTTCAGTTGAGATTATCTGTAAAAGGAACAATTGTTCAAACAGATTTTAGTACTATTTGCAAACAATTTTAAGATATGTTTATGACGCCATACACCTTCGCCTAATGAGTTTGTCATTCGCAAGGAATATTTTTAGTTACATTCAATCGTATATTATGTATGTCGAAATTGTATTCATGTTTCTGTTAACGAAGCTAACGTCAATGAAGAATTATTAAGAATAATTTTCATCATCACAATTAATAATACTTTTGTATTATGTCCATGAACAGTGTCGTGAATGAGGGTAAAGAAATCGCCTACCTGATATTTGTCATTTCTTTTCAAACTACGTACTGGCTGCAATTAGGAGACCGGTGTGCAACTTGAGACATTCTATTGTTTGTATGATCTTTTTAAAATACTTATTTCAAATTAAGATCAAGGCTTTGCCTTGTTAAAGCATTTAAAGGACTTTCCAATTTAAAATGACGCCATCATGGGCATCATATTATGTCACATGTCAGATGACAGTCCGTATTTAAAGGACTAGGCAAATAATTATTCATTAATGTTTTAATTTCCATCTGTGGAATAAGTTTTACTTGGGTTCAGATTTATTTTGAGAGGAATGAATTCATCATATTATTCATTGGAATTATTGATGACTCAATCAAAGACATTTCGGATTCAACCATTTTGATGCTCGACGACAATAATACTCTTGGAATTCATTTCAATGTTCGTAATCATAATTAGTTACTTTTAATCATAATTAGTTACTTTTAATCATAATTAGTTACTTTTAATCATAATTAGTTACTTTTAATCATAATTAGTTCGTAATCATAATTAGTAATACTTTTGTATTATGTTGATGAATAGTGTCGTGAATGAAGGTACACAATTCCCCTATCTGTAGTTTGTCAATTCTTTTCAAAATATGTACTGGTCTTCAAGTAGGAGATCGGTATGCAAATTGCGTTATTCAATAAAATTCAAGATCAGGACATTGCCTTGCTAAATCATTTGAATGACTTTCCAATTTGAAATAACGACATCTTGGGCATTTTATTATGTCACAAGTCAAATGACAGTCTGCTGTCAAAAGGACTAGGCAAATAATTATCCATGACTGTTTTAACTTCCGTCGGTAGAATCTTTTTATCGAATCAGATTTGTATTGAAAAGAATGACTTCTTCATACTATTCAATGGCATTCAAAAATACTATTATTATTGTATTATTTGTATTTCATACTATTCAATGGCATTCAAAAATACTAATATTATTGTATTATTTGTATTTCATACTATTCAATGGCATTCAAAAATACTAATATTATTGTATTATTTGTATTTCATACTATTCAATGGCATTCAAAAATACTATTATTATTGTATTATTTGTATTTCATACTATTCAATGGCATTCAAAAATACTATTATTATTGTATTATTTGTATTTCATACTATTCAATGGCATTCAAAAATACTATTATTATTGTATTATTTGTATTTCATACTATTCAATGGCATTCAAAAATACTATTATTATTGTATTATTTGTATTTCATACTATTCAATGGCATTCAAAAATACTGTTATTATTGTATTATTTGTATTTCATACTATTCAATGGCATTCAAAAATACTATTATTATTGTATTATTTGTATTTCATACTATTCAATGGCATTCAAAAATACTATTATTATTGTATTATTTGTATTTCATACTATTCAATGGCATTCAAAAATACTATTATTATTGTATTATTTGTATTTCATACTATTCAATGGCATTCAAAAATACTGTTATTATTGTATTATTTGTATTTCATACTATTCAATGGCATTCAAAAATACTATTATTATTGTATTATTTGTATTTCATACTATTCAATGGCATTCAAAAATACTATTATTATTGTATTATTTGTATTTCATACTATTCAATGGCATTCAAAAATACTATTATTATTGTATTATTTGTATTTCATACTATTCAATGGCATTCAAAAATACTATTATTATTGTATTATTTGTATTTCATACTATTCAATGGCATTCAAAAATACTATTATTATTGTATTATTTGTATTTCATACTATTCAATGGCATTCAAAAATACTATTATTATTGTATTATTTGTATTTCCTACTATTCAATGGCATTCAAAAATACTGTTATTATTGTATTATTTGTATTTCATACTATTCAATGGCATTCAAAAATACTATTATTATTGTATTATTTGTATTTCATACTATTCAATGGCATTCAAAAATACTATTATTATTGTATTATTTGTATTTCATACTATTCAATGGCATTCAAAAATACTGTTATTATTGTATTATTTGTATTTCATACTATTCAATGGCATTCAAAAATACTATTATTATTGTATTATTTGCATTTCATACTATTCAATGGCATTCAAAAATACTATTATTATTGTATTATTTGTATTTCATACTATTCAATGGCATTCAAAAATACTATTATTATTGTATTATTTGTATTTCATACTATTCAATGGCATTCAAAAATACTATTATTATTGTATTATTTGTATTTCATACTATTCAATGGCATTCAAAAATACTATTATTATTGTATTATTATTGTATTATTTGTATTTCATACTATTCAATGGCATTCAAAAATACTATTATTATTGTATTATTATTGTATTATTTGTATTTCATACTATTCAATGGCATTCAAAAATACTATTATTATTGTATTATTATTGTAATATTTGTATTTCATACTATTCAATGGCATTCAAAAATACTAATATTATTGTATTATTTGTATTTCATACTATTCAATGGCATTCAAAAATACTATTATTATTGTATTATTTGTATTTCATACTATTCAATGGCATTCAAAAATACTATTATTATTGTATTATTTGTATTTCATACTATTCAATGGCATTCAAAAATACTATTATTATTGTATTATTATTGTATTATTTGTATTTCATACTATTCAATGGCATTCAAAAATACTATTATTATTGTATTATTATTGTATTATTTGTATTTCATACTATTCAATGGCATTCAAAAATACTATTATTATTGTATTATTATTGTAATATTTGTATTTCATACTATTCAATGGCATTCAAAAATACTAATATTATTGTATTATTTGTATTTCATACTATTCAATGGCATTCAAAAATACTATTATTATTGTATTATTTGTATTTCATACTATTCAATGGCATTCAAAAATACTATTATTATTGTAATATTTGTATTTCATACTATTCAATGGCATTCAAAAATACTAATATTATTGTATTATTTGTATTTCATACTATTCAATGGCATTCAAAAATACTATTATTATTGTATTATTTGTATTTCATACTATTCAATGGCATTCAAAAATACTATTATTATTGTATTATTTGTATTTCATACTATTCAATGGCATTCAAAAATACTATTATTATTGTATTATTATTGTATTATTTGTATTTCATACTATTCAATGGCATTCAAAAATACTATTATTATTGTATTATTATTGTAATATTTGTATTTCATACTATTCAATGGCATTCAAAAATACTAATATTATTGTATTATTTGTATTTCATACTATTCAATGGCATTCAAAAATACTAATAGGCTCTTCTTGTATGAAACACTACCATGCAATTATTCAGGCTTTATTCAATGACATTCCGGATTATACCATTCTGATGCTCGAAAAGAATAATAATTTTGTAATTCATTTTAATCTTTCTATATATACATTTATTTGGAGAAATTCTTTCTTCTGGGCTAACCAAAATGGAAAATGGTTATTTCGAAAAATTAAAAAGTTCACGAAATTGATTATAATTCACGTGTGATATTATTTAAAAGGAACATTTTAAAATCAATGATGTGTTGCTACGGCACATTTCTGAGAATAAGCGACAAAACCGTCGCACAAATTGTGCGCATTATTTGCATATAAAATAAATTTGCGTTTATGAGGCGATAAAGCTGCAGCATCTGAGCACGAAATATAAGTGATGTACACGACCCATTTATATTTCCATTTCAATTGTATATTATATATGTCGAAATTGTATTTCTCTTTCTGTTGACGAAGCTAGAAGTAAGGAAAGTTAAATCATAATCATTTATAATTAAGTACTGTGTTCATGAACTGGGTCGTGAATGAGGGTAGACAATTATCATACAATACGTTTGTCATTTATTTTCAAAATTTGTACTGGTCTTCAAGTAGGAGATCATAATGCAACTTGCGACATTTTCTTTGCATACATGATGTAATTTTAATAATATTCTTTCCACTTCAAGATAACGACGACGCCTTCTTAAAACATTTGAATTACTTTTCAATTTGAAATAACAATATCTTGCGCATTTTATTATGTAACAGGTGAAATGACAGCCTGTATAGAAAGGAAGGGGCAAATAATTAATAATTCCTGTTTTAATTTCCGTCTGGGGAATCCTTTTATCGATTCAGATTTAATATGAGAAGAATGACTTATTTATAGTGTTCTGTGGCTTAAAGAATTACTAATGAGATCTTTTGGAATAAACCAATACGATGTTATTATTGAGGCCTCATTCAAAGACATTTGGATAATGCCAACTTGGTGATCAAAACTATAATTCTTATGTAATTAATTTAATCATTCTTAATATGTAGACATCCGATAGTAATACAAGATTATTTGATCTTATTTTGACAATACAGTAGGATCCTCGTAAATTTTCATTATGGCTTCTAACCAAATTAATCATCTGTGAAATTTGGCTAACATTCTTTGTTTCTCTTCTCTGTCAAAAAGTACGATTATAACGTCAAAACATTTTTAAAGTCATTGAAGCACTGAATAGAAAAACTCCAGTCCCATGAATTCAAACAAATCTTTCTTTAGTAGGTATACTTCCTGACATATTCGACCATAATTTTCAATAATGTCCAATGAATGTACTTACTATAACACATGCCATTAGCAACTACAGGCGCGCTTCTACCAATCCCATTTCCAGCGCCACTTATAGCAATGATTTGGAAGTTGAAACAGGTTCCAGGGGGGTCCGAGGTTGTAAAGTTGTGTGTAACAGCGCCATTAAAAGAGCCAAAGGTTCCAATCTGTATCACACGGTTACCTTGCGAGTATATTGTCCCATTTATTTCGTAGGATGTTACATGTCCTTCACCCTTTGTAATCGTCATTAGCATCCAGTCAAGACTCTTACGACCAAACGTGACATTCGGTTGGGACGGTTCTGCAAGAAATGGTTATTGGGTTGAAAGTATCTAGAATCCTCAAAGAACGACGAATTATAAAGTAATTCCTTCTTTCTGGGCTAACCAGATTGGAAAATGTTATATCGTCTAAATAAAACGTTCACTAAATTCTGTGGCATTAATCTGAGTATATTATTGACAAGGAATATATTTTGAAATCCCTAATTTATTGCCACGAGACATTTCTAAGAATAAGCGACAAAAAGCTAGAACAAATTCAATGTTTTATTTGCGTATTCAATAGATTTGCGTTTATAACCCGGTACAGCTTTGGCTAATGAGGATGCAATATATGTGCTGAACACGACCGATTTTATCAACATTCAATTGTATATTATGTATTTCGAAATTGTATTTCTGTTTCTCTTGCCGAAACTGAAATCAAGGAAAGTTAATAAAGAATAATTGTTAGAATCAAAATTAGTTCTAATTTGTTTATTGAGTTCATAAACTGTGTCGTGAATGAGAGTATACAATTGGCCTACCCGACGATTGTCATTTCTTTTCAAAATATGTACTGGGCTTCAAATAGGATGTCTGTTTGCAACTTTCTACTTTCGTTTGTGTTTACGATGTACGTTTAATAATATATATATTCCAATTGAAGATCACGACGTTTAATTCATAATGCATTTTAACGACTTTTTCCAATTTGAAATGACGCCATTTTGGGCATTTTATTATGTCAAAGATCAGATGACATTCTATATATAAAGTATTAGGCCAGTAATTATTCATTCCTTTATTATTTTCCGTCTTTGGAATCTATTTTTTGTTCTTCCGATTGATATTTATTTTGAGAAGAATGGATTCTTCAGATTATTCTTTGACATTGAAAGGTATTAATGGGATCTTTTGGAAGAAAACAACACGATGCGATTATCGAGGACTAATTCAATAACTTTTCGGATTATACCACTTCGATGCTCAAAGACAATAATAATCCTGAAATTCACTTAAATCATTATATACATTTGGAAATACGATAGGTAACTCAAGGATATTTTATATTATTTTCACAATTCAATAGGATCGGAGTATTTTAATTATGGATTGTAACAATATTAACTATGTCTCAAATTTAGATATCTTTCTTGGGTTCTCTTTCCCCGATAAATAGGTAAGATCATCACGTCCTAACACGTTCATACTCAATGAACAACTATAGAAAGCAGTGAATAGAAACTCTCCAGTTCCATGGATTCAAACATCTCGTTCTTTACTCGGTAAACTTACCGACAAATTTGCCCATGATTTTGAATAATGTCCAATACATGTACTTACCATAGCACGTATAATTCGTGACAACAGGCATACTTCTACCAATTCCATTTCCTGTGCCACTTATAGCGATGATTTGGAAGTTGAAACAGGTTCCAGGGAGATCTGAGGTCGTAAAGTTGTGTGTAACAGTCGTCTCATTGGAGAGAAATGTTCCATTCTGTATCACGGGGTTACCTTGCGAGTCTATTGTCCCATTTATTTCGTAGGATGTTACATGTCCTTCACCCTTTGTAATCGTCATTAGCATCCAGTCAAGACTCTTACGACCAAACGTGACATTCGGTTGGGATGGTTCTGCAAGAAATGGTTATTGGGTTGAAAGTATCTAGAATCCTCAAAGAACGACGAATTATAAAGTAATTCCTTCTTTCTGGGCTAACCAGATTGGAAAATGTTATATCGTCTAAATAAAACGTTCACTAAATTCTGTGGCATTGATCTGAGTATATTATTGACAAGGAATATATTTTGAAATCACTAATTTATTGCCACGAGACATTTCTGAGAATAAGCGACAAAAAGCTAGAACAAATTCTATGTTTTATTTGCGTATACAATAGATTTGCGTTTATAAACCGGTACAGCTTTGGCTAATGAGGATGCAATATATGTGCTGAACACGACCGATTATATCTACATTCAATTGTATATTATGTCTTTCGAAATTGTATTTCTGTTTCTCTTGCCGAAACTGAAATCAAGGAAAGTTAATAATTCTCAGAATCATAATTAGTTCTAATTTGTTTATTGTGTTCATAAACTGTGTCGTGAGTGAGAGTATACAATTGGCCTACCCGACGATTGTCATTTCTTTTCAAAATATGTACCGGGCTTCAAATAGGATGTCTGTATGCAACTTTCTACTTTCGTTTGTGTTTACGATGTACGTTTAATAATATATATATATTCCAATTGAAGATCACGAGGTTGAATTCATAATGCATTTTAACGACTTTTTCCAATTTCAAATGACGCCGTTTTGGGCATTTTATTATGTCACAGATCAGATGACATTCTATATATAAAGTATTAGGCCAGTAATTATTCATTCCTTTTTTATTTTCCGTCTTTGGAATCTATTTTTTTTGTTCTACCGATTGATATTTATTTTGAGAAGAATGGATTCTTCAGATTATTCTTTGACATTGAAAGGTATTAATGGGATCTTTTGGAACAAAACAACACGATGCGATTATCGAGGACTAATTCAATAACTTTTCGGATTATACCACTTCGATGCTCAAAGACAATAATAATCCTGAAATTCACTTAAATCATTATATACATTTGGAAATACGATAGGTAACTCAAGGATATTTTATATTATTTTCACAATTCAATAGGATTGGAGTATTTTAATTTTGGATTGTAGCAATATTAACTATGTGTCAAATTTGGACATCTTTCTTGGGTTCTCTTTCTCCGATAAATAGGTAAGATCATCACGTCCTAACACGCTCAAAATCATTGAACAAATATAGAAAGCAGTGAATAGAAAATCTCCAGTTCCATGGATTCAAGCAACTCTTTCTTTACTCGGTAAACTTGCCGACAAATTCGCCCATGCTTTTGAATAATGTCCAATAAATGTACTTACCATAGCACGTATAATTCGTGACAACAGGCATACTTCTACCAATTCCATTTCCTGTACCACTTATAGCCATGATTTGGAAGTTGAAACAGGCTCCAGGGAGATCTGAGGTCGTAAAGTTGTGTGTAACAATCGTCTCATTGGAGAGAAATGTTCCATTCTGTATCATGGGGTTACCTTGCGTGTCTATTGTCCCATTTATTTCGTAGGATGTTACATGTCCTTCACCCTTAGTAATCGTCATTAGCATCCAGTCAAGACTCTTACGACCAAACGTGACATTCGGTTGGGACGGTTCTGCAAGAAATGGTTATTGGGTTGAAAGTATCTAGAATCCTCAAAGAACGACGAATTATAAAGTAATTCCTTCTTTCTGGGCTAACCAGATTGGAAAATGTTATATCGTCTAAATAAAACGTTCACTAAATTCTGTGGCATTGATATGAGTATATTATTGACAAGGAATATATTTTGAAATCACTAATTTATTGCCACGAGACATTTCTGAGAATAAGCGACAAAAAGCTAGAACAAATTCTGTTTTATTTGCGTATACAATAGATTTGCGTTTATAAACCGGTACAGCTTTGGCTAATGAGGATGCAATATATGTGCTGGACACGACCGATTCTATCTACATTCAATTGAATATTATGTGTTTCGAAATTGTATTTCTGTTTCTCTTGCCGAAACTGAAATCAAGGAAAGTTAATAAAGAATAATTGTTAGAATTATAATTAGTTCTAATTTGTTTATTGTGTTCATAAACTGTGTCGTGATTGAGAGTATACAATTGGCCTACCCGACGATTGTCATTTCTTTTCAAAATATGTACTGGGCTTCAAATAGGATGTCTGTATGCAACTTTCTACTTTCGTTTGTGTTTACGATGTACGTTTAATAATATATATATATTCCAATTGAAGATCACGACGTTGAATTCATAATGCATTTTAACGACTTTTTCCAATTTGAAATGACGTCATTTTGGGCATTTTATTATGTCACAGATCAGATGACATTCTATATATAAAGTATTACGCCAGTAATTATTCATTCCTGTTTTATTTTCCGTCTTTGGAATCTATTTTTTTGTTCTACCGATTGATATTTATTTAGCAGCAGAGAGGGTGAACAGACCACGTTTTCAAGCAAAAATAAGGCTTACAGATCATGTTTTCGAGCAAAATATGGCCTATAGACTACGTTTTCAGACAAAAAATAAGACTTCCAACAAAATCTCATTTAACCAAAAGAAAAGTCTCCATTTTTGCAAAAACGGAGATTTTACGATTTTTTAATCAATTTTGCTCGCAACGATGTGGTCATCCACCCTCTCTGCTGCTACAAGTTAACAAAAAATAAGAAATGATTTGATCAAGTCTTTAGGATCTCACAAACAGACTAATCGCTAACACCTCATCTTGTAGATCAATTAGATTATTGGACTGATCTGTGAGTTTGAAATTAATTCTGGTTAATGAATCATTATGACACCGCATATAGACTGGATTAACCGGAGACTCAATTATTAAAAATCCTGGAGGAGCTGTTGGTGCAAACGAATAAAGAATATATCCTTGCTGAGCTTGATTTGATCGTTCGAGATTAATTTGATAGCTTCCTTCGATAACATCACATACTAAATTGAGCGCAATCACCGATGAAATATTCACGTTGAACGGAGCGATATGCCTACCGCCACCATCTGGGTCATTATTGTGTTTGAGGATTTTTATTTCCGGTGATGCTGTTTTTTTTCCACGTATCATGAATTATTTTGAAACCAACATCGATGGCATCATTGAGAAGTTTTTTTAGTTCTGGTACGTTATATCCTCGTAGTTTGACTGTTGGAATATATTTGACGGGGATATTATAGGTTGTTGCAAACTCTGTTCTCGATAGGGGATTATCGTCATCTAATATATCCTGAATAATTTTCAAATTAAATGTTTCCATATCGTCGATAATTTTATTGCATGTTTCTACGACGCTGATAAATTCATCTCGGGTGAGAGAGCCGGATTTAAGAGATATTAACAACAGTGAAAAATCATTATTCATCGCTATGAAATTTTTAATGGGTTTAGATTTGTCAATAAGATAATATCCCTCTATGCTATCCCCTTCCTTCTCTTTCCCAGTTGGTTGGTATACGAGATCAAAACATTGTATATTGATTTGATAATCTTGATAACTCTTTACTGGATTATCAGATTTTATCCTGTCGGTGATATAATCGGTTTTTTTTGGTTCTGGTAAATCAACGGTTTCTCCCCGGGGTGGTAATTCAGGCCATCCTAGTACGGTTCTAATAGAACTCTGATAGATATCTACGACGTATCCTTCTGTGTTTATCTCAATTGCGGATGATAGCGTCGGTTCATGAACTGTTATAGCTATTTTTGACTCTACTCCAGTAATCGATTTTATTCTACGCGCGAATTCATTATTGATTTGTTCGATTTGGTATGACCCTGTTGGTATCGAAACGACGTTCCAGTCTGGGGTACCGTCGTCCTTATTCTTATACGAGAACACCAGTGAATTATTCGGTTGTTGACCACCAAATGATTTTGATCTGATATTAGGCCAACTGTGATACACTCGTAGTTTTGCTAGCGCTATCTCCTTCACGGGGACTGGGCTAGGGAAATTCACACTAAACTCGGGTTCCGTTGATGTTATTGATATCATACTTGTTTGTACTGGGTTCGTGTTCTCCACTACTCGTTGAAGTAATTCCATCGGTGTCGTCATTGTTATTATACTCATGTTGTCGCTCTAATTTTGACACCGCGGAATCATAAATACTGACCATCACTGAGAACTCACAATCTGGTATGGTTGAGATTATTGAGATCATTTTGGTTTTTGGGTTTGTTTTTGGGTTCGTGTTTTCTGATTCCATCGGTGTTGTCATTGTTATTATATTCATGTTGTTGCTCTAATTTTGATATCGCTGAATCAAAAATACTGACCATCGCTGAGAATTCACTATCTGATATAATTGTATTATCGAGTGACGACGATATCATCAGGGATAACTGCGAATATGCGGTTGATGCAATATGAAATTGAATTAAGTAATTCTGCAGTTTACTCTGGCTGCATGATGATATCTTTTTTGCTATCCCGGTTGATATACCCCCGATTGTAGCCACCGCAGAAATGCAAATTGGAACTACGACCGGGGCAATCATTGTAACCGATGCAAGTATTATTCCGGCGCCAGCGAGAACGCTTGACACCGAGTACATAGTAATATCAATTGCGGTTATTCTTCGTCGGTATTTTTTTATTTTTATTTGATTCTCCTCGGCGAGGGTTTTGAGTCTATTTTGAAATTCTCTGACCTGATCATAGCGACATTGAGTTGATGAAATCATTGTTATTTTAAAAACGCTAGCGTTTTCAATTGTGAAATCCGAACGATTTTCCTTTCAATTTAGTTATTTACTGAAATCCGCTACGAATTCCACATACCAGGTTGTTGAAACCCCAATCAAATTTTTATCAGTAGCTGTTATAGTGAACCTTTCAGTTGTATCCTTGTCGATGATCGTTGAAATCGTATTATTGACCCCGGATGAACTCGACGATGATATATTAAATTGAGTCAATGGTGTTACTAGTGTTAATCGATAAATACCTTTAACGGTTGCAGTGATATCTAATTTGTTGTTTGTAGGTGTCCACTCAAATGATCCGTGTTGGATTGTGTAAACGACGTTGTTGGTTTTCTCATGAGGAATTTTTGTTTTTTCAATGATTGTTATCATCCTCGAAAAATCACCTTTGATGGCTTCGATGAAGTTTTTCGTCTCATCGATGGATTTTTTAATATCAGGGAGTTTTATTTCAATTTTATCTAACGGGGTTCCAATAAATTTATCAATGATATTTCTACGAAATGATGTAAACTGTTCTCCGTTTTCTTCGGTTTTAGATTGAAGTGTTGCTAGTTCTAACAGAGAATTATCCAACTCATTGTCGTGGGTAGCAATCTTATCAGTGATCGTAGA
Source organism: Unio delphinus (assembly GCA_029339505.1). NCBI lineage: Eukaryota > Metazoa > Mollusca > Bivalvia > Unionida > Unionidae > Unio > Unio delphinus. The sequence goes on from JAQISU010000152.1 coordinate 8,459,607, forward strand.
CACAAGTGCACCTGGTTTAAGTCGTCCGTCGCTGGAATACAACGCAATAGAGTTTTCAGTGGCGTCTTGCTGCCGTTTTAAAATGTCATCCGCGGATATATTACTGGCTTTAAGCTGTCCACCGTTGGAATATAGCGCAATAGAGTTTTCAGCGGCGTCGCGCTGCCGTATCAAAATGTCATTCAATGACACATCACTGGATTTCAATTTACCCTGCTTGTCCTGAAATACAACTATTTCGTTCGGGTCAACATTTACTAAATTTAACGTCTCAGCGATTTCATCTTTAATTAATTTTTTTATATCCTTGACAGAATCAGGGGGTGCAGTGCCATCGGGTTTGGGTTTCAAAGATCTCCCCCAAATATCAATCATGTTATTGTAAAACTCTTTCTCTCTCTAAAATCGTTTTTGACGACTTCGTTGAAAAATCTTCGATTTTCTCCAGCGATTACTAGTGTATTCATTCACGAGAACATGTTGTGGTTTTCCGCTTGGGTTACTCAAGGAGTTAGAAATAGCGTTAAGGACATTTAATACTTCGCTGCCACATATTGGTGGGTCATTCATTTGTTGTGTTGGTAGCGTAGAATACCAAGTCTTCATTGGAAGGGTTTTTATATAACGCATAAACTCTTTTGGTGGGGCTAATCCATATGAATCAAAATAGACAATCCCACGTGGATCAATAGCGTATGCAACCCAGTGAGTTCCAGGTCCGGTGCTGTTATCTAAATTAATGATTCCGGTTTCAACGCTGTTTGGTTGATGTGGTAATTGATCTTTCATAAAGACACCTCTGAAGTTTTTAATCGCGAATTTTTTAGCAGCATCGAGTAAATCACAATTGGACATGGGAACCATCGAAGATTTCTGAATTAATAAATCGTTCCTGGTAGTCTTAGACCCTTTCCGCTGTACCACGGATACGGGGTTCCTGGTAGTCTTAGACCCTTTCCGCTGTACCACGAATACGGGGTTCCTGGTAGTCTTAGACCCTTTCCCTTTTTTTTATATCCTTTCCCAGTTGCTTTCTTTAGTGCCATTCTTGCTGCAGTACCAACGGCTCCTAACGCTGCCGCTTTAGCCACCGCTGGGGCTGCTGCTGCAATCAATGCTGGAATCGCAGCTAACAACGGAAATATACCGCCTGTTTTAATCATATTTTTGATAGCAGCCGCAGAGAGAGTAATCTGAACACCCTTTTTTGCTACTAGTGCATCATTGAAATGTTTCACCTGACGAGTTGTCAGCGATAGTTTATTTGCACCACCAGTCATTTGGTTGGGTTTCAACGTGATTGTGGTTCCACATTTTTTAGCTGATTCCGATTGCAATTTTTTTAATTGACCGGGAGTTAACGCAACACTAATATTACTATATGACATTATACATAATTGATTGATTCTAAATCGTTTACAATTTCAATTACATGTTTTCCACTGGTGCATCTACCACTCTCATTCTTCCACCAACACCTTCAAGTAGCATTGATTTATCACTGAGAATGACAGCAACCGCTCTATAATCAGCAATACCACCACGAGTCACATTAGCTCTAAAGTGTATATCAACGACGGATTGTCTTGTTAAATCGAGATGTTCCAGCGAAAAGTAATAGATGGGATACAGATTCTTAAAATCAAATTGTGATATTTGCAAACCAGTATCGACATTTTGATTGCGTGCCATAAATGACAACAGACGATGATAAACTCGTGCAATATGATTTTCTGTGTAATTAAGTTGTATATCCTCGGATGGTTCCTGTTGGCCGTTTATTCTCAGTGAGACGTCTTTCACACCTAATTGATCAAATATCATATGACTGAAACGTTGATCGCCAACTCGTGTGTTATCCTGTAACGCAATAAATATATGACGTGGCGCAGAAACGCCTTGTTTTGATGCTAGATTCCACGTGAATAACCCGTTGATATTTGATTGTTTAACATCTGTACTCACGGTTAGCCAACTCAACAACGACTTTCCTCCTTGGTCCATAAATGATAGTAATCGTTCTTCTGCGGTGATTGCTGGAGTCAACACTGGCATCCACAATGATATTTTTGTTAAATTGACTTTACCGGCATCAGCATTTGGATTTGCATTGTCTGCTGGAATCCTCCAAATTGCGTCGTTATCATCACTCTTTCGTACAAGCGATACTGTATGCTTCGCTCCATAAATAACTTTTCGGACGTTTCTACAGAATCCAAATATATGATGCAGTGGAATCGCGCATGAAAATGATTCACGCGCTCCTTGCAACATTGAAATACGTGTTGCAGCTCCTAGATTGAAATTAACATCATTGTTTATAATTATATTCTCGACATCAGCATCACTATTATCACGTTTTTTTGGTCGTCTTACAACAAATTGATTTCCACCAGCGGTATTTGTAACATCTTTTGCAAACATCATAGAGGGTCCTGCTGATCTTGTATAATCATCGGAATATCTCGCTAACCCTATTATTGTTGTAGCCACATCAACATCGCGATCTATCGACTCGATTTCTTTTCCATCAATGAGATATCTAGCACTCTCAAATAGCGCCATGATTCCATTATTGACAAACCCGACTTGAGTACCAGCTGGATACGGTGCTGGTACAGCAGGAGTATCATCAGCTGTTACAAGTTCTCCTTCGATTTCGATAAACGCTTCACATGGTAAAAAGTATTTACTGGTATCATGGACTTGAAGATCAATTCTTGCTCGACTATTTGAGTCTATGGCATGATAGGCGTAATATTGATAATCGCGAACAGAATCATCCTTGCCAACTGGGGCGTCTATATCAAATGCTGGATCACGTGACTGTTTGAACATTTTATTCTATTTATCAGAGTCTAAATCGCGATTTTCCATTTTCATCGTCGTAGTTTTTTAAAACCACTTCCTGCTATCATATTTGCAATATTGCTTTGGTCGGGGGTTAAAACCATCGACGCTAATTTTTCATCTGCTGCGTTATTTATAATTCTACTAACACTTGCAGGCATTTCCGCTGTAGACGGTAACGGTTTTGAAAATCCTTTGGATTTCATCCGTGATTTCACTAATGATGTTAATTTATTCTTCGCAGTTGAAAACGCTTTTCCAGCAAGATCTCCAACAGCACCAATACCTTTATCACGAATAACATCAATTGCTTTCATTCCTAATTGTTTAGCCAACGGCATCACTTTTGGAGCCATTCTTGCAAATAACCCCGCAATGGTATTACCTAAACCATCACCATAGTATGCTTTATAAACTGGAAACCGTGAATTAACTACATAGACGGGTGGTTGGTTTATCATGATTGTAATGTATGATCATTATTTGAAATCAGAAACCATTTTTCAATTGGAAACGCTAGCGTTTTTATTCAGTGCCGGTGATTAATCACTGTGATAATCCTCTACTAACTCGCCAATGAAATTTCGATATGTGCTGATATCTATGATACCGCCTTGAAATAAACGTCTACAGATATCAGATGCTTCATTAATTATTTCCGGTGAGTTGTTTCCAGCTCGGAAACCTCCTACAAGAACTTCTAATCGTGATATATCACTTAGAACACTACCAGGACATGAAACGCTAGCGTTTTCACTGGAATCTGGCAATCCACTTCCGCTAAAACCAGTTGCTTTATCCAGTTTTTCTAAATAGGTTTCTTGTAAATAATCAGGATCATCATCATCATCAGGTGGTAGTTGTTGTTGTTTTTTAGGCGAGTAGACTACTTTCTTTGCAGGTTGCTGTCGCTTTCCTCGCAATTTTCGCGGTTTTTGTTGTTGTTTAAACTCTTCATATTGTTTATACACTATACCCACCGCATTGATATATTCAATGTATGATGCACTATCTGTCTTAATTTGACTTTTTTTAGTTTTGATTTTGTAGAATATATCAGCCCAATGAGTTAAATTCTTAACAAACTTATGATATTCTGGTTTCAACATTTTTTTTCTGTCTTCATAAGTCGTAACAACAAGCGCAGGAATTTCTGTTGAATCAGTCTTATCGATTGTTGCTAACCCTTCCTCGTTAAACCTCACGCGTAAACCATCAACTGTTCTTTTTGATTCTATTTTTTGTACGGCCTGTTCTGTTTGTTCAGTTTTCGCTGCTATTTTTTCGAGTTCACCAATAACAGATTTTCCCGTCTCGGGAACATCTCCCAGTATAGCACGCTCTATCCCCTTCGTTGCTGTGGTTACTGATTTAAACAATTCTTCAGAACCCGCAGCAAAATCAGTCTGAAGACTCTGTCGTTGTTGTAGTTTATTCCGTACAGAGTCACGAATTGGTACAAATCTCCTGATTGCATCCAGTCGTTCACGAGCCAATCGGGTTGTTAATGCTTCATTGACCATTATTTGAAATCAGAAACAATTTTTTAATTGCAAAACAATTTTTCAATCCGACCTAACAGACGAAAACACTTTTTGTTACATGTCAGACATGTCAGTTAATTTTTAACACGATCATAGAAGCGTTATTTCATCCTATAAGAGCTTCGTTCATCGATGGCGAAAGTATCATAATTGTATATAAATAAATAATACTGATAGTTTCGCCATTCTATTTTTGATCAATCCGAACCAGCCATCAATTTTTTATTCACTGTTTTTGACATTGTCAATCAAAAAATGCTAAAAAAAAATTAAAATCTCTATGAGGGACGGTCACAATCAAATAATGATAAATGGTCAATCAAAATTGTTCATTTTCTTGAATTAACGCCCGTAGGTTTCTGACTTTAGAATTAACCTCCTTTTTCAATTCGTATTCGTACCCCAATTCTTTTCGTATTCGTTCTACGATGGTATACAACGGAGCGAACACACTTACGTCACTGGAAAATGCGAGAGACTCCCGAATAGAATTCTGAATTCTTTTGATGAGCGCATACTTCTTTGGTAGCATATACTTGTTAGTGCTAACTCCGTATTCTATATCCTGAAAATCAGACATGATTTGATCAGGATTTAACCCATCTGATAGTTCAATATCCCAACTTTTCAATTTTGAAATCTCGGATATGATGCTATTCATGTTTTCAGAATTCATTATTCTATAATAATGATATATTTCTAAATGAAAAATATGATGCATTAGACATAACTAAATCGAATTTTCTGTCCAGTCCCCTTTGAAATCGCAGATCGATAAATCCCCTCTGCAACATATCGTACTGAGGCTCTACAAATATCGAAGTGCCTACCGGCTTCATTCATTGATTGAAATATTTTTTCTTCGTTAGTTATCGTATTCAAAGATTTCACAGGTCTCGCTTTTTTTGAGCAAATGCCAGTCTTTCCTCGTTTGGTATTCTCACTTTGTGTGATAGCCTGCAGATTTGATAAAGAATTGTTTTTCGGATTAGAATCCTTGTGATCAATGACAGAATCATCCTCGATCAATCCATAAAAACACTCATACACGAAACGATGATTGAGATATCTCTTCTTCCCGCCAACAGTAAACATCAAGTACCCTTGATTATTCACAGAACCAACTGGTTTCTTCAGTCTGCGGTTTCTTACAACACCATCACTGGATGCTTCATAATTTGTGATCACAGGGTGTTGTCTGAATTCTTGGTTCATTCGTATACATAATACTATTGTTTGTCTAATTCATTGTTTGGTTCAATAATGAATCTTTCAATGTAGTCTTGAGGGGTTCTTATGATTTTATCCTTGATGTTGTCAGGGTCAAGGACCTTTTCAGGGTCAAAATTTCTGATTGATTGTCCATTTTTTATTCTTTTATCATAATAACGCTTCAATTCCCTGTATCGCTTACCACCGCAATTTAGACACAACTGAGATTTTCCCCTGACCCCAACTCCACATAGAATACAAGGTAACGGACCAAGGCTTCCACGACGATAGCTTTGCATATGATACCCACAAAACTCATTTCTGCATGATTTGTTACACGGGGTTACTGATCGAATCATAAGCCACTTGCAGTGATTCATTATATATAAATTCTTCATTTAAATGCTTGTTTTAATTATAGCATGAGGGAATTAAGGAGAACGCCTTCGAAAAATGCTGAATTCAATGCTGATAAGGAGTTTAAGAGATTATTAAAAATTAGTCCTAAATTTAATATCGATAGACCCAAAAAACGTCCAAGAGACGGAAACATGAAAGAGTTTAAGAGATTATTAAAAATTAGTCCTAAATTTAATCTCGATAAACCAAAAAAACGTAACAAAATTAATCTCAAACGTTCAAGAGACGGAAACATGAAAGAGTTTAAGAGATTATTAAAAATTAGTCCTAAATTTAATCTCGATAAACCAAAAAAACGTAACAAAATTAATCTCAAACGTCCAAGAGACGGAAACATGAAAGAGTTTAAGAGATTATTAAAAATTAGTCCTAAATTTAATCTCGATAAACCAAAAAAACGTAACAAAATTAATCTCAAACGTCCAAGAGACGGAAACATGAAAGAGTTTAAGAGATTATTAAAAATTAGTTCTAAATTTAATCTCGATAAACCAAAAAAAACGTCCAAGAGATTGCCCTGGAAAGATGCTCAATTCAATCTCGATATAGTTTCTAATACACCAAAGAATACAATTCTTGATAAAGCCATGATTAGTAAAATCAGAGACTGTTTTAATGAATTTAAGCGTGATGGAGCATCTTATTGTTGGTCAACATTTCGAATTGATGGTGTTGTTGATGCTACCATGAATGATGAAAAAGCAGCAGTGATAATTTCACGTGTTGGGGAAAAAAGGAATTTTTTCGGAATCAAATTCATTATCGAAGTCGATGGCAAATGGATTATTAGGGATAAATTTGAACCAATCCTCAAGAATAAAAAAGCTGTCATTGTGAGTAGAGATTCCAAACCAGGAATTCTAACCGGAATCGATAAGCCATACTACGAAAGATCTTATCCCGTAACAGCAATGGTTTATGGGATATATCCGTTAAATGATAAACCCGATATCGCAAAACTAGCTCCTATGAAATATTCTAGTTCACTGAATTGTGTAGCAGAACGAATAATAGAACACTTCACAAATGCATCCCGAGGAAATAAACTAACTGATCTGCGACGTAGGAAAATAACCGAGTGGGAACTGACAGTGAAACAGCATGGTGCAAAGATTTCTGATATAGCTAAATTAGAAGCATCATTAAAATTCCCAATATCAGTAACAACAATAACCGGAGAAGTATTATACGAACCGAAATATCAATCGCGAGGAGCCCCAATACAGATTATTGATCATAACAAACACGCGTGGACACCTGCGGTAACAGTATTTCCACGAGAACGAACCGTGAAATATATCCCCAAGGAATTTTCCGGGGATGTTTTCTATGAAGAGAGATTATTCGATGCTATTCATGCGTTGTGTAAAGATGATCCTGTGTCAGTGTGGTTACTTAGAAGTGATGAAGATCCCGAAATAGGATTCGATCAATTTGTAAGACCGAATGGCGAATTATATCGCATTGAAGAATTAGATAACAGAATGAGAAAAATCGCTAGTGATTTTTCACCGGAGAATTCCCATGAAAAACTACTCATGGATAGTTTTACTATTCCATCAGTGGTAGCTCACTTCGCAAGAGAAAAAAACTCATGGCGTCCAACACGAAGTGATTTTCTCGAGGATGTTAAATTGAGTTGCGTCGAATTGGTCATGGAGGACTGTGGGATACGAAATACTCACGTGATGGTATGATTTCAATTGATATAGCCGCGTGTTATCCCGGAAGTTTTCTCGGGTATGGGGAATGTAGTAACTACTTCAAACGATTTGGACACCCCACACATGAAATGACTCGTGTTGCGATTAATGGGCCATTACCTGATTTTGATTTAACCGGATTCGCTCGTGTGATATCTTTTGAATTAGCTTCAGGATTACATCCGTGTAGTTATGTTTGGCTCGGTAGACACCTATCTGAAAAACACTGGATGCCAATAGTGCTATTGAGATATATGATTGATTGTGGTATGCTAATATCGTTGATTGTTTCCGAGGCTATTATATGCTATCGAGCTCAGAAAGAAGTTTGGCTACCACAACCCGATCTAGATCGTATAATCAGCGAACTACGAAAACAGTGTCCAGATTTCAGTGAAGAAGAAATCATAAATTGGTCTAAGAAGTTATTTGAAAGTAAAAAAGAACAAGCAAAGGATCTCGGACGAAGAATAATCGGTAAATTTACCCAGGGTGGACGATACGACAATGCAAAATATTCTTCGCGGTTGATCAAAGACGTCGCTGAATACGATTTTATTGTAACGGATTTAATGAAACAGGGAAAACTTGTATCCCGTAAGGATGCTTTTCTATCCAATGGTGAGAAATTAGGTACGGTTGTTACCTACTGTGATGGATATAATTCCCAGTACACACATTTGAGAAGTTCAATGCTAGCCTATGCTTCTATTAATCTATTTTCGATGATAAATAGATTTCCTAATACCGCGGTTAGAGTGGCCACTGATTCGATGTATATACACAATAAGTACAAATCAGCTGTAGCGGCATTCACAGATCCCGAAGAAAATTGGGGGCGTTGGCGATTTAAAAAGGAGATGCTACATGAGTATTGTGAATCCGCAGACGTTGCCATGGATGATAAATATCTTTGTTGTAACCGTATTGAAATTCAATCAGAATTTTCTAATGCACCACCGGTATCTGATCCAGTATGTAGATACAAGACAATTTATTTAAACGGTTGTGGTGGGTCAGGAAAGACAACTCGTGCAATTGAATTATTTCGCCGGTCAACCATGATTGTGCTAACACCGACTCACAGACTCGCCAGAGAGATGATACAGCGAGGGGTAAATGCTTGCACTTACCAGTTTCTTTCGATGGAAGGGTGACAAATGGACTCCAGAGCGTATGGGTGATAAATTCATTCCTGAAATCATAATTTGGGATGAAATATGCACAGTGTCATTAGATGTATTACAAACATTTCTCGAGTGGTTGTTAAACAAAAACACAAAAGTCGTCATGTGCGGTGATCACGGCCAACCACCACCATTTGTCGGTGCATCTCCACATGAATGGCTAAGGGGTTTTGTAGACTATTATGAAGAAATTACCGCTGATTATAGATCAATTGATGAACGATTACTAGAATTCAAAGCGCTAATTAGATTACAACCGGATAGAATCCAATGCGAAATAGCGCGTGAAGTGATTTCAGAAACTCCAATGAATGATTTCTGGGAAACATGGAGACCAAATGATTTGATAATTGCAAGTAGAAAAATAGTCAGGGACACACTTCAGATGAAGCTATTTGAATTGCATAAAGAAAAATTTGCAACGCTTCCAGTACCTCTTTGTTATAGGCCATCGGATACACGAAAACAGAACATTGAAGTTGATATTCCAGGACAGAGTGAAAAACAAATTCTCGTATTAAATGATATTGTGCTGGTTGATATCAGCGTCGTCGAAAATGCATTGCGTGCTAATAAATCCCCGTGGACGCTAGGATACGCAGCAACAATACACTCTTCACAGGGATTGACTATATCGGATACAATTGTTTGGATGGTGGATAATCACATCGAATGGTCGAATTTAGTCTATCTCGCAGTATCCAGAGTACGAAAAATAAACCAACTTCGAAGAGTTGTTTTCGATGATAATGACACAACAATAAGTGATATTGATGTTAGCATCATTAATAAAAAACTCTCCGGTTACAAACAACAGGACAAAAAAAAACAACGAGAATTTGATATTGATGCTAAATTAATAATTACGCTGAAACAACAACAGAATAATCACTGCGCGAGTTGCAATTGTATAATGCGTTGGCAGTATTCGGATAAGGATCCTCGCCAATTCACCGTAGGCAGAAAAAATAACAATCTTGGTCATGTCAGAAACAATGTGATGTTGACTTGTCTTGAGTGCAATAGGCGCAACGGCGCTAGTTAAGACCATGCGGTGGCAATTGAGTATCCTCGGGAATTACCTGTAGTTGTTGTCGAGTAAATCCACGTTGAGGGGCAGTTGAATCCAGTTTATAGACTGGAGGTATACCAGTTAATCGTGTTATACTAGATATCTTGTGTGCAGTAACACTCCAAATAGGATCAGTAGCCCTTTTTCTACCCCCTTCAAGCTCTCCTGGTTCATATAAATACCTAACAGTGACATTACTACCAAGAATTGGTTCTTTGAAATCTTTTTGTGGTTGTACGGGTATAGACTTCTTTTTAATAGCGTTGATAGGTGTTGATTGTTCTAGTAATCTCGTTATTCAGTGCAGTAATCACAGATGGTAACCTTTTAACCCATTCACGGGATCTTTTTTCTTGAATGAATTCTTTTGCGTATTGATATCCAAATAACCGCTCAGCAATTGTCCGATTAAATCGTTCTACAATGGCCTGATCGCGATGTAGCGCAGTATGCCCTCGTCGTATGGTGACATTATGATGTTTCATTGTAGATAACACTGCACCCTGAAATTCCTTGCCAGGATCAACCTGCAATAGATTTGGCCAGTGCAGAGGACCTCGTCGATAAATCCTCTCAAATGCAGAAGCGACTTCAGTGGCTGATTTTGTTTTTAATGGTTCTGCTTCTTTGTATCGACTTGCAATATCAACTACGGTTCGCGCGTATTTGTAACCACGATCATGTGGCAGAAATAATATATCAGCCTGATGAACTTCATTAGGAGCGGTCACATCAAAATGCGAGAATTGAATTTGTTTAGGCGGTGGTAGATAAATTTGCCATAGTGCCTGTTTGGATAACCAATTAGCCGCAGTGGTTTTTTTTCACTTTTGCAGCGCTAGCGAGTTTATGGACTGCTGATTTACCCCTCCAGTATCCTCTTGGGGAATAATAAATTGATTCCATATTATTAATTACCGGCACCTAACATCAATTTACTTTTCATAGCCGATTTTATCAAAAATGAAGCCAATTTTTCTTTGAAGGATTTATCAGGAATAGCATTTAACGCATAAATTAATTTCACATCCGCGAGATGTCTGTGTTGCAGATTGCTGCTTTTATAAGCAGCATCATGAAGGTGACAGGCCTTATCAATGGCGTTTATTGGTTCTTCACCGGGTCGGGAATGATTTTGATCATTGAGTCTGATATCAAGTCTGGTTCCCGGTCCACAGTAGCTATATCCTGGAAGGTGCTTTTCTCCGGGGTACTTAGCCCATGGGGTTCCAGGGAGCTTTGCCAATTTGGCTGCGATATCACCTCCTCGTTTTTTTTAAAAACATCTCCGGATTGTAAAATCTTTGATTTTGTAGAAACAAATCTGAACTTTTTAATACCACATGTTGCACATCTACCAGTAAGTACTGATCTGTTATTTTTAGTTGTAACCGTCGTCACATCATTTGTGCTAGTACGCATTTTACACTTCATACAATATAGATCCATAATTTATGTATAGAGATATGGATATAATTGATTTTTCAGCGACTAAAACAAGAGAACCAGTTAAGCATCATGCAGCGCTACCAAACTCTATCCGGATGATTATAATCGGGCCATCTGGATCCGGTAAAACGCAATTGTTACTCAATTTAATAATGAGATGGATGAAGTGGGATAAGTTGTATTTAATTGCCCCTAGCGTAGATGATCAACGATGTTATGAAGTGTTAAAGGATTTTAATGAAAACGCTTCAGAAATTAAGGGTGAGAACGCCATTGAATTTATAACCGATATCGATGAAGCACCGAGTATTGATGATATTGATGGAGATATTAACAATTTAGTCGTATACGACGATATAATGTTGGATAAACAAAAGAATCCTGCTAGGATCTTTTCCCGGGGGCGTCACAAAAACACTGACGTGATATATGTCACTCAACGCTACACTCAGGTTCCAAAAGTCATCAGATATAACTGCAATATTCTTTCTGTATTCAACGGCGTTGATACACATACGCTACGAAATATTTGGCAGACATGGTGTTCTGATATGGACTTCAATCAATTTAAAAATTTCTTTAGTCATGCTCAGTCAACCCAGTACGGATTCGCAACAATAAATCTACATGATCCTCGGACACGATATCGTATCGGACTTGATCAAATATTCGGTTAAAATCATTTCTTATTTTTTGTAAACCCAGAACTGAAAGTTCTAGCAGCAGAGATGGTGGATGACCACATCGTTGCGAGCAAAATTGATTAAAAAATCGTAAAATCTCCGTTTTTGCAAAAATGGAGACTTTTTTTTTGGTTAAATGAGATTTTGTTGGAAGTCTTATTTTTTTGTCTGAAAACGTAGTCTATAGGCCATATTTTGCTCGAAACATGATCTGTAAGCCTTATTTTTGCTTGAAAACGTGGTCTGTTCACCCTCTCTGCGGCTTATTTTGAGAAAAATGGATTTTTCAGATTATTCTTTGACATTGAAAGGTATTAATGGGATCTTTTGGAACAAAACAACACGCTGCGATTATCGAGGACTAATTCAAAAACTTTTCGGATTATACCACTTCGATGCTCAAAGACAATAATAATCCTGAAATTCACTTAAATCATTATATACATTTGGAAATATGACAGGTAACTTCAGGATATTTTATATTATTTTCACAATTCAATAGGATTGGAGTATTTTAATTTTGGATGTAGCAATATTAACTATGTCTCAAATTTAGATATCTTTCTTGGGTTCTCTTTCCCCGATAAATAGGTAAGATCATCACGTCCTAACACGTTCAAACTCAATGAACAACTATAGAAAGCAGTGAATAGAAACTCTCCAGTTCCATGGATTCAAACAACTCTTTCTTTACTCGGTAAACTTGCCGACAAATTTGCCCATGATTTTGAATAATGTCCAATCAATGTACTTACCATAGCACGTATAATTCGCGTCAACAGGGATACTTCTACCAATTCCATTTCCAGTGCCACTTATAGCGATGATTTGGAAGTTGAAACAGGTTCCAGGGGGATCCGAGGTCGTAAAGTTGTGTGTAACAGCGGTCTCATTGGAATGAAATGTTCCATTCTGTATCACGGAGTCACCTTGCGAGTCTATTGTCCCATTTATTTCGTAGGATGTTACATGTCCTTCACCCTTTGTAATGGTCATTAGCATCCAGTCAAGACTCTTACGACCAAACGTGACATTCGGTTGGGACGGTTCTGCAAGAAATGGTTATTGGGTTGAAAGTATCTAGAATCCTCAAAGAACGACGAATTATAAAGTAATTCCTTCTTTCTGTGCTAACCAGATTGGAAAATGTTATATCGTCTAAATAAAACGTTCACTAAATTCTGTGGCATTGATCTGAGTATATTATTGACAAGGAATATATTTTGAAATCACTAATTTATTGCCACGAGACATTTCTGAGAATAAGCGACAAAAAGCTAGAACAAATTCTGTTTTATTTGCGTATACAATAGATTTGCGTTTATAAACCGGTACAGCTTTGGCTAATGAGGATGCAATATATGTGCTGGACACGACCGATTCTATCTACATTCAATTGAATATTATGTGTTTCGAAATTGTATTTCTGTTTCTCTTGCCGAAACTGAAATCAATTAAAGTTAATAAAGAATAATTGTTAGAATTATAATTAGTTCTAATTTGTTTATTGTGTTCATAAACTGTGTCGTGATTGAGAGTATACAATTGGCCTACCCGACGATTGTCATTTCTTTTCAAAATATGTACTGGGCTTCAAATAGGATGTCTGTATGCAACTTTCTACTTTCGTTTGTGTTTACGATGTACGTTTAATAATATATATATATATTCCAATTGAAGATCACGACGTTGAATTCATAATGCATTTTAACGACTTTTTCCAATTTGAAATGACGCCATTTTGGGCATTTTATTATGTCACAGATCAGATGACATTCTATATATAAAGTATTAGGCCAGTAATTATTCATTCCTGTTTTATTTTCCGTCTTTGGAATCTATTTTTTTTGTTCTACCGATTGATATTTATTTTGAGAAAAATGGATTTTTCAGATTATTCTTTGACATTGAAAGGTATTAATGGTATCTTTTGGAACAAAACAACACGCTGCGATTATCGAGGACTAATTCAATAACTTTTAGGATTATACCACTTCGATGCTCAAAGACAATAATAATCCTGAAATTCACTTAAATCATTATATACATTTGGAAATATGATAGGTAACTCAAGGATATTTTATATTATTTTCACAATTCAATAGGATTGGAGTATTTTAATTTTGGATTGTAACAATATTAACTATGTGTCAAATTTGGACATCTTTCTTGGGTTCTCTTTCCCCGATAAATAGGTAAGCTCATCACGTCCTAACACGTTCAAACTCAATGAACAAATATAGAAAGCAGTGAATAGAAAATCTGCAGTTCCATGGATTCAAACAACTCTTTCTTTACTCGGTAAACTTGCCGACAAATTTGCCCATGATTTTGAATAATGTCCAACAAATGTACTTACCATAGCACGTATAATTCGCGTCTACAGGGATACTTCTACCAATTCCATTTCCTGTGCCACTTATAGCGATGATTTGGAAGTTGAAACAGGTTCCAGGGGGATCCGAGGTCGTAAAGTTGTGTGTGACAGCGGTCTCATTGGAATGAAATGTTCCATTCTGTATCACGGAGTCACCTTGCGAGTCTATTGTCCCATTTATTTCGTAGGATGTTACATGTCCTTCACCCTTTGTAATGGTCATTAGCATCCAGTCAAGACTCTTACGACCAAACGTGACATTCGGTTGGGACGGTTCTGCAAGAAATGGTTATTGGGTTGAAAGTATCTAGAATCCTCAAAGAACGACGAATTATAAAGTAATTCCTTCTTTCTGGGCTAACCAGATTGGAAAATGTTATATCGTCTAAATAAAACGTTCACTAAATTCTGTGGCATTGATCTGAGTATATTATTGACAAGGAATATATTTTGAAATCACTAATTTACTGCCACGAGACATTTCTGAGAATAAGCGACAAAAAGCTAGAACAAATTCTGTTTTATTTGCGTATACAATAGATTTGCGTTTATAAACCGGTACAGCTTTGGCTAATGAGGATGCAATATATGTGCTGAACATGACCGATTCTATCTATATTCAATTGAATATTATGTGTTTCGAAATTGTATTTCTGTTTCTCTTGCCGAAACTGAAATCAAGGAAAGTTAATAAAGAATAATTCTCAGAATCATAATTAGTTCTAATTTGTTTATTTTGTTCATAAACTGGGTCGTGAGTGAGAGTATACAATTGGCCTACCCGACGATTGTCATTTCTTTTCAAAATATGTACCGGGCTTCAAATTGGATGTCTGTATGCATCTTTCTACTTTCGTTAGTGCTTACGATATACGTTTAATAATATATATATTCCAATTGAAGATCACGACGTTGAATTCATAATGCATTTTAACGACTTTTTCCAATTTGAAATGACGCCATTTTGGGCATTTTATTATGTCACAGATCAGATGACATTCTATATATAAAGTATTAGGCCAGTAATTATTCATTCCTGTTTTATTTTCCGTCTTTGGAATCTATTTTTTTTGTTCTACCGATTGATATTTATTTTGAGAAAAATGGATTTTTCAGATTATTCTTTGACATTGAAAGGTATTAATGGTATCTTTTGGAACAAAACAACACGCTGCGATTATCGAGGACTAATTCAATAACTTTTAGGATTATACCACTTCGATGCTCAAAGACAATAATAATCCTGAAATTCACTTAAATCATTATATACATTTGGAAATACGATAGGTAACTCAAGGATATTTTATATTATTTTCACAATTCAATAGGATTGGAGTATTTTAATTTTGGATTGTAACATTATTAACTATGTGTCAAATTTGGACATCTTTCTTGGGTTCTCTTTCCCCGATAAATAGGTAAGCTCATCACGTCCTAACACGTTCAAACTCAATGAACAACTATAGAAAGCAGTGAATAGAAAATCTCCAGTTCCATGGATTCAAACAACTCTTTCTTTACTCGGTAAACTTGCCGACAAATTTGCCCATGATTTTGAATAATGTCCAATAAATGTACTTACCATAGCACGTATAATTCGTGACAACAGGCATACTTCTACCAATTCCATTTCCTGTGCCACTTATAGCGATGATTTGGAAGTTGAAACAGGTTCCAGGGAGATCTGAGGTCGTAAAGTTGTGTGTAACAGTCGTCTCATTGGAGAGAAATGTTCCATTCTGTATCACGGGGTTACCTTGCGAGTCTATTGTCCCATTTATTTCGTAGGATGTTACATGTCCTTCACCCTTAGTAATCGCCATTAGCATCCAGTCAAGACTCTTACGACCAAACGTGACATTCGGTTGGGACGGTTCTGCAAGAAATGGTTATTGGGTTGAAAGTATCTAGAATCCGCAAAAAACGACGAATTATAAAGTAATTCCTTCTTTCTGTGCTAACCAGATTGGAAAATGTTATATCGTCTAAATAAAACGTTCACTAAATTCTGTGGCATTGATCTGAGTATATTATTGACAAGGAATATATTTTGAAATCACTAATTTACTGCCACGAGACATTTCTGAGAATAAGCGACAAAAAACTAGAACAAATTCTATGTTTTATTTGCGTATACAATAGATTTGCGTTTATAAACCGGTACAGCTTTGGCTAATGAGGATGCAATATATGTGCTGAACACGACCGATTCTATCTACATTCAATTGTATATTATGTATTTCGAAATTGTATTTCTGTTTCTCTTGCCGAAACTGAAATCAAGGAAAGTTAATAAAGAATAATTGTTAGAATCATAATTAGTTCTAATTTGTTTATTGTGTTCATAAACTGTGTCGTAAATGAGAGTATACAATTGGCTTACCTGACGATTGTCATTTCTTTTCAAAATATGTACCGGGCTTCAAATAGGATGTCTGTATGCAACTTTCTACTTTCGTTAGTGTTTACGATGTACGTTTAATAATATATATATTCCAATTGAAGATCACGACGTTTAATTCATAATGCATTTTAACGACTTTTTCCAATTTGAAATGACGCCATTTTGGGCATTTTATTATGTCACAGATCAGATGACATTCTATATATAAAGTATTAGGCCAGTAATTATTCATTCCTTTTTCATTTTCCGTCTTCGGAATCTATTTTTTTGTTCTACCGATTGATATTTATTTTGAGAAGAATGGATTCTTCAGATTATTCTTTGACATTGAAAGGTATTAATGGGTTCTTTTGGAACAAAACAACACGATGCGATTATCGAGGACTAATTCAATAACTTTTCGGATTATACCACTTCGATGCTCAAAGACAATAATAATCCTGAAATTCACTTAAATCATTATATACATTTGGAAATACGATAGGTAACTCAAGGATATTTTATATTATTTTCACAATTCAATAGGATTGGAGTATTTTAATTTTGGATTGTAGCAATATTAACTAT
Organism: Unio delphinus; assembly: GCA_029339505.1. NCBI lineage: Eukaryota > Metazoa > Mollusca > Bivalvia > Unionida > Unionidae > Unio > Unio delphinus. The sequence continues at coordinate 8,477,075 of JAQISU010000152.1, forward strand.
GTCTCAAATTTAGATATCTTTCTTGGGTTCTCTTTCCCCGATAAATAGGTAAGCTCATCACGTCCTAACACGCTCAAAATCATTGAACAAATATAGAAAGCAGTGAATAGAAACTCTCCAGTTCCATGGATTCAAACAACTCTTTCTTTACTCGGTAAACTTGCCGACAAATTTGTCCATGATTTTGAATAATGTCCAATAGATGTACTTACCATAGCACGTATAATTCGCATCAACAGGGATACTTCTACCAATTCCATTTCCTGTGCCACTTATAGCGATGATTTGGAAGTTGAAACAGGTTCCAGGGGGATCCGAGGTCGTAAAGTTGTGTGTAACAGCGGTCTCATTGGAATGAAATGTTCCATTCTGTATCACGGAGTCACCTTGCGAGTCTATTGTCCCATTTATTTCGTAGGATGTTACATGTCCTTCACCCTTTGTAATGGTCATTAGCGTCCAGTCAAGACTCTTACGACCAAACGTGACATTCGGTTGGGACGGTTCTGCAAGAAATGGTTATTGGGTTGAAAGTATCTAGAATCCTCAAAGAACGACGAATTATAAAGTAATTCCTTCTTTCTGGGCTAACCAGATTGGAAAATGTTATATCGTCTAAATAAAACGTTCACTAAATTCTGTGGCATTGATCTGAGTATATTATTGACAAGGAATATATTTTAAAATCACTAATTTATTGCCACGAGACATTTCTGAGAATAAGCGACAAAAAGCTAGAACAAATTCTATGTTTTATTTGCGTATACAATAGATTTGCGTTTATAAACCGGTACAGCTTTGGCTAATGAGGATGCAATATATGTGCTGAACACGACCGATTCTATCTACATTCAATTGTATATTATGTATTTCGAAATTGTATTTCTGTTTCTCTTGCCGAAACTGAAATCAAAGAAAGTTAATAAAGAATAATTCTCAGAATCATAATTAGTTCTAATTTGTTTATTGTGTTCATAAACTGGGTCGTGAGTGAGAGTATACAATTGGCCTACCCGACGATTGTCATTTCTTTTCAAAATATGTACCGGGCTTCAAATAGGATGTCTGTATGCAACTTTCTACTTTCGTTTGTGTTTACGATGTACGTTTAACAATATATATATATTCCAAATGAAGATCACGACGTTGAATTCATAATGCATTTTAACGACTTTTTTCTAATTTGAAATGACGCCATTTTGGGCATTTTATTATGTCACAGATCAGATGACATTCTATATATAAAGTATTAGGCCAGTAATTATTCATTCCTTTTTTATTTTCCGTCTTTGGAATCTATATTTTTGTTCTACCGATTGATATTTATTTTGAGAAGAATGGATTCTTCAGATTATTCTTTGACATTGAAAGGTATTAATGGGATCTTTTGGAACAAAACAACACGATGCGATTATCGAGGACTAATTCAATAACTTTTCGGATTATACCACTTCGATGCTCAAAGACAATAATAATCCTGAAATTCACTTAAATCATTATATACATTTGGAAATACGATAGGCAACTCAAGGATATTTTATATTATTTTCACAATTCAATAGGATCGGAGTATTTTAATTTTGGATTGTAACAATATTAACTATGTGTTAAATTTGGACATCTTTCTTGGGTTCTCTTTCTCCGATAAATAGGTAAGCTCATCACGTCCTAACACGTTCAAACTCAATGAACAACTATAGAAAGCAGTGAATAGAAAATCTCCAGTTCCATGGATTCAAGCAACTCTTTCTTTACTCGGTAAACTTGCCGACAAATTCGCCCATGCTTTTGAATAATGTCCAATCAATGTACTTACCATAGCACGTATAATTCGTGACAACAGGCATACTTCTACCAATTCCATTTCCTGTGCCACTTATAGCGATGATTTGGAAGTTGAAACAGGTTCCAGGGAGATCTGAGGTCGTAAAGTTGTGTGTAACAGTCGTCTCATTGGAGAGAAATGTTCCATTCTGTATCACGGGGTTACTTTGCGAGTCAATTGTCCCATTTATTTCGTAGGATGTTACATGTCCTTCACCCTTAGTAATCGTCATTAGCATATAGTCAAGACTCTTACGACCAAACGTGACATTCGGTTGGGACGGTTCTGCAAGAAATGGTTATTGGGTTGAAAGTATCTAAAATCCTCAAAAACCGACGAATTATAGAGTAATTCCTTCTTTCTGGGCTAACCAGATTGAAAAATGTTATATGGTCTAAATAAAACGTTCACTAAATTCTGTGGCATTGATCTAAGTATATTATTGACAAGGAATATATTTTGAAATCCCTAATTTACTGCCACGAGACATTTCTGAGAATAAGCGGCAAAATGCTAGAACAAATTCTATGTTTTATTTGCGTATACAATAGATTTGCGTTTATAAACCGGTACAGCTTTGGCTAATGAGGATGCAATATATGTGCTGAACACGACCGATTCTATCTACATTCAATTGTATATTATGTGTTTCGAAATTGTATTTCTGTTTCTCTTGCCGAAACTGAAATCAAGGAAAGTTAATAAAGAATAATTGCTAGAATCATAATTAGTTCTAATTTGTTTATTGTGTTCATAAACTGTGTCGTAAATGAGAGTATACAATTGGCCTACCCGACGATTGTCATTTCTTTTCAAAATATATACTGGGCTTCAAATAGGATGTCTGTATGCAACTTTCTACTTTCGTTTGTGTTTGCGATGTACGTTTAATAATATATATATTCCAATTGAAGATCACGACGTTGAATTCATAATGCATTTTAACGACTTTTTCCAATTTGAAATGACGCCATTTTGGGCATTTTATTATGTCACAGATCAGATGACATTGTATATATAAAGTATTAGGTCAGTAATTATTCATTCCTTTTTTTTTTCCGTCTTTGGAATCTATTTTTTTGTTCTACCGATTGATATTTATTTTGAGAAGAATGGATTCTTCAGATTATTCTTTGACATTGAAAGGTATTAATGGGATCTTTTGGAACAAAACAACACGATGCGATTATCGAGGACTAATTCAATAACTTTTCGGATTATACCACTTCGATGCTCAAAGACAATAATAATCCTGAAATTCACTTAAATCATTATATACATTTGGAAATACGATAGGTAACTCAAGGATATTTTATATTATTTTCATAATTTAATAGGATTGGAGTATTTTAATTTTGGATTGTAACAATATTAACTATGTGTCAAATTTAGATATCTTTCTTGGGTTCTCTTTCCCCGATAAATAGGTAAGATCATCACGTCCTAACACGTTCAAACTCAATGAACAACTATAGAAAGCAGTGAATAGAAAATCTCCAGTTCCATGGATTCAAACAACTCTTTCTTTACTCGGTAAACTTGCCGACAAATTTGCCCATGATTTTGAATAATGTCCAATCAATGTACTTACCATAGCACGTATAATTCGCGTCAACAGGGATACTTCTACCAATTCCATTTCCTGTGCCACTTATAGCGATGATTTGGAAGTTGAAACAGGTTCCAGGGGGATCCGAGGTCGTAAAGTTGTGTGTAACAGCGGTCTCATTGGAGTGAAATGTTCCATTCTGTATCACGGAGTCACCTTGCGAGTCTATTGTCCCATTTATTTCGTAGGATGTTACATGTCCTTCACCCTTTCTAATGGTCATTAGCATCCAGTCAAGACTCTTACGACCAAACGTGACATTCGGTTGGGACGGTTCTGCAAGAAATGGTTATTGGGTTGAAAGTATCTAGAATCCTCAAAGAACGACGAATTATAAAGTAATTCCTTCTTTCTGGGCTAACCAGATTGGAAAATGTTATATCGTCTAAATAAAACGTTCACTAAATTCTGTGGCATTGATCTGAGTATATTATTGACAAGGAATATATTTTGAAATCCCTAATTTACTGCCACGAGACATTTCTGAGAATAAGCGACAAAAAGCTAGAACAAATTCTATGTTTTATTTGCGTATACAATAGATTTGCGTTTATAAACCGGTACAGCTTTGGCTAATGAGGATGCAATATATGTGCTGGACACGACCGATTCTATCTACATTCAATTGTATATTATGTGTTTCGAAATTGTATTTCTGTTTCTCTTGCCGAAACTGAAATCAAGGAAAGTTAATAAAGAATAATTGTTAGAATCATAATTAGTTCTAATTTGTTTATTGTGTTCATAAACTGTGTCGTGAGTGAGAGTATACAATTGGCCTACCCGAGGATTGTCATTTCTTTTCAAAATATGTACCGGGCTTCAAATAGGATGTCTGGATGCAACTTTCTTCTTTCTTTTGTGTTTACGATGTACGTTTAATAATATATATATTCCAATTGAAGATCACGACGTTTAATTCATAATGCATTTTAACGACATTTTCCAATTTGAAATGACGCCATTTTGGGCATTTTATTATGTCACAGATCAGATGACATTCTATATATAAAGTATTAGGCCAGTAATTATTCATTCCTTTTTTATTTTCCGTCTTTGGAATTTTTTTTTTGTTCTTCCGATTGATATTTATTTTGAGAAGAATGGATTCTTCAGATTATTCTTTGACATTGAAAGGTATTAATGGGATCTTTTGGAACAAAACAACACGATGCGATTATCGAGGACTAATTCAATAACTTTTCGGATTATACCACTTCGATGCTCAAAGACAATAATAATCCTGAAATTCACTTAAATCATTAAATACATTTGGAAATACGATAGGTAACTCAAGGATATATTATATTATTTTCACAATTCAATAGGATCGGAGTATTTTAATTTTGGATTGTAACAATATTAACTATGTGTCAAATTTGGATATCTTTCTTGGGTTTTCTTTCCCCGATAAATAGGTAAGATCATCACGTCCTAACACGTTCAAACTCAATGAACAACTATAGAAAGCAGTGAATAGAAAATCTCCAGTTCCATGGATTCAAACAACTCTTTCTTTACTCGGTAAACTTGCCGACAAATTTGCCCATGATTTTGAATAATGTCCAATCAATGTACTTACCATTGCACGTATAATTCGCGTCAACAGGGATACTTCTACCAATTCCATTTCCTGTGCCACTTATCGCGATGATTTGGAAGTTGAAACAGGTTCCAGGGGGATCCGAGGTCGTAAAGTTGTGTGTAACAGCGGTCTCATTGGAGTGAAATGTTCCATTCTGTACCACGGAGTCACCTTGCGAGTCTATGGTCCCATTTATTTCGTAGGATGTTACATGTCCTTCACCCTTTGTAATGGTCATTAGCATCCAGTCAAGACTCTTACGACCAAACGTGACATTCGGTTGGGACGGTTCTGCAAGAAATGGTTATTGGGTTGAAAGTATCTAGAATCCTCAAAAAACGACGAATTATAGAGTAATTCCTTCTTTCTGGGCAAACCAGATTGGAAAATGTTATATCGTCTAAATAAAACGTTCACTAAATTCTGTGGCATTGATCTGAGTATATTATTGACAAGGAATATATTTTGAAATCCCTAATTTACTGCCACGAGACATTTCTGAGAATAAGCGACAAAAAGCTAGAACAAATTCTATGTTTTATTTGCGTATACAATAGATTTGCGTTTATAAACCGGTACAGCTTTGGCTAATGAGGATGCAATATATGTGCTGAACACGACCGATTCTATCTACATTCAATTGTATATTATGTGTTTCGAAATTGTATTTCTGTTTCTCTTGCCGAAACTGAAATCAAGGAAAGTTAATAAAGAATAATTGTTAGAATTATAATTAGTTCTAATTTGTTTATTGTGTTCATAAACTGTGTCGTAAATGAGAGTATACAATTGGCCTACCCGAGGATTGTCATTTCTTTTCAAAATATGTACTGAGCTTCAAATAGGATGTCTGTATGCAACTTTCTACTTTCGCTTGTGTTTACGATGTACGTTTAATAATATATATATATATTCCAATTGAAGATCACGACGTTGAATTCATAATGCATTTTAACGACTTTTTCCAATTTCAAATGACGCCATTTTGGGCATTTTATTATGTCACAGATCAGATGACATTCTATATATAAAGTATTAGGCCAGTAATTATTCATCCCTTTTTTATTTTCCGTCTTTGGAATCTATCTTTTGTTCTTCCGATTCGTATTTATTTTGATAAGAATGGAGTCTTCAGATAATTTTTTTACATTGAGAGGTATTAATGGGATCTTTTGGAACAAAACAACACGCTGCGATTATTGAGGACTAATTCAATAACTTTTAGGATTATACCACTTCGATGCTCAAAGACAATAATAATCCTGAAATTCACTTAAATCATTATATACATTTGGAAATACGATAGGTAACTCAAGGATATTTTATATTATTTTCACAATTCAATAGGATTGGAGTATTTTAATTTTGGATTGTAACAATATTAACTATGTGTCAAATTTGGACATCTTTCTTGGGTTCTCTTTCTCCAATAAATAGGTAAGATCATCACGTCCTAACACGTTCAAACTCAATGAACAACTATAGAAAGCAGTGAATAGAAAATCTCCAGTTCCATGGATTCAAACAACTCTTTCTTTACTCGGTAAACTTGCCGACAAATTCGCCCATGCTTTTGAATAATGTCCAATAAATGTACTTACCATAGCACGTATAATTTGTGACAACAGGCATACTTCTACCAATTCCATTTCCTGTGCCACTTATAGCGATGATCTGGAAGTTGAAACAGGTTCCAGGGAGATCTGAGGTCGTAAAGTTGTGTGTAACAGTCGTCTCATTGGAGAGAAATGTTCCATTCTGTATCACGGGGTTATCTTGCGAGTCTATTGTCCCATTTATTTCGTAGGATGTTACATGTCCTTCACCCTTAGTAATCGTCATTAGCATCCAGTCAAGACTCTTACGACCAAACGTGACATTCGGTTGGGACGGTTCTGCAAGAAATGGTTATTAGGTTGAAAGTATCTAGAATCCTCAAAAAACGACGAATTATAGAGTAATTCCTTCTTTCTGGGCTAACCAGATTGGAAAATGTGATATCGTCTAAATAAAACGTTCACTAAATTTTGTGGCATTGATCTGAGTATATTATTGACAAGGAATATATTTTGAAATCCCTAATTTACTGCCACGAGACATTTCTGAGAATAAGCGACAAAATGCTAGAACAAATTCTATGTTTTATTTGCGTATACAATAGATTTGCGTTTATAAACCGGTACAGCTTTGGCTAATGAGGATGCAATATATGTGCTGGACACGACCGATTCTATCTACATTCAATTGTATATTATGTGTTTCGAAATTGTATTTCTGTTTCTCTTGCCGAAACTGAAATCAAGGAAAGTTAATAAAGAATAATTGTTAGAATTATAATTAGTTCTAGTTTGTTTATTGTGTTCATAAACTGGGTCGTGATTGAGAGTATACAATTGGCCTACCCGACGATTGTCATTTCTTTTCAAAATATTTACTGGGCTTCAAATAGGATGTCTGTATGCAACTTTCTACTTTCGTTTGTGTTTACGATGTACGTTTAATAATATATATATTCCAATTCAAGATCACGATGTTGAATTCATAATGCATTTTAACGACTTTTTCCAATTTCAAATGACGCCATTTTGGGCATTTTATTATGTCACAGATCAGATGACATTCTATATATAAAGTATTAGGCCAGTAATTATTCATTCCTTTTTTATTTTCCGTCTTTGGAATCTATTTTTTGTTCTTCCGATTCATATTTATTTTGAGAAGAATGGCTTCTTCAGATTATTCTTTGACATTAAAAGGTGTTAATGGGCTCTTTTGGAACAAAACAACACGATGCGATTATTTAGGACTAATTCAATAACTTTTCGGATTATACCACTCTTATGCTCAAAGACAATAATAATCCTGAAATTTACTTAAATCATTCTATACATTTGGAAATACGATAGGTAACTCAAGGATATTTTATATTATTTTTACAATACAACAGGATCGGAGTATTTTAATTTTGGATTGTAACAATATTAACAATGTGTCTAAGTTGGATATCTTTCTTCGGTTATATTTATATATATTTTTCGGAATCATATTAAGTTCTCAATTTTTCTATTGTTCATGAAGTAAGTCTTAAATGGGGGTACACATTTGGCCCAACTGAGGTTTGTCATTTCTTTTCAAAATATATACCGGGCATCAAGTAGGAGATCTGTATGCAACTTATCAAGACCTCATGCGAAATAGAAACAATAGTGTCAAAAGACAGAATTAGGGTGAGAGGGTATACCCTACAAATTTTATAGGTTTCTATTGATAAAACTAAGAACTGTTACGAAACCGAAAAAATGGAAAAGGTGACCCCCTACAACTTGTAGATGTTTCTTCTTGGAAAACCAAGGCCTGTTACGAAACTAAAAAGAAGAGTCAGAAAATGAAATTACTTCTGACGATTTGTTGTCGCGGTATTGTTAGCTGTTATTAATAAAATCATATGATATAACAAAAATGGTAGGAGAATCTTTAACAACTAGACTAGCTTAAGAGCGTTTAGAGGAAATAAAGAAATTTATCCCCTCGACAGATTCTGTCGGACATAAACTTTAACAGCGACAGGAAGCTCAAGTTCATTTTGCAATATGTGCTGAACACTTTATCAAACCTGTTACTGCAAACACTTGGGAGGTTATATATAGAAAAGAAGGAGAGGAGAAAAAAGAAAAGAAAGGTGTTCTTCCCGTAATTAAAAGAATAGCAAAAGAAACTAAACAAACATCATAACTTTTACGAAATCTTCCTGGTCAGCAAGATTTCAATCCGGTCCAAAGAAAAACGAATGAAGAATTAGTTAAAGAATTACGAAATAAATTTACCGAAAATTCTTTAACAACAATCGCTAAAATTGATCGAGTTAAATTTCTAGCTTTTGTTGTTGCTTGTTATGAAAATAGAAAAAAAATGTTGAAACCATGTCGTGAAAAATATATTAAAAATATGCAGCACTGGATTGATGTATTTTATGAAAAAAAATAAAACTGTCATAAGCTTAGCTGATACAAAAATGCACCGTATGTAGGATATCTCGGTGCGGTAGATAACGTATATGATAAATATGAAACACTAAAAGAGCAAGAAATAGAAACACTACAACAGCGAAAAGATAAACGAAAACGGCCCAAAATTTGAGAACAAAAACAGTGAAGAGAAGAATTAAAACAGCGAAAAGAATAATTAATACAGCGAAAATCGCAAATGAAAAGACAAATCTTCAAAGCACGAGTCTTTCTCATCTCAACAAGAATAAATACTAGATGATGTTTTAGGAAGAATTAGCAGATCACTGGAATCTCTACAAAATTAATTGTATGATACGCAAGGGGCAGCTGGTTATAGTAATGGTGAGGGATTTCTCATTCTGGAACTCACGGTAGTGGTCTTGTTAGCTGTCCTGATAATATTCGCTCCGATATAGCACGATTAGAAATTATCCTGGAGAGTAAACGAACTGGAAATAATTCACCGGAAATTATTAATGAAGCCGCTGATATCTGCTGACAATTACTTGAAGGTGGTATCAGGGATATCAGTGTATATCGAGAATTTATCGATGAGCTCGTTGATGATTACCATAGTGATTGATTGTCCGTGACAATTAGTCATGCGATTAGATAAATAGTATTTACAAAAGATGATCATATTTTATTATCATTATAAGCCAACCATTCCATACGTAGTAAATTGATGATTGCCCGTTTATAAAGTGTAGTATGGAGATGACCTCGGTGATGTTGTTCAAGGGTAATTTGCAAGGATGGCTCCAAAAATTGCACCAATCGCAAAACAATTATCGATGAAGACTGTTGATGTTATTCGTGACAAGGGTATTAGCGCACCTGGTGATCTTGCCGGTAAAGCGTTTTCCGCGGCTAACGAAAAACTAATTACGTTGATTCGACGAGGAAAGAAACCACCACCGGTAAAATTACCAGCGACTAAAATTATGTCCGCGAATGTCATTAAAATAATTTTAAAAAATGGAGCGGATCAAAAACTAGCAGCACTGATAAATCAAGGGTCTGACGCGCAGAGAAATGTTACTGTAAATCTAATAGCGGGAAGCGGCCTGACAAAGTCAGCGAGATCGCAATTAAGATCGAGAAATATATAATCAAAAGTTCAAATCTACACCCGATTCAGCATGTTATATGGACGCACCGGTGCTCAAAACTGATAGTGTGCGTGATTATCAATTTCGTTCTTATAATGCAACACAACCTATTCAACGAGGGCGAATTGACCTTCAAGTTCAAGATACAAGTGCATATTTTCTACCCACTGCAGTATTTATTTCAGTAGAAGAGCAATTCAAACAGCTTATGATGGGGAATATCACACAAATGTTGGTTTTGTTAATAATGGGATTATGGCGCTGTTCAGTAGTGCTATATACATGATTGCTGGAAGCGAGATTGAATCGATACATAACGATGTTGATGTTGCCATAACAATAGCTGGTTTAGCGAGATTTTATGAAGATTATACAAGATCGGCTGGACGATTTCTGATGTTTGCTAAGGATATTACTGATCACGCTGAACATGTTCAGTATGTTGAAATAAAGACACCACGAGCTACTGCGCTTGATCCAGCACCAGCCGGTTATACGAGGCTAGCAGCTGACTTTGATATTATTTGTGATTTTAATGCTACCAATTACAACCTAGGATTTGCAACACGCGTATCAATGTTGCAAGGACCGCGTATGTTATTTTCATGTGCGATTCCACTCTCTCATATTTTTGGGATTTTGCAGATAAGTACGAAAATAAATCTTTGGAGCTAAACACACAGTAGTCCTCGTGCGAAAAGGTGATGATAATGATGCAATCCGGCGTGGTCCTGGAGTTGCTTCTAGTAAGATAAATATAACAAAACTCTCATTGTGGATGCCTGTAATGAACCCATCAATCTCCGCACTGGCAAAATTACTATCAGTTATGGATACAGGTGGTAAATCACTGCAATCATTGCTAACAACAACAATTGATATTATGTAGAGTTCTGTTAATGGTGTATTTACATGGCGTATGGCATCACAGCAGTGTGTTTCTGCGCCGCGGCATATATTTGGTGCGCTAAAGGATATAATACGATTAAATTCTCAGGAGTGCAGCCATATGATATTTGATCGAATAGATGTTTCTGAGGTCTCGTTAAGAAAAAACGGTTAACAAGAACTATCCGAAGATATTTTACTTAATTACGGACAAAACCAAATAGCAGGCGCATATCATCGTTTGCTGACATTTATGGGACGTGATACAAATGTAGATACCGGTCTGCAAATATCACAATTAGATTTTAGAAGTCTATATCCGATTTATTACTTTTCGTTGGAACATCTTGACTTAACCGGACAGAGTGTCGTCGACATATACTTCCGACCTCATGTAATTCGAAGGGATTATGCTGAGTATAGAGCAATAGCTGTCATTCTCAGTGACAAATCAATGTTACTCGAAGGTGTTAGTGGACGAATGAGAGTCATTGATGCACCAGTAGAAAACATGTAGTGTTTTCCAAAAGCATGTAGACACGTAGACAATTAGATTAATCTCGTATCAAATTAAATGTCATATAGTCACGTTACGTCACGTCAGATTAAAAAGTTGCAATCGGATTCAGCTAAACAAAATGTGGAACTACGATATCGCTAAAACACAATCAGATGTTTGGTGGTCAAATAAACTATCAATGACAGCTCGTCAGATTGAGCTCTTCAATGATGCTACAAAAGATAAAAATGGTGTTCAGGTTATTCTTTCCTCGGCCGCGATCAAAGACATGATAAAATCAGGAAGTATATTCACCTTCTCGCTGTGTTACCAACGCTGATTTCTTCCGCCTCCCCCGCAGTCGCGAAAGCTGCCGCGTTAGGAGCAGTTAAAACAGCTGCTGGGATGGCACTAAAAAAGGCAACTGGAAAGGGATATAAAAAAGGGAAAGGGTCTAAGACTACCAGGGACTCCGTATTCATGGTACAGAGGAAACGGCCTGAGACTACCCGGGACTGTTTTTATAAACTACTGTCAAATTTTGATTTACTCGATGCTGCTAAAAAGTTAGTGATAAGAAACTTCAGAGGTTTTTTATGCGCGATCAATTACTACAACAATCAAACAGCGCTGAAACCGGTATCATAATTTTCGATAAATTCACCGGACCAGGAACTCACTGGGTTGCATACGCGATTGATCCACGTGGAATTGTTTATTTTTTATTCCTACGGGTTAGCACCACCTAAAGAATTTATGCGTTACATACAACAATTAAAATTCTTCCATAACATGAAGACCTGATACTCCACACTACCAACACAGAAAATGACCGACCCACCAATATGCGGCCAAGAAGTAATAAATGTACTTCAAGCTATATCATCATCAACTAAACTAGTTGATAAAACAGTACAAAATTACACTAGTAATCACTTTTTAGAGAGATCTTAAAATATAATGATTGATATTTACGGGAGAGTTCTCTCAAGCCTGAAAAACCCCACGGGGGAAATATCTTCAACAAGAGATGTAAAGAAAATAATCAAAGATGAAATATCCGAGATGTTAAATCTAGCAAGTGGATCCAAACGAAATAGTCGTATTTAAAGACAAACAGGGAAAATTGAAAACGAGTAATGTTTCCCTGGATGATATTCTAGTTAAAAGTAGTGTAGCAACCAAAAATTCCCTAGCAATATTTGATTCCGCCGGTAAGATTAAACCGGGAGTTCTTTTTCCAACCGTGATAGATAGTATTAACAATCGAGTAAAAACATCCGGCGATACAATTTCAGGCAACCTCGACATGAACTCGAATATAAAAAACGCACTTGGTAATCCAACATTGGACACTGACGTTGTGACAAAAAGAATATGTAGATGTCATAGACAGTAAACAAACGACGCCATATGGTGAGCATATAACCACGGATAATAAACTTACAGCGCTGTAAACACGAATAAAAACTATAGATGGCAAACTAACAACGCTGCGAGCTGAATGTGGTGTTCATGTAGACGCGTTTGCAAACCTCCGTAAGAATTTTAGAAAATCGGATGAAACCATGGATAATTTCTTTGGTACTCCGCTGACTATCCCAATGAAACGTTCTGATATTAAAACAAATATTGATACGATTAAGCAAACACATGACAATATCGTTTGTGATTTTTGTGCTATCGCTGCATGCTTGATAAAATCAGGATACCGCAAAAAAGAAATTATCAATACCGTGTACTCGACACATCATGGATCTTTCACCTGGACACCTCAAAATAACATCATTGGAGTTACTGCAGATGTAAGGGGTATCTTTCAGCAGTTTAATGTGTCATCAGGTACATCTACGGGAATTAACACTGCATGTGCAATGAAACATTTACAATAACTTCCCTCAGTGGTAATTTAGCATCAGTGTCAATCCCATGGTATGTATAATTTGTAATTGATTTAAGTAAATATAATAATGAATGTCCAACAATATCGATATGATCAAGTCCGCGAGTTTCAAACTAAACTAAAAAAATCTTATTGACGAATATACAACAAAGATAAAAAAAATACCGCAGGCGAAATACCAGTGCTGACATTATTGTGTATTCTGTTTCAAGTGTTATTGCTGGAACGGGTTTCAAGTGTTATTGCTGGAACGGGTATATTCTTATCAGCGATAACAGCGCTGGCACCTGTAGTTGTCACAATTTATGTGTCATCACCGACAACAATTAGAGGTGTTCTTACCATCATCACAAAAAAATTTCCACATGTAGTCAGAATAAACTACACGAGTATATAATTAAGTTACATATTGCATCTACCGCTTATTACCTAGTGTCGTCGCTGATATCATCCAATCTCGATGACACAATAATATCAGATAACGAATTCTTTGAGATGATGAACATCTACCACAAAGATACATCAAAATTTAAAAAACAACACGATTATAACAACAATGACTATGTCAGTGTGAACAACGGAATTACTTCAGCAGATAGCCACAAATACAAACCCGCCAAAACAACCATGATCTCAATAACCTCAACCAGCCTTGAATTCAGTATAAATTTCCCCAATGCAATACCAGTAAAGGAGATCGCGTTAGCAAAATTACGGGTATACTACAGTTGGCCGAATATTAGATCAGAATCATTTGGTGGTCAGCAAGCGAATAATTACCTGGCGTTTGCGAGTAAAAATGATAAAGATGGAAACCCGGAAAGGAATGTTGTTTCTATACCATCTGGGAATTATCAAATCGAACAGATCAATAATGAATTCCAACGTCAAATAAAATCCATTACATGAAAAGAATCAAAAATCGCTATAACGGTTCATGAACCAACATTATCAGCCGCGATTTAAAATAAACTCACACGGCTAAGTCGTTGATATCTACCATAGCTCGATCATAATAGTGCTAGGATGGTATAAGATCCCACCACCTAAATATCACATGCCGCGAGAACCAACCCTGAATGATTTTACCACAGATGTGAAAAAATTTATAGCAGAACCAGAGTACAGAGAACCGATTTGGGAAAAGGAATTATTCTATCTAAAGGTGACAAAAATACCTACTCATATTAATAATCTATTTAAGAGTTATAACGGGTTGTCAATGAGGAGTATATTAATATTTTCCGAGAAAGAATAAACCCAAAACTCACTCGTGCATTTGATAAGGAATTTATTTGTTAGTGCTACACAAAATTATTGTGATGATTTAAAACAACAAATTATTGAAACAATTCAGCATATAAATAAAATAATAGACGATATAGAGTACATTAATCTACGAATTAGTGATCGAGTAATAAATGTTATAACTACTATATCGTATGAGTATAAGGTATGGTTCCATTCAGAGAAGGTATTTCTTGATCACTATAAAATAACCAAAGAACAATTACCAACATTTGTGATACCAGAACTTGCAACCGAACAACTACAGAAAACACTCAGCGATCTTATCAATGCAAACTTTCCTCTGATACTCGCTACATGGAAAATAATACCCTCTATAGGCATCCTCAAACATAATAACGACCCAGACATAATGAGTAGGCATATAGTTCCTGCAAATGTTAATATATCCTCGGTGAATGAAATAAGACTGTAAGTGAAATCCTAAAGGCTTTCCCATCCTAAGATTTCCATCGTGAGATTTCCATCTTAAGATGTCCAATCTTAAGATTTGGTGTAAATTAAGTGCGCATTTGGTGAATGGGTAAATGCTTTATGAAAGTAGCAATATCGGACGATTTGTCAGCGTTGATATAACGCGTATACGGTTTTACTATTAAATATCCTCTACGGGGCAAAACAAATCATAACACTGACCTACTTTCGCTTCGTTCCTAGAAGACGTCTACGCGTCCTGAAAGCTTGTTACTACTTTCTTTGTCAAAGAGATGTTTGAATTGCTTCGCATGGAAATTTATGTTTTTTTTAATTTCATATTGTTTCGATAGATCAGTTTTTATTTTCTCTACTGCGGTAAACAAAGGTACAAATTTATCTATGTCCCTGTTATTCGCTAATGAATCGTTAACGGCTTGTTGCATTTGTTTAATAAACTTATATTGAGACGGTAGCGTATATTTGTTTCCGAGGGCTATGTCTTCTAGATCTTAAAAGTCAGAAAGGATTTTATTATCTAATTTATCTGATAATTGTATTTGTTTATTTGTCAAATTTGAAATAGTAGAAATTATATCATTGATATTTGTATAATTCATTAAATAATAAATATATCTTTAGACAAAATATAACAACAACGCAATCTCCACTCGTTTTAGGGTGCCTTATGACATCTTATCACGCTTAGAAATATACATAACCGACCCCGTGTCTTATAACATCTTAGAAGTCCAGAGGTCACATATATAAGACAACACAACCCCATATATGCCCTTAAGGTGTCATATAACACCTCAGTAGGCTCAGAGGCAGCACGAAACAAAATCTCCGTTGTGAGCCTCTTACTTGTCAAACAACAGTCTAGAGCCTCAAGAGGGTGTGTTTGGTGAATTACGACACTGGCACACAATATATAAGGCTGAAACATCCCCATATGAGAATTTCTAGCTTGACAAACAACATGCTAGGAATTCAATAGAGCAGATGAATGAAGATGAAACAATATTACAATTATATATAATATTTCCAACTATATACAGGACAGCACATTTCCTGTATGAACCTCTGGAATGCCTTTGACAATCCAGCAGGCTTAACGAGGGTACATATAGTATTTACAGGTATATGTAGTATTTACAATTAGGATTGCACAACAATGGATTAAGTGGGACGGCACAGTACATGTAGGACGGCACAAACATGTAGACGGGGCCCTTCTCTACATTCAACTGAAAACCACACTCTCGCCCATTAAATCACCAAGAGAGATTGTAAACACACATTCATGTCGTAGTGACAACGTGACAGAGTGTGGTTTTCAGTTGAATTATGATAATTGAAGGCTTGAGCCTCAATAGTAAAAGTGGCTGTATACTATATAAGTTCACGAATACCCGAAATTTTCGTACTCCAATACAGCATCGTATACAGGGTTTCTGACTCTGTGAATGATATCAACACATCTCGTATATACTCTTATTTAAATACTAGTTTTAATTATAATATGAAGGAGTTTGAGAGATTATCCAAAATCACACCGCGGAAAAATGTTAAATACAATCTCGATAGTCTCCATAGATGCACCAAATAAGGGTCTAATAAGTGATAGAAGCATGATCGGTAATATTAATGAAGCATTTACTGAATTTAGCATCTCAGTGTTGGTCAACATTTCGAATCGCTAGTAGTGTTGATGCTATCATGAACGACAAACGAGCAGCGTGAATAATAATGCAGCTTGTTTGTGGGTTGTTTTTGTTTGTTATTTTCAGAGTGAAATTTATTATACTATCAGAAGCAGGCAGCTGGATTATTCGTGATACATTCGATCCTATCCTAAAAAAATAAAATTGTCATCGTGACCAGGAATATTGACTGGAACTGACAAACTGTATTACGAGCAAGCTTATCCTGTAACCGCGGTTGTGATTTATCCGATAAATGAAAACTCAAGTGTTGAGAAATGGAAACCTATGAAACTGTCACAGTCAATGATAAATTGTGTAGCCGAACGAGTAATAGAGCATTTTACAAATGCGTTGCGTGTAAACGGGTTGACAGATCTAAGATGTAATCACTCACAGTCAAGCATTTTGGAGCTACGGTTCAAAATGTGGCTGAGCTAGAAAAGATTTTAAGATTCCCAACAAGAGTAGCAGCTATAACAGGATAAATACGAATCGAAATATAAAAAAGACGGGGCTGCAATCAAGATCATTGATTATAATGCACACGCTTGGACTAACGCAGTAACAATAGGAACGTAAAATACCTTCCGGTAGAGTTCTCCCAAGAGAATTCTGGGGGAGGGAATTTGTTTGATTTTATTCACGCACTAAGTAAAAACGATCCTGTGACAGTGTGGTTATTTCAAAGTTTTGAAGAACAAGATGGTAAATTCGATCAATTTGTAAGACCTAACGGTGAAATATACCGAACGGAATCTCTTCACGATGAGATCAGAAAAATCGCTGAGAAATTTCAATGGATAATAACGAGCAATTACTAACAAACTGTTTTACAGTAGCGTTAGTTGCAGCTCATTTCGCCAGAGGGACAAATCTGTGGAAGCCAACACAATATGAATTTCTCTCAGTTGTGTAGAATACGAACATGATGGATAATGGAATACCAAATATGATCCTAGAAACGTTATTTCGGTTGATATGGTTGCGTGTTATCCAGGGAGTTTCCTCGGGTATGGACAAAGCGCTAGATATTTTAAACAATTTGTGCATCCCACCCACGAGATGAAACGAGTTGGGATTAATGGACCACTAACCGATTTTGATCTAACCGGATTTGCTCGTTTGGTAGAATTTGAATTTGCTGAAGGATTTCACCCGTGTTGATATGTTTGGTTTGGTAGACATATATCTGAAAAACACTGGGTACCAATAGTGTTATTACGGCATATGATCGATTGTAAATTAATGATATCGCTTATTGCCGGTGAGGCTATTACATCATATCGAGCGCAAACGGAAGTTTGGTTACCTCAACCCGATAGTCTTGGTAGTATTATTAACGATTACAAGGACACATTTCCTGATCTGAACGAAGAACATATTGTTAAAAAATCCAAGGAGATCTTTGAAATCAAAAACAATAATGGAAAAAAAATCTCGGTAGAAGAATAATCAGTAGATTTACCCAGGGTGGAGCATATGATCACAGGCAACATTATTCACGATTAATTCTAGATGATGCTGAATACGATTTGATAATCGCGGATGCAACAGCTAGAGATATATTTGTCAGTCGTGAAAATGCCTACTTGTCCGATGGAACAAAATTTGGTACAATTCTTTGCTACATTGATGGCGACTCTCCGCAATACAACCATATAAGAGCATCAATGCTGGCTTATGTTCCTATCAATTTTCTATCGATGATAAATAGATTTCCTGACACCGCAGTAAGAGTCGCAACTGATTCATTTTATATAGATATAAAATATAAAGAAGCAGTAGCTCTTTTTACAAATTCTGATGAGTGTTGGGTGTCATGAAGAATAAAACAAAAAATGTTGCACGATTATTCTAAATCAGCAGATGTTACGTTTGAAGATAATTACATGAAAACTATACAAATATCAGAGTGCTCCTTTGTGCTCCTTTGTTATCCGATCCAATATGTAGATATAAAACCGTTTACTTAAACGGATGTGGCGGGTCTGGAAAAACAACATGAGTGATCGAATTATTTCGAAGTCAGACATGATTGTTCTAACACCAACACCAACAACTACTCGCAACATCAACGACGGTTAGCGCGTATTTGTATGTCCGTTTATTAAAAATATCATGCGGCATAAATAATATATCCGCCTGGTGAACTTCATTTGGAACGATGACATCAAAATGTGCAAAATGAATTTGTTTAGGCGGTGATAAAAAAAATCTGCCATATCGATTGTCTTGATAACCAGTAACTTTTTCGACTTTTGCCGCGTTGGCGAGTTTATTAATTGCTGATTTACCTCTCCAATATCCTCTTGGGGAATAATAAATAGATTCCATCTTAATATTAATTACCAGCACCTAATACCAGTTTACCTTTCATCGCAGATCTTATTAACCAGTTAGCTAATTATTTCTTGCAAAATTTATTCTTAATAGAATTCAGTGCATGAATCAATTTCACATCTGCGATATGTCTATGTTGCAGACTGCTACTTTCATAAGCATCATCATGAGCATGACACGCCTTAACAATAGCGTTTTTTGGATATTCGCCGGGTCGGGGTTGGTCTTGGCAATCAAGTCGGATATCGAGTCTGGTTCCAGGACCACAATAATTATATCCCGAAAGGGGTTTTTCTCCTGCGTATTTGGCCCATGGAGTACCGGGAAGTTTTGTCAATTTTGCTGCCATATCACCACCTCGTTATTTTTTAAATCATTACCCGATTTCATAGAAACAAATCTAAAAAAAATTGTGCGATATTGTACACACTTACTGGCAAGTGCTGATCTGTTATTGCTTGTTGTAATTGTTGTTAAGTCGTTTGTGCTAGTACGCGTCTTACATTTCACACAATATAGATCCAAAATGAATGTAATTGATTATTCAGCTACCCGACGACCGGAACCTGTTCAACATCATGCGATGTTACTGCTAGGATTTTCTCCCGTGGAAGATACAAAAATCCCAACGTGATATATATTACTCAGAAGTATACTCAAGTACCTAAAGTGATCAGAGAAAATTGAAATATCCTCGCCGTCTTTAACGGAGTTGACAAACATACACTTACAAATGTTAATGAAGCCTGTTGCGACGGTGACATGGATCATGATAAATTTAGATATTTCTTTAGTCACGATTTTTCAATCCCATATCGATTTGTAACGATAAATTTGCGTGACATTTGATCAAGATATCGTATCGGACTTGATCAAATATTCAGTTAAAACCATAACAGCTAACAAAACCGCGACAACATATACGTCAGAGGCAATTTCATTTTTCTGACACTTTTTTCGGTTTCGTTACAGGCCCAAATTTGACAAATATAGACCTGGGTTCACCCACTCCGTTAAGTTTTAAAACTTGGCTAAATAATATGCTTGTAGGGGTAATCTAACAAGTATCACAAAAAATAACTTTGTAGGGGTTTCAAACTTGGCTAAACGACATGTTTTAAAGAGTTTTCAAACTTGCCTAAAAATATGTTTGTAGGGTTCAGCATCTCTACTAATATAGGACTAGGCAAATAATGATTTATTTCTGTTTTAATTTCAGTCTGTGGAATCATTTTATCAATTCAGATTTATTTTGAGAAGAATGACTTCTTGATATTGTTCTTTGGCATTAAAAAGCACTTATTGGCTCTGTTGGTATGAAACACTACGATGCGATTATTGAGGCCTCATTCAATGACATTTTGGATAATAACACTTTGATGCTCGAAAACACTAATACTTTTGCAATTCATTTGAATCATTCTATACATTTTGACTTGCGACAGATAATACAAGTTTATTTGATATTATTTTCCAAAAACATTAGGATCCGAGTAAATTTTCATTTAGATTCTAATTTATTAATTATGTGTCGAATTTGGCTAACCTTCGTCAGTTCTCATTCTCATTTATATAGGTATTTATATAGGTAACATCATCACGTCCTAACATGTTCAAAATAAAATAAATACTATAGAAACCAGTGAAAAGAAAAAGTCCAGTCCCATGGAATCAAACAACTCTTGCCTTCCTCGGAAAACTTCCTGACATATTCGACCATGATCTTGAATAATGTCCAATAAATGTACTTACCATAGCACGTAGAATTCGCGTCAACAGGGATACTTCTACCAATTCCATTTCCTGTGCCACTTATCGCGATGATTTGGAAGTTGAAACAGGTTCCAGGGGGATCCGAGGTCGTAAAGTTGTGTGTAACAGCGGTCTCATTGGAATGAAATGTTCCATTCTGTATCACGGAGTCACCTTGCGAGTCTATTGTCCCATTTATTTCGTAGGATGTTACATGTCCTTCACCCTTTGTAATCGTCATTAGCATCCAGTCAAGACTCTTACGACCAAACGTGACATTCAATTGGGACGGTTCTGCAAGAAATGGATATTGAATTGAAAGTGTCTAGAATCTTCAGAGAACGACGAATTATCGAGTAATTCCTTCTTTCTGGGCTAACCAGATTCGAAAATGGTTATATCGTCTATATAAAACGTTTACTAAATTATGTGGCATTGATCTGAGATTATTATTTAAAAAGGATTATATCTTAAAATCCCTATTTTATTGCCACGAGACATTTCTGAAAATAAGCGTTTATGACGTGATACAGCTTCGGCTAATGAGGACGCATTATATGTGATCGACACGACCCATTTTATTTACATTCAATTGCATATTATGTTTGTCGAAATTGTATTTCTGTTTCTGTTGACGAAGCTAAAATCAAGGAAAGTTCAAATGGAATAAGTTTCCGAATCATATTAAGTTTTGATTCTTTTATTGTGGTCATGAACTGTGTCTTGAATGAGGGTACACATTTGGCCTACCTGAGGATTGTCATTTCTTTTCAAAATATGTACTGGGAATCAAGTATGAGATATGTATGCAACTTGCGACTTTATGTTGTGTTTATGATGTATTTTTAATATTTATTCCAATACAAGATCACGACGTCTCCTCTGTAATACATTTGAATGACTTTCCAATTTTGAAAATAACGACATTTTGGGCATTTTATTATGTCAAAGATAAGAAGACAGGCTGCATCTAAAGGATTAGGCGAATAATTATCTCCACATCAGAAAACGAATGCACTCTGATGAAAATCAGTTCACTTGCTTAAATACTCCCAGAACGTAATTATTCCTAAGAGCTCTTTATCTCTATATCACGGTAGTTATTTACAAGATTTTCCAGGGTTATTCATGCACCAGTTGAATTAACTGGGATATAATGATTATCGTGCTCTTAGCTGTCTTAAAGAGATGAAATACATTTCATGATATTTTACATTATCCTGCATGTATTTATATGTCTGGTGGTGACAAGGTTGTTATGCATTCGAATTCAATCACGAATGTTGATGTGCAATGTTACCTGTTTTATTGGTGGAACTCGTATGATTTGTGCCACTGACACTAGATGTGCCATTTGTTGACGCTTTTGTTGAGCCAATTCCTGTGGGCAAAGTCGGGCTGGCAGACGTTGTCGGCGATATGGTCGGAGTAATAATTACCGTACTGGTGCTAGTTGCTGGTGTCGGTGTGGATATGGTGGAAGTATCCGTTGTCGGCGACAGTGCTGACGTGCTTGCTGATTTCACTGGAATAGTTGATGTTGTCGATGTATTAATGGCGCTAGAGCTTGGGGACATTGTTGTGCTACTGGTTGTTGATGACTCTGTACGTTCAACGATCCAGACGAAGAATTAACGAAAAGAAAACACTGAGATGAATGAGTACGAGTAAGATACAGAGATACATATATACATACATATTGTTTATGATTGTACGCACTTACATTTTAGTGTATAATTCCTGGATATAATATCTTGCTGATGGAAAGTAATTTCGGAAGCGATTAATGACACATTTTCTGCAAACACACGTCAACATTTACTATGATAAAGTTTGTGTGTTGTATTACGATTTTTTCGTCATATGGAATTCTGGAATATTTTATAATAAGTAAATTGTTTTTTGTTTTTTTAAAATTAGTTTGAAGCCTATGTGTTTAGTACGTATACATATAAACAGTTCTATGTATAGCGTTTTTGAGTTATGTGTATATGTCCTTTGCGCTAAGTACCAATCTACATAATATAAAAGGTTTATTTCAGCGTTGTACAACTTACATGCAAGAAAATCCGATAATTATGAGAATTTCTTTTTCTTTCGTTTATCACTATATTATTGTGGCCACATTATTCTCGTATGTTCGAATTAAACCACATCTGAAGAAAACGAATGCACTCGTGATTATGAAAACATGGCATGTTGATAAAAATCAGTTCACTTGCTTAAATACTCTCAAAACGTAATTATTCCTTAGAGATCTTTATTTCTATATCACGGTAGTTATTTACGAGATCTTCCAGGTTTATTCATAAACCTTTTGAACTTAATGGATATAATGATGATTGCACTCTTAAATGTCCTGAAGAGAAGACATACATTTCACGATATCTTACATTATCCAGAATGTATTTATATGTCAGGTGGTGACAGGGTTGTTATGCATTTGAATTCAATCACGGTTGTTGATATGCAATTTTACCTGTTGTATTTGTGGAACTCGTAGTTGCATGTGTGATACTGACAGTAGATGTTACATTTGGTGAGGCTTCTGTTGAGGCAAGTACTGTGGGCACAGTCGGGCTGGCAGACGTTGTCAGCGATATGGTCGAAGTATTCATTACCGTACTGGTGCTGCTTGTTGGAATCGGTGTGGATATATTGGAACTGTCCATTGTCGGCGCCAGTGCTGATGTTCTTGCAGATGTGACTGGAGTAGTTGATGTTGTCGTTGTATTAATGGAGCTAGAGCTTGGGGACATTGTTGTGCTGCTAGCTTTTGATGACACTGAAAGTTCAACGATCCGAATATGGTAAATATTGCATGACGACTTGTTTCGTCAGATGGATCTCTGGAATATCTTATAATAAGCAAAATGTTTTTTTTATAACAAAATTAGTTTTAAGCGTATGTGTTTAGTACTTTGACATAGAAACAGTTCTATGTATAGCGTTTTGAGTTATGTGTATTGGTCCATTGCGCTACATACCAGTCTAAAGAATATAAAACGTTTATTTCAGCGTCGTACACCTTAGATGCAAGCAATTACAACAATTATTAAAATTGGTTTCTGTTCATGTATGACTCTTGATGATTGTGGCCACAGTATTCTTGTATGTTAGATTTAAACCACATCAGAAGAAAACGAATGCACTCTTGAAGTGGGAGTAGGAAAATATGGCATGGTGATAAAAATCAGTTCACTTGCTTTAAATACACTAAAAACGTAAGTATTCCTTAGAGCTCTTTATCTCTATATCATGGAGTTATTTACAAGATTTTCCTGGGTTATTCATGCACCAGTTGAACTTACTGGGATATAATAATTATCGTGCTCTTAGTTGTCCTAAAGAGATGAAATACATTTCATGATATCTTACATTATCCTGAATGTATTTATATGTCAGGTGGTGACAAGGTTGTTATGCATTTGAATTCAAATACGATTGATGATGTGCAATGTTACCTGTTGTATTTGTGGAACTCATCGTTGCATCTGTGGTACTGACAGTAGATGTGCCATTTGGTTCTGTTGAGCCAATTCCTGTGGGCACAGTCGGGCTGGCAGACGTTGTCGGCGATATGGTCGAAGTAATAATTACCGTACTGGTGCTAGTTGCTGATGTCGGTGTGAATATGGTGGAAGCATCCGTTGTCGGCGACAGTGCTGATGTGCTTGCTGATTTCACTGGAATAGTTGATGTTGTCGATGTCTTAATGGTGCTAGAGTTATAGACTAACAGTACGAGGAGACTCCAATTTCATTCGCAAAGGAGAAAATTATGAAGTCATATGACCTAACCAGATGACTTATGAAGGTCTGAAACGCATTCATTATACCCATTTAGGTTGGATCTGGCGCATTGATACAATACCAGCTAGATGACGGCAAGAGCAAGGTTGTGATAATAATAAAGTCAGATCTACTATAGAAAGCAAGGTTAGTTTTGCGATGGTCAATTTGATTTGAGGCAACGGGATTTCTCCACAGTTAAGACAATGATTATAACGAAGCGGTTTGAAAAAAGTAAAAAGGTATTCCTTATGAAACGATAAGACGGTAAGAAAACAAATATGTGATACAGTGACAAACCAAACGGCATGTACAGGAATAGGAACCCTGTTTAAGGGTTATTAAAAGAGATTGAGTATGAACATAAAATAAGTGCATTATTTGACGTGTCGAAACATTCCTGCAGACGTAATGGACAACATTCGGTACAAAATGGCATTATTATGAAAACAGGAAAAAGACAGACACAACTTCTACACTCTCATTCGGAACATTAAGATATATATCGATCATTAATTTTAAAAAATATAGTCTAAACATTATATTGTAAACATGAATGTGATCATAAACCAGTTACTAGCAGTACCAAATTACCAAAATTTGGAATGCAAAAAAGGTTGTACATGTATATACTAATGGCGAAGCATGGATTGATTAAGATAATGGAGAGCGGAATGTAAACTACCTAAGACACTAACGGAAATTTGGAAATATTCCTCTAGATAGTCACACCATTTTACAACACTTAATTATGGTTTGGTTCATATGAAATCAACGTTGTTTATATATATATATATATATATATATATATATATATATATATATATATATATATATATATATATATATATATATGTGTTGTGTGTGTGTGTGTGTGTGTGTGTGTGTTGTTGTTGTTGTTACGTATATTTGATTTAAATCATTGATTTTTAAATGTCAGATCCAGATTTGTCATTTTAGGTTTAAAATTCATTAATTGGGAGATATCTATTCTGGAAAATTCAGGCTGACCTAGACTCTAATTGTAAACAACAGGGTTGACCTCATTTCTGACCCTGCTTCAGAGAGTGTCAACAAGCTTCTAAAACGATTGGCTAAATCCAAGGACATCTTTTTATTTTTAGTTCTTGGAGGTGAGAGGTGGATGATTTTTCTTATCTGGATCTTTCCTTGCGTACGTGTTTAAATGATCGTACGCTTGTTCTATGACCTTCCAGAAATTCTCGTGATCCCTTGTTTACGTAAAAAAAACAGGTATTTAAATTATTGTTTGGGAGACAACAATTCAGTAGAATTTCTGGGTTTTAAAGAACAAGTTGTGTTTTGAGTTATATTGAAAATTGTGTCAATTTGTTGAAGCAAGAGGAATTATTTTATTTATGTGGAAAAGAACATGTGCTCATAGATTTTTCATTCGGATTATTACAAAAACAAGAACTGACTAAATCACGTGACATCTTCGTCCATATTGGATTACATCGTCAAGATTCGAACCTGGAACTATTAGAACATTTATTTATTAAGACTGTTGCAATTCCATTAGTGGATTATTTTTGTGAATTCTATATTGGATTATTTTTGGACTTGATTATCTAAAATGAAACGAGGCTTGCCGGAGTTTTCTTTTCATGAAACAGTTATACAACAATTATCATTTATACAGCGTACTCTTTACATACATTTTATTTTTACCACATACAAGTTTTCATTTATATCGGAGATACAATTGTCGGCCATAAACAATACAAGTTAGGGGCGCGAACACTTCTGAACACCTCGCATCTATGTACGCTCAAACAAAAAGTTCTATATTGATTCATAATTTCCTGTATAATTCATTCATTATGAATTGTTATATGTTTCCTTTAGCAATACCAAACGAAATGAAACACAAGACTGATAGGTAACATTCAAATTTTGTTTTAATAATGTGCATGCAAACACTAAATTTGCAGCGTTCATTGTCATGAACAGTAACAGGACGGCCACTTGCATCTATAGCAACACTACGATTCGAGCTAAAAACATCTCAATGATGAAGGAAAATGGAAAGGAAAATTTAACCCTAACTACATTTGGTTGAAATCGTTTCTGTCCAAATTTCGCTATTCCTACTGAATGCCAGTGTCACTTTCAAAAAGTATCCTTACGTTTCCGCTGTGTGGGCTTTCTTTGAGTATTGGCTTGTTGAAAGAATTTGATCCTATTAGGTATCTCGTTCACATTTTGCGAAAAGTGCATAACAAACATATGTTGTATGGTGATGTTTCATATAATGGGTTGTTGATAACACTGGTCAACAGTGAAATCATTACTGACTTGAAAAGGCCCTAATCTGTAGTATTTTGGTGTGCCGAACACGAATATAACCGTGAAATTTTTTTATTGGCTCTCGTTTTGAAGATATTCATATACCTCATTTTCTATGTTTCACTGTGTAAATTTCTCCAGTAGGACTGCAGCAACATCCAGAATAATGATGTAACATTGCATAATACCATCATGCTCACATCATCCACAGTTGATTGCATCATTTTCTGATGCAATGCAATACTAATGCCATGCGGCTGCTGAAGTAAGTTGACGTCAGCTGTGTACTATACATGTGTAGGCCTATTATACTAATGCCAGGCGGTTGCTGAAGCTGACGTAAGCAGTGTACTATATAAAGCCCAATCAGATAGGTTCAGCATTTAAAATATTTTAGACGTTGTGCGAGATAGTTCAAGCTACTGTTACATAAAACTTATTATTTTATCCATTTACGTACAATAAAGAACAGTAATGCCTCGAAAGTGTGTTAATACCGCGGACAATTTTTGCTATATTTGTGGGGAAGTGACATTTGCCAACCAGAAGAAAAGTATCAATTCTCAAGTGAAGAAGGCATATCATCTTTACTTCGGATGCAAGGTTGGTGACCAAGACAAGCCTTGGGCTCCGCATATATGCTGTGCTACATGTACAACACAGCTTTCGCAGCGGTTGAATTGCAAAAGGTCATCAATGCCGTTTGCAGTCCCAATGGTGTGGAGAGAGCCAAGCAACCACCTAAATGACTGTTACTTCTGCTTGGTTCCTCCTCTTTCCGGTGGAATAACGAAGCGAAAGAAGTCGAGAATAGTCTACCCAAACATTCCGTCTGCATTGAGACCAGTTCCACATGGTGAGGGACTTCCGATTCCAGAACCTCCAGCAGAATATTCTCTTGATTCATCTGACGAAGACAAAGGTGAGTCGACCTGTTCTTCTCCTGGTCCATCAGCATGCAGTGATCCAGATTTTCACTGTGGTGCATCATCAACCCCACACAGAATAACACAGGAAGAACTAAATGACCTGATTCGTGATTTGGACTTATCAAAGAACAAGGCAGAATTGCTAGGATCAAGACTCCAACAATGGAATCTTCTAGAAGAAGATGTCACAATTACTGCATATCGAAAGCTCCACCAGCAATTGGAGCCTTTCTTCAGAAAGGAAAGTAATCTGATATTCTGTTCCGATATTGAGGGCCACGTGAATGCTTTAAAAATCACTCATGACCCACAAGAATGGAGACTATTTGTGGACTCTTCGAAACTGAGTCTCAAGGCTGTGCTTTTGCACAATGGAAACATTCTTCCATCTATTCCAGTAGCGTATGCTGTCCACATGAAAGAGACATAGCTTAAGGCAGCTACTGAATTCCATTGAGTATAACAAGAACAGCTGGCACCTCTGTGGTGATTTGAAGGTAGTTGCCCTTTTAATGGGACTGCAGCAAGGATATACAAAATACATGTGTTTCTTATGCGAGTGGGATAGCCGAGCAAGGGAAATGCACTACATGAGGAAGGAATGGACTCACAGGCGGAATGTAGCCATTGGAGAGAATAATATCCAACACCCAGCTCTGGTTGAGGCTCAGAAAATCTTGCTACCACCCCTTCACATCAAACTAGGTTTGATGAAGAACTTCGTGAAAGCCATTGACCGGACTTTGCCAGCATTCCGATACCTGCATGAAAAATTCCCTCGACTCAGATTAAAGAAGGAGTTTTTGTGGGTCCTCAGATTCGAGAGCTTTTCAAAGATGACCGGTTCAACAACTTGCTGGAAGGTGACGCAAAACAATCATGGAATGCTTTTCGCCTAGTTTCTACAAACTTCCTCGGAAATGTTAGGGCAGAAAACTACAAGGAACTAGTAGAAGACATGTTGATGAAGTATAAAAAAATTGGCTGCAATATGTCTCTAAAGATTCACTTCCTTCATTCCCATTTGGATTTCTTTCCTAGCAACTGTGGTATTGTTAGTGATGAACACGGCGAACGTTTTCATCAAGATATCGCAACAATGGAACAAAGATACCAAGGAAAATGGTCCACTACAATGCTGGCTGACTACTGCTGGACACTCCTCAGAGATGCTCCCGAACAGCTGTACAAGAGACAGGCGAAGAAACCTAAGATGTAGTCAATGACTTGATTTTTTATAGGTAGGCTATTACAGTTGACCTTTTACTATTGGAATGCATTTCGTTATGTAAACATTAATTTCTTGCAGATTACAAAAAAACTAGAGCCAATTTTGCAATTTGACTGTCATATTCGTGTTCATCACATAAAAATTGATAAGAATTGACTAATTTTATTTCAGTAACATGACTTTTGTAAAAATTTGTTGTCCAGTGTAATTTTATTCTTTTGAATATGAGAACTTGATATACTACAGTCTGTTGCTGTGCAGTTTAAAATGTCTTTGTTGGTAGGGGTGGGGGTTGTCATCTTCTTTACTTGGGTGGCCGGTGTTACTCAGGTAATTGGAGTACGTTTGTTGTTACTTGTCATTAATGTTTGAGTAGTTAATTATAGACGTTACATCTTTGTAGGCTGAAATTTCCATAATATCAGTTGCGGGAATGTTTTTTAGTCTTAACTTCTGTTTAGGTAATTTCGCCTACTAGTGTTTGTTAAATTCTGTATGTACTATTTACTTTTTCTTTCACTTTTTTCATGATGCATCCAAGTTTTTTAATTCTAACGACTTATTTACGAAACCATTTTGGGTTTTTCGCTGAGATTGGCAGAGTGTTTGGGCTCAGTGTAGAAAGGATTTTCACATTGACTATTTGTAGCGGACCTCTCTTTTTGTTGGTTTTGTTTTCATATATCTTCGGATTAATATCCCTGATGTCCTTGACATTGTCTCCTGGTTTTGTATTTGACTGCCTTTCATTGAGTTCAAGATATTCGAGACCATTCACTTGTTCCTAATCCTTTCTTTTGTTCAATATTCCCCGTTTCACAGTTTAATCACTGTCGCTCCCATCAAACCGAAATACACAGAGTTAAACCACAATGTGTTAGTAATGAATTCAGGTGTTTCCATCCCCATTAGGTTTTTTGCTAAACAAGACATTTTATTTCATCTGTGAATGGTTTGTTTTTTTTTATTTTAATTTATATTTTAAATGTACTTGCTTAGCACATAGAGC
Organism: Unio delphinus; assembly: GCA_029339505.1. NCBI lineage: Eukaryota > Metazoa > Mollusca > Bivalvia > Unionida > Unionidae > Unio > Unio delphinus. The sequence continues at coordinate 8,507,296 of JAQISU010000152.1, forward strand.
TTCCCTTGTCAATGCAAACTTGTAGGCTGTTCCTATCATGATTGTACTTGCATACTTTTTTTTAAAGGTGGAGTTCAATGGAATTGATGATGTTTCTTAAGCCGCTCGGTTCAAACTCAGTTCCATCATTTTTCCTAACACCGAGTATAAAACCAGCCAGGAGATTATCCAATGCAGATAGATGTCTCTCGTGTAAATTTCTGAATTCAAGACTGTTTGAATTCATATATATGTATGCAATAGATGGACACGAAAGTGCAAAAGTTATATCTAATTAGCCTAAGCGCTTTCGTCTCTGTACAACTCTGTACAACTCTGTGCAACTGGTTTTCGTAATATGCAAGTTTTCCTAAAATATCTTCTTCAATATAAGCTGTCTTACACGAAACTTAAAATGATGCTCATTGTCTGAATAATTTACTTTTAGATAATATTTTTAAAAAATAAATGAATGTCATACATCGTTTGATATGATAATATTGCCATGGAGACCACTGTGGCGCCGTTGTGAACATGCTGGACACACGATAGAAAGGATGCTGGTAGCAGCAAAGGGGAGTCTCCGACCCATTTATTTAGAGCGAAACACGCCCAACAGCAAAGTCCCGATTCTGTAATCCAATGCTAAGCATTTTCTTATTTTTTAATATCAAAATCAAGAGTGGTTGGAAGGGGATATGCATATCAAGATATGTGGCATAGACATAGCCGCCCCTCCCCATCAAGGCCGCAGTGTTGTAAACCTAAAAACAATCGAAGATAGTCCATGACAAAATCAGACGATTTACCACCTAGTTGCTGAAATCCGGGCTTTTTAAAATGTTAATGTTTGTTTGTTTTGTTACTAGAGGCCAATCTTAGGTTTGTTTATAGCGACTCATTAGAGTGGAGTCTTAGTGTTGTAGTTAGGGGATTCTGAAATTTCCTTTCGGTAGAAAATCCACTGAGATAACGTGTGGCATCTTTTATTGTGACACCACCAAAATCATTTCTTTTTATCATAAAATCGTTTTAGCGCTCAATATTTTCTGTCAACGCATGTTATCCAGAGTTCTGTTTTCCTCTTGCCCTCATTCCACCTTTCACTCATGCTTTTGGTTCAGATCTGCATTGCCTGACTAGATAAGAGCAATACTCAAAACATCAAGATTTCCCACAGTTGTTATCAAGCCAATCATTAGCCACCTACAACTATTTTATATCGTAACAGTATTATATAATATCCTGGGATAATGCCCAGTTAGAGATAAAGTTGCCTTACTTATATAACGAGCAAGAACATTTGCAGGAACAGTATTATTATTTGATTAAACCAGAGTTCACTAGGTCCGAATTCGCACATGAAAATTAACGAGATAAAACAAAGTATATTTATTAACCTCAGTGGAAGTTTAGAGATTGTAAGCAATTGAACCTGAGATAAAACCAGATAGGCTTTCTGAACGAGAAATAAAATAAATACACTACCAGATTTGATTTTGATAAATTAACAGATGAAAAAAATGTATGTCATTTGAACTTCCATCACACACTTTTATGAGAATCGCAAAATAAATGAGTTTAATCATGATGTTTTGGCTCATGTTTGGTCAACATTTAAGATGTATCACGATTATAATTTTGTTCATTCCACCATGAATGACGAATGCGCAGCGACGAGTTTTAATAATCATACAGACTAAAAACGATTTTTGTCCAGAATAAAGTTTATTGTCGAACATGATAGCCACGATAGCCCAACGCGGATTATCCGGGATAAAATCTATCCTGTTAAAGAACCACAAAGACATAACAAGGTCGTCACAGTGAACACAAAATCCAAACAAGGTACGTTGACCGGTATTGACTGGCCATATGATATTGCTTCATATCCGGTGTCCACGGTAGATTATGTACTCTTCCGTTTAAACGATCCTGCTATTAGTGATCTTGCCCCGATGAGAACAGTCATTTTAAATAATGTGGCTCAACGTGTCAGAGAACATGGTGTGAACTCGAAATGACAATGGACTTACCGATTCAAGACAGAAAACAATAAATTAATGAGCCGAATTCCTTATCATCGGAACCAAAATAAATGACTTGGCCGTATTAGAAAAGCATTAAAATGTTCAGTCATGTGATACAAACACAATAACCCATGATATTTTGTATAAATCGATACTTTTTATAGTAAGGATGTACAAAGAGCAATTATAGATCATAACAGTCACGCGTGGACTGGCGCTGTAACAAAATACAATTTCTATGAGAAAAAACAACTAGATTTTATAACTTTGATATTTTTGAGGGGGTTTATAATATTTGAAAAAGAGACCCTGTATCTGTCAGGCTATTTCACATGACCGATTAGACGCTGAATCGTCACTGAATATGTTTATGCCACCGTCTGTATACTTTATCGGAAAGAATCTCCAACACGCGATGACACAAATTGCTGTCAAATATCTCGATTATGTTACCAACATAGATGAATTACTCTGTTTTCGCTCATATAGCACAACGATCAAATTCATGGCGTCTAACTCCAAATAAATGTATTCATGATATATCGCGTTCATGTGTTGAATGTGAACATGGCCGGTCTCTGGAACACAAAATATAATCCATCCGACATGATCTCTGTTGATAATGTTGCTTTTTACTTTTTCATGTTTTCTTGTATATTGCGAATGTAATCAATAATTTGAACGGTTCGGTCATCCAATGCAGGAAATGACCAGAGCTGCAATAAATGATCAGCTGCATGTCGACTGTAACCTGACTGAATTTGCTGAGATGGAATCGTATGCATTTTAAACAAATACGCATCCTGCCATACCTGCATGATTTGGTCGTCATTTTAATAAACCATATGTCAGCGTCAATCTCAATGACTGGTGTGCAACAGATCAACGTGACTGAGTTCCAATAGTGTTATTACAATATATGTTGGACGTTAACATTAGCACATCACTTGCATTTTATATCTGGTGCGTCGTCAAATAGTAAACCCCGCTGTACAAAATTAAATATGGACGCGGCAGAACTTGATTGTGTGATCGCAATTATGGTGTCAAAGGGGCTATTTGTATCATGGCGAAGCGCAAATTTAAACCATGGTCAAAATATTGGCACAGTCGTTTGTTACTAAGATGCTGATTCGCCGCAGTTAGACATTTAAGATCTTCGATACTCGCATATTCGTTAATAAACCTGTTATCGATGATCAACTCGAGTCGCCTAATGATAAACCTCCTACGTAATTATTACTACAATAATATATTATCAGAACCAACATCATCTCCATCAGTGAATAATCAAATCGCGACACATAAAACTACTTTATTTTAATGGTCCTAGTAAAACACCACGTGTGATACATTGATTTTGAAATTCAGATATGATTGTGCTGACGCCAACTTACTGGCTTTCCAGGGAGACAAAGCAGCGTGGAGTTAAATCAAGTACGTATCACAACTTCTTCCGATGTTGTGGTGCAGCTTGGACTCCCACATTGATGACTGAAAACTATAATCCTAAAATCATCATCTGGGACGAAACATGTGACTATCCAACGAAACGATACAACTGTTTCTCTACTGGCTGCCTACAAAACAAACCACGACAATGACCATGTGAAGCGATCAAGGACAACCCCCTCTGTTTACAAGAGACTCGCCACACAAATGTTTAAAAACATTACGTAGACGTTTACGAGGAAATGTTGTAAGATCACCGTTCCAGGGAGTAATCATCGCATGAGCTGGAAACTTTAATTAGACCTCAGCCGGACAGAATTCAATGTGAGACAATGCGGTGTGTAATACCTGAAATAAACATTTGGATCTGAATGATCTGATAGTTGTATCATCCAAAAACATCCGTGGTTCACTTCAATGTAGATATTAGAGCTTCAACGGGAATGATTTCCGATTCTGTCCATTCCGCTGTGTTATCGTCCAGTGCATACACTTAGACAAAATATTCAGTCACGATTCCAAGAATGGATACACAACAGCACCTCGTTCTTAATGATATTGATGAAGTTCCCGCAGAAATTGTTGATCTGGTTCTGTCGACGTCGAATACGCAGCCATCGTTCTAAATTCGATCTAACAATCTAATGTACCAATATCTGGATTTTCGACCATCACATCAAATGGTTAAATTTAGCATAGTTGGCAGTATCGAGAGTTACAAACATATCACAGCTTCCCACAAATATCCATAGTAATTTGAAGCATCCAGACACTCCAACGAATGGGTCAACAACCATCCCTCGCACGTTTAATTAAAATAGCTGGTTTTGTGCTAGAAGAAAAGGAATCAGCTCCAGTTTATTCCTGGGGTTGAATTTATCATGGCGATGAAACAACTACAAAAACATTACTGCTCCTGCTGTGTTACAGTAATTATGTGGCGACATTTTCCTAAAGACGTACAACAATTTATCAAAACAGAATCTATAGCAGTTTCGGACAAAAGCACGAAATGTCACATTGACATGTCTTGATTGTAAGATACGTCGAGAAACAAGTTCCTCTGCGCTAGTGTCCAATCCTAGCGCGGATCCAACCTGGTGGTAATTGTGTGTTTTTAAGAATAACTCGTAATTGTTCACGGAGAAATCCACGTTGAGGAGCTGTTGATTACGGTCCGTAGACAGCAGGCCTGCCAGTAGATCTGGAAATGTTTTGTGTGGCTACACTCCAGATGGGGTAAGTTGCTTTTTTTTCACCGCCCTCAAGTTCGCCAGGTTCATATAAATGCCTGATTGTTAAGCTGCCATCCAGCACTGAACTCGCTGATAGGTCGTGCTGCTAAAGAGGGGTGTGTTTCGTCAAGATTGCATCGATGAAGTTCGTAGCAATTTCACGAGGGACTTGTTGTTTAACACGGTTATTATGTGAGGATCCAGATCACCAGATCTAGTCTTGCTCAGTAATTGTGAGGCGTACCGATGTCCAAAGAATTATTCAGCAAGTGTTTGATTGAATATTTCAATGATTGCCTGATCACAATGACACACGATGTCGCCACATCTTATTTCAACGTTATGTTTTGCCTCAGTGATTATACTATACCGAGAATTTCTTTGCCAGAATCCTCCTTCAGCAACTGTTGCCATCGCATGTCTATTAATTTGCGGTGGAGACTTTATTTGCTTTCTTAGTTGATGGCGGTTCCTCTTCTTTGCATCTAGTTGCAGCGTTGACGACGTGTATGTGCGTCGTTAGTATTATCTGCAAATGACGTCATGTGTTAAAACTAAGATAACTTCCTGATGACCTTCGTTAGGCGTGCTAACATTATAACCATCCCTGCGGAATATTTTGGGACCTGGTAAATACACTTGCCATTTGGTTTGTTATAACAACCAAACTGTGGCAACAACACGGGTGACACCTGGTGCCTTGATGACTTTCTTAATTGCTGCTGTACCCTCCAGTATCCTCTTGGACTATTCTACATTATTTTAAAGTTTCTTATAAAGTAATGGACAATTAATTGCTTTCTTCCACCGCTAGTTAATCACTCATCGCTGGTCTTATCTACCAGTTCATGAGTGATTTTCGTTTGTTTTTATTTGTTATTGACTTAGGCGTGTGAATCATCTTAATGTCCGCAATATGCCTTTATTGCATATCTTTATTGTATACGCAACATCATGGGTATGAAAATCTTGATCAATAGCATATACCGGAAATTGTCCTGGGTTGGGTTCATTGTTTCGTCAAGTGTAATATCAAGTTGAGTTTTAGTTCCTCAATAAGTATATCCCTGAATATTTGTCCCCAGGACATCAATGTCGACTATATTTATGTTTTTTGCGGTTACATCATTATTAGTTTCAGATCTGAATATGGCTTATCCATCACTGATTGTTATTAACGACTATGTTTATCGCTTTGTTGTTTTTGTCCACGTACAGCTCAACTTAGCCATTCTATTTCCATTCATGTTCACCTCACCTGTCAATGCATCTCAGTTTTAGCAACACGTTGAAAGATCTCTCGTACGGTCTTTCCTGTTGATACGTTTGAGTCTTTGGTTTTTGCACTATCTGTAAATACCACGATATTATAATTGGACTCATCTGCTGAAACTCGCAAGATAATATCGACCAATATTATATTGCTCGTCTTTAGTCACCCATGTTGATCCTGAAGAACAACAGCCTCATCTGACGACGGTCATAAATTAGCAAGTTCGTCTCGTGTCGCATGCGATGAGAGATTAGTGTCGCCATGGCCCTTACGCGAGATTTGTATTCTTCCGTCACCGGTAAATAGTACGATGGTATCGTTGATTGCACCTAAACCTCGCTGGATGATATCGGTTACTTGAAATTTTTCATCTTTTAGCGTCCTTGCTGATCTTAAAAAAAAAAAAAACATCTTCATCCTGGTCAACCCTCGTGAGACTCATAAAATCAGCAAGCTCATTTCGCATAACAGTGGTCTTTCGAACTGACTCATCCGTATGTTTGGCCGCAAAGATAACTTTTTCACGTGTCTGCACAATCAGAAGATATATGACGTCATCACTCAGATGAATCTTCCTTGAGCATCCCAAGTTGAATTCTTGATTGGTACCATAGACTAACGCGCCTTTGTGGGCGTCATTGGCGCAGATAGTATACGGTTTTGTTCGTCTCATGGCATACTGCGTATAATCAGTATGGTCCGTAATAACCTTTGAAAACATCATTGATGAAAAACAGACCAATTAAAATCATCTGAATATCTTGCAAACTGAATATAATCGTAACAACATCGATGTCATTGTGACATACATCGATTTGTATATAATCAATCATATACACGGCACTTTTAAATAAAGCCATAACACCATTAACGAATCAACATCGTTCATTTTCAGCGTATGCGTTATTATCATCTCTCACAGGTTTACGCTAAACTTCTATGAATGCCGCGGCTGTCAGGATATATCTTGGTGCAATTTTGACTTGTCTAAAACGCTTTTATCACCGATTAATTAGTGGCCAATCGGTGATGACGATGGGCCAAGCCACTTTCCGCTATTAGGCATGCGGTTTTATTTTTTCCATCTCGGCTGCGACTTGTTTTTTTCAGAGAGTTCACTCCATCTAATTGTTTCAGTCTTACATTTCCAGCTTGATTTATTATTTTACTAAAACATGCTGGTATCACTTTAGTGCTGAATAATTTTACCAGCTGCAGTTTTCGTTGTACTAATCGTGCGAGTCTGTCTCTTATTGCTGAAAATAGTTTATCAGCATCATCACCAACAGTTCCAATGCCCTTAACACGAACACCTTCAATGGCCTTCATGCAATCGTGATAACGTTTGAGACTATTATTCTGAATGTATCTTGAATAAGTTCTCCATAGATCGCTTTACAAACTGATAACCGTGAATTCAGCAGCCTGACTTTTGCAGGTACACGTTGGGTATGTGTATAATCATGTTATTTTGTTATCGCCGATCTAAGTGATCAATAATTATATGAATCGACGTTAATTTCAATAATTATACGCTGATATACGCCCGATATACGCTGATATCAATGACACCACTGGTAAATACACGCAGACAAATATCAGATGCGTCATTGATGATTTCTTGTCGATCAACATAAGATAATGTTATTTAGACAAAGATTATCTTGAATCACTGGAGATTATATTTTAGACGTCGGTGTGTTTGAACATTGCAAGTGCAAAACAACTTACGGTAACTACATCAGCAGCATCAGTTTGAGGTGCTTTGAAGAGCAATGTTTCTAGATAGTGAAGCTGTTAGATTCTTTGGGTTTTTTTCTCAGTTTTTGTTTCAAATTTATCCTAATATTTATTTATATTATTTTACTTATACCATGGTACTCTCGAAACACAAAACGAGTCCGTTTGTTTTGTCAGTAGTCTCTGCGCCTAACACAGTACTACGAGTTGAATGACATGGTGCAGCAAACTCTATATGCTTATTGCAAAGTTTAAAAAATCTTTTTCGATAAATTGGGCAGGGCAGGTGTTTTTTTCAACAGCTTCAGGTTCTAGTTCAACAAGATCCCTTACATCACCGATCTCAACACGGACTTGATCGATACCCTTAGTTACGTGCTGTAATTGTGATTGGGCATGAGCTATTTCAGATGGAAGTTCTCGGATAATCGTTTTGGATTTGGTAGTTCTCTCTGCTATTTTGCCCGTTGCATTAACGACTTCCAGTGAAGCAAGAAGACCTTTAGTAACTTTTGTGACTTTTTAAAGAACTGTTCTGTACCTTTTGAACTTTACATCTGAGCTTTCTGGCACTGTTGTAGCTGCTGTTATCCAGAATCATGGACTGGAATATATTTCTTACTTGCATCGAGTTGCTGTTGAGCTAATTTAGCAATATGCGATTTCACTGTGAGTGCAGAATCACTCATTATTTTTATTGAACAACGATTTAATTGCAAATCACAGGTTAGCATCTATGAAAGATTTTAAAATATATCGTGATGTACGGTATTTAGTTTTTACCCCCGAACTACAACTCTATACTCCCACTGTAATGAGTTGCAATAAAGCATGCCATCAAGATTCGGATTGGACTTTGGTATAAAAAAAAACATCAAATTTCTTGAAGACGGGATTACAGTATTGAGGTCTTGTTTGGAGCCAAGGTCTACGCACTTATTTTGGTCTCTGCATACACCCCCCTAACCAATCCTACATAAAAGTATCGGATTGGATTTACGTATTAACACAAGTAAATGTTTTGGCCTGGAATTACATAAATGGGCATTTATTTTTGGTGACGTATTGCTCTATATACTATAATCTTATCCAAGTAGAAGGAAAATAGTCACTGATATAATGTCCCTCTCTATGAGTAAATCAACACTGTAACAAATGCTAAATATTACCTGTGCTCCTTATTAATATTTTATGCTTTTTTTCTTTTCATGGAATGACCTACAATCTTATATGGTATTACTTTCTAAATATGTCTTATCGTTTGTCATGTTACACGCCGATTAATTTCGGCTTCACTTAGATAAAAATAAAAGATCGTGGAATATTTGCATCAGTAATTGAGATATATTAGGAATCTTTCAAGGACATTTCTATATTAAAGCACAAACACAGCCAAATTGTGTATTGCACGATTGGAAAACAAAGCCTCGAGTGCAGATGTTTACTTAATGGAAATAGTTGGAGTGTAAATTATAAGTCACGTGTACCAGCTTTTGAATGGCTGTGAAGGATTATTGTCAAGAATCTACATACTCATTAAAGTGACTAAATAAATCGTGCCTCAAATATTAGATGAACGTTTTGGGTGCTTCAAACAGAGATCACAGCTACCTTATTTTTTTCTGAAAGGATTAGGTTACATTATAAACCTGGTTGATTACAATTGATCGTATCGGTGAATCAAAACTATGTATCAAGGCTACAAAAGTCATACACTGTGGTTAGACTATATGGTGGACATATATCAGAATCTTCATGGCGAAATGCTTTGAGATTTCACATCATAAATGCACCTCTCAACTCCATGGATGGTAGCATCAACTTCAGTTGGGTTGCTAGACTTGTATATTTGAGTGTCATCAGCGTACAATTGATGAGATCATATATTAGGTGAACGTTTCGTTTACCAGGTGCTTCAAACATAGATCACATCTACCTTGTTATTTCTAAGAGGATAAGGCGTTACATTATAAAACTGGTTGATTACAATTGATCGTATCGGTCAATCAAAGCTATTTACCAAGGCTAAGGAAGTCATACACTATGGTTAGACTATATGGTGGACATATGTCAGAATGTTCATGGCGAAATGCTTTGAGACTGAGCTTACATTTCTACCCCAATGAGGGCATGAAAAGCGAACTATTGTACTATAAGTATGCAAATAAATACAAACATTACTTACGTACTATAAGTATGCCAATAATTACAAACATTACTTTCGTACTCTTAAATTGCCAATAAATACAAACATTACTTACGCACTGCGCAACTCATGCCATATATCAACAAATGCTTTAAAAGCATCAACATCTTGTTATATAAAACAGCTCATGAATATCTCATCAACTTTTTATTTCCCGGTTTCTGAGTAAAACATCCTTGAACTCGACCTGCAATCTTTTACTTACTGATAACTAGTTTGTTTGTGCCGACATAAGTGGGGAGATATATTAATCTGACAAGATTTTGCATGCAATTTTCAAAATTAGAATATGATAGGTAAGCATTAAAAAAATATTAAATATCACTCATTCAGGACATTACAATACGATGGAGAACAGTTAACTTGAATCGACACATTTAATTTAAAGAGCAAAACAAATTAGATTCTACTCATTTTTAATCAATGGCTTTCTAACTTTTAATCAACAACACGATTTAATTATCAAGTTAGCATGCAATTGACATTATCAAGCTGCAAGATCAACTTGTTATGCCGCAGAGAACTTTAAACGCGCAAAACTTGTATAACACTTTCAACAGCTTCTTCGTCCTGTAACTCTTTCTCCTCAAGTTAAAATAATCAAATATCAGCACAGTGTGTTGGGAATAGAAACCGAAACATATATGTTAAAACTCTCTACACATTTTAAGGGCTGGAATGATGCTGAGGAATGAGCAGGAAAATACAAAGATGACGTATATTTTGCGATCTCTATTTTTGTGTTTTAACAAATATACATGAATGACAAATGTTTTGTTAATCTGGACAGAGCAGTGTGATGGCAGTGGGATTGATATAAAGTCACGATGTGATATGTCAGTGTAGATTATGTGATGTGATGCTGATATTATAATAGATTTAATTCCATTGACAAAAATGTGTACTTTTGTTCAATACTCCGTATCGATTTTATTCTACTACAAAGTCATTTATTGATATTTTATAAGATTAGTAACAAGCTTGTAACATAATACTAGGAATTAGACCGGTTTCAAGTGTGTATTATCTGAAATGCTACAGATAGAATTCTTAGTAATTTGATAAAGATCAACACCGCGCCATGGTATAAGTATATATCTAGCAAACAAAACGGTGCCCTAAATATCATTACTTTACGCAATGTAGGATCAAAGGACTGCAACATTTTGTGACCGTATCTATGTCAAGTGCGGTGGAAGTGCTCTCAGCGTCAAGAAGTTATCATCGGTCACATTCTTTTGATTGCATACCATATATCATCTAGTCTGGTTCCCTGCTTAGTATGCTCCGTGCATTGCACTACGCTCAGTGCAACGCATGGAGCATACTAAGCAGGGAACCAGACTATATATCATCAACGAATGAGCTTTTTAATACTGGTAGCACAATAAGCGCGCATGGTAGCTCTCTCAGCCACTTTTTACGCTCATATATATATATATATATATATATATATATATATATATATATATATATATATATATATATATATATATATATATATATATATATATATATATACAGTTTGTTGATACAACTGTATTGTATGTCTTTAATATATCTTCGTATACGATTTCACTCTGTCGAATTTTCCAGTTGGTAGAATGGGGCACTTTGGAACCTTTAATATTTTGTTTCTTGGTCCAAAAGGAATCTTAACAATTATGCGCCTGAATAAATATGCCTCTGAGGTAATTATTTCCTGGATGATGTTAGACTGGTTCATTATATATAGGTCTCTTGAATGATAATGCATGAGGAAAGCTGGGAAAATATCGACACTTTACAATTGCCGCAATACGGAGTACGATTTTTTATTCTTCTTTTGTCCTTCCTTCCTGGCTCTGAAAGTACGAGTACCGGTAAAGCTCGTTTAAACGTAAAATTGTATTGCATGTGAAGAATATTGCATGAGAATCAAAAATAGACATAGAAGCTGCAGTTCGTAGATTAATGTTATTTCCTTTTGTATTATTTTTAAAAAAAATTAAAGCATATACATGTATTCCAAATGTAACTCCTCATCATCACACAATATATGAACATAACATGGCTACAATTAATTTGTAAAGCCAAATCGAAATTCAAACAGCTTTTTCCCTAAATGTTCTTTCTCCAAAATATGTTTTAAAGAATAAATATGTGACAAAGAACAGGGGTTTTGATATCCGATAAAATAGGTCTTTAAAATAATATATTGGAGGAAAGGTTATACTTTCTTCATCAATACCGTATGATTGTAAAACCAAACCCTGAATAAAATTCGAGATTTCATCAATCAATTTGAAGTCGGAATATATAAATAAAATGTCTGATAATTGCTCATTTGTGTGTGCGTGTGTGTGTGTGTGTGTGTGTGTGTGTGTGTGTGTGTTCCATATTAAAATTCAAATAATGAAACTGATATTACCTCTTTCCTATATATAAATAAAATTTCTGATAATTCCAAATTTCGTGTGTGTGTGTGTGTATGTGTTTGTGTTTATATGTATATATGTGTGTGTTTGTGTGTGTATGTGTGTGTGTGTGTGTTTGTGTGTGTATGTGTGTGTGTGTGTGTGTCCCATATAAAAGTTGAAATAATGAAACTGATATTACCTCTTTCCTCTTGCTATGCGGAAGTAATACACTGTTGCAGCAGAGACAAGGAGTAAGACCGATCCAACCACAGACCCAATGATCAAATTATTATTGGAATCTAGAAACGTATACAAGAACATAAAGCAATTTTAGTTAAAAGTAGATGAAAAGTAGATCATTGTATTGTAAATGAAAACTTATTGCAAGGAAAACTTCTGTCTCCTCAATTTATATGTTTTATTGACACAATTGTATACTTACATCAGAATGTGTATCTGGGGAACGAATCGATTCTTATACAGGAGATTCAACTGTTTGTAAAAGTGTTTAGTGCTAACTCCAAGAGCATAGGGCCTGGGGTATTTGACGCTATAAAGATAAAGATTAATGTGTCCATTCGTCCACCTGTACGTCCATCTATATATCTATCAATTTATATATGAATCCAAAAATATGTCATTTATACAACCCGACTTTTCTATTATTATTATTATTATTATTATTATTATTATTATTATTATTATTAATAATAATAATAATAATTTTATTATTATTATTATTAATTTAATTATTATTATAATTATTGGTATTATAACTATACTTGTTATCAGTATTGTTAGTAGTAGTAGTAGTAGTAGTAGTAGTAGTAGTAGTAGTTGTAATATTATTGGTATTAATATCAGTAGTATTATTATATTTGTAAACAAAATTGTCTTTAATTTAGACGTTGATTTCCAAACAGTCGTTATTAAAGAGATTTAAAAGAATTGTTGGCTATTTTGTAAATATACTTGAAAGTGTCTCTGGAAGTCTATCCAGCACACGTGGAATAGCAATATTTTATCAAACTTATCCATCAAAGATCACCTTATTATATATCCCTTCCATAATATATACCTTTATTATTCAGTTTTATGGTTGGACCAGAATGGAAAGTAGTAAATTTGTTTTTCGCTGTATTGGACGCAGTTGATATTTCTGTATGTGCAGAAGTTGATAGAATCGTTGTTGTGGATGTCGTTTCCGTAGAAGCAGTTTTTACAATTGTTGATTCCGCTGTAGTACGTGCAGTAGTGGATGTACTCTTTGCTGAAGAAGCTAATGGAATCGAGGTCTCCATTGTTGTCACAGTCACTTTTGTTGGAAAATAAATCGACAATGCAAGTTTTAAAGGTTGGCGTAAAGAAAAGATTCCGGTGCAAAGAGTTATTTTTATAATTTAATGTTAAATATTCATATCCTACCAAAACTCAGGAATGTGCTATCGGTGAGGACAACTATTTCAAGAAAGAAGACCTTTCCTGTGAAATGTTTAACGATATACATTGCCGTTAAAAAGTAAATTTTGATACTTTAAGAGCACAATACGCTTCAAGAGAGCACGATTGAAAAGAAATCTTGTCTGAAATTGTAAAAGGTGGTCATTATAAGACACATTATAACATATTCATTCAATCAAACCAATAAACCTCCAATAAATCAAAGACTTTCTTTGCTTTAAATTTCCATAAAAAATATGAACCTGCGCTTTGAAAACATCTGCTTAAAACAAATACACTTTTGGGACTATTTCTCAATGCTAGATTTTGAATTGTAATTTATCGTGTATGGTGGGGCAAACATTTTCGTCATTAAACATAAAACAATATATTAAATGTCACCTGAATCAGTTGTCGCTCTGTCTTTTTCTGTTGTCATGCCTGGATTAATCGCCTGATCATTAGCGATGCCTAATGGAAATCCATAACTTCCAAATAGTCTAGTCCCATATAAAATGGCTCCGAATGTGACCGTTGTATCCGTGTGATAAAGTGTATTAGTTGGACGTTCAACAGACACTACTAGAATTGTAAAGTTTCCCTGATAATACTTTTTAATAGCCTTGGCTCTTTTGGAATTGAGCATCAGGTCTTCAGATTTATCGGTGGCTATGATGACGGAGATGAAGTTAGTGCCAGCAAACATATCCACAGGGTAAAAGGTATACTTCTTTGAATAACTAACAATTGGTGGCAAAGTTATCATGGAAGGATTGCTTTCATTTATTTGCACCCTTTGCCAATGACAGTGACCGTACTCCATAAGTATTATTTGTTTGGAAGCGTGTATATATTGTGGTGTTGTCTCCAAACGTTCTAGGAAATCTCCGCTGTTCATGGTATAATTATTTCCTTGCAAAAAAACCACAGTATTGTCAAATTGGGATATTATTCTAAATCTGTAAAATTCCATTGGATACAAAGGAGTTGTAATATATTCATGTCCTAAAAAATCCATTGGTAACATTTGTTCCACTTCATGCTGACATGCTGGGTATTTTACGACACCAGGCACACCATAACCGCACGCATCTCCAGCAAAAACTGCTATTGGCTTATTACTTCGAACAAATGTCCCCGTGAGATCGTGAACGTGCTGGATCTGTAACGTGTCTAATTCCGACATGGTTAGATTATAGGTGTCTCCTGATGTATAAGTCTTACCATTAATAAATACTGTACCATTAGTTTTAAATACTATTTGTACTTCCGTATTGCTCTCAACGGCACCAATTACAAACTCACTTGTTGAATTCCATATATCGTAGTTACCATAGTCAGTTACAATCATGTATTGTGTTGATAATATTGATGTTGGTAATGCCAGGTAGCCTTCTGCATCTTCATTATTGTCTGAGCTCATAACGTATACGGTACTAGGCTTATCAGATGTAACGTGTATGCCCTTTCTAACGAGTTCGCTTCCACGTAGCCTCAAACTTGCGTTTAGACGTAACATCTGTACTCCAGTTTGTATATGAATTGTCTGACAAATGTTGACGTATGGTGCGAAGACGTTGATAGATGTGTTTTCATCAGCAGCAACATACATAAGGATATCGCCGATATCGTAATATTCTTCCATTACTGCCAGAACGAATTCGGTGCCACGGTTACCTAGAAAAACAAACAAATTATTTTACATTATGGAATTAAAAGCTATGGATCAAGCTTTTGTTTAGTGTATCATTGTAGATCTTTAACATTTGTAAGAAACGATAGAAAAAGCGGTGTTAAATATAAATATGTGTCATCTCTTATTATGCAAAGAGTCAATACAGACATTTCAATAGTTTAATTGCATGATAAAATAGTTTAGTTGTATAAATATTAAAAAGGTGTATACAAGAAAGCAAATGACAAATATCGGCCTTTATATATGAATCAGGTCTCTGGAGAGCGTATTTGATAAATATAATGTAATATTAAATAACAACTGACGAAACAAGCGCATAACAAAGTTCGAAACTAGCTCAAATACTTCCGGGATCAACGGGTTCCTTTATCAAAGATGCACAAACAAAAACAATAAACACAACAACAAAAAAACGATGGCTCTTCTGAAAATGTATTTTAGTGGGCCATAGTTCAACTTTCGTAAAGCACGTTCAGGACTATTAAATCAATGATCTTCCTGTCTGTACAAATTCATTGATCACAACAAGTATATGGAAGTGTTTGAGGATGTACTGTTTGAGGGAATGATCATTATAACAGTATATAGAATGATCCTTACTTGATCATGTATGATCGAATTATATTTACTAATCGTAAAGCAATTAAACGCTACAGGATAGTAGGTAATTCAGAGATATAGCAAAAATATAAACTTTTTCATCTACGTGAAGAAATCGGCCATTTATCCACATATAACTGACCTATCTACTTAATGAAAATCATGATGTGGTCATAAATGGGTTACCGTTACCTAAATGCAAGGTCAGAAATTTAGTTGAAAATGTGCAACAGTGTTTAACGATATTATATAGATTTAGATACAAACAAGAAAGTCGTCGTGGATATTTGATAGATTTGTTTCATATCGGAAATCTTTGATGTTACCGCCAAATGTGAAAACCTACAGACGCGTTTGACCCCATCGTTCAACAAAGGCAGACAACAAGAGTCCTTGAGATAAAAGAGATGAAAGCAACCAGCACACATAAACCATTGAACTAGCAATTAAGAGAAACATCAACAATAATAAACACATATCAAAGTGAGAAACGTTTGATTATGTATTAAAAGAAACCGATATAAGACAAATTGGAATAATTGTTGTAACAAAAATACTTATATATAACAATTAGTTGGACATTTTCACATATGTGGACGGCAATCCAGGAAACAAAATCGACCAAATAAATTTAAAACTTTGAGAAAGGATAGGCTTGATTGAAAGCTTACAATTGTTTACAAATAAAAGAGTTACGGGTATAGATATGCCAGTAAAACATTTTGGTCTGTCTTTTGCAAATTTGATGAAAACAAAGTGCAACGGGAAAATTAATAAGCACTGATGATAGCATTGGTTAAAGTTAGCAGAGGATCAATCGTCAACAACTTAAAAAGAAGTAAGAAACATCATGTAAAATATTTGTTTAACCAATCCAAACGGCGTTATCAGCATTGCCTGATATCATTTACACTGCAATCTATATTGAGCATAACTTCGCAGGCCGTTTGTTTCTTGACTGACCATGTTATTTTCCTAAGTTTAGCTGTAGCCGATTTGTCATTAATATCAGTGTACAAGGATATAATATTAATAGCCTAATTTAAACATCAAATTTAGTCAGCTCCAGCATCCATCATCATGATGATACATAATTGTTTATTTATTTCGCAGTCTATGTAATTAAAACTTTTACCACATATCTCGTTCTTTCGTAAATAGATCAGACACACAATCAAATCGTTTCTTTCGTTGTCAATCATTTGACGAATCGTTAAAGACTGTTTATAATGTGTGACATCATATATTTTAACCAAATTTGTTAATATTTGTTCAGTCCTGGTTTAGTCTCTGTGATGAGGGTTTCATATTGCTGTTTAAACCAGCTATTGTAACAAATTTCATAATCATAGCACTAGCTAGCTGTAATAAAATGTAATTACAGGTAATATACATGTAATTAATTAATTACAGTAGCTTTAATTCGACCAACCGAATAGCTTAATCTAAACTTTGAATCTGAAATATATTTGCAGAAATATTGACAAAATGATTTCATATGCAACATAGACTTTTTCTCATATAAGTAAATTCTCAAAAATATACTATATAACAGCGTTCTGTTTTGATCTTGGCACCCAATATACATTTGAAATGTGACAGGATGCTTTGATCCCGTTTTGATATTCCTTACTCTGTCAGATCTTTGTTATTTTCCAGAAAACATAATTCCAGCAAAATGTATAATCACTTGTTACCATGATACTTTATTTATCAGCCAGCATGTGTCTTTAGCAGTACCTAAAACATAAATGTAATGACGCTCTTGATCTCTTATCGCCTCATCTTGTTATATTAAGCCTGTATGTATTGTGTTTAGTATTCATCCTGTCTAGGCTGTTTAAATCCCTGATGTACGGTTTAAAGTACTCATTCGGTGTAGGTTTCCAAAATTCATTACACGATATACGGTTTAAAGTAATCACCCGGTGTACGCTCTCGAAAGCCTTTGATGCAAGGTTTCAAAGTACTCATCAGCTGCAGGTCCTCCAACGTCATAATGTACAGTTCTAAATAGGCATCTGGTGTAGGTTCTCTAACGTTATAGTAAAGTACTAATCTAGTGCAGGTTATCTAACGTTATGATGTACGGTTCAAAGTACTCATCTAGTATAGGTTCTCTACCGTTTTGATGTACGATTTAAAGTACTCATCTAGTGCAGGTTCTCTAACGTTTTGATTTACGATTTAAAGTACTCATCTAGTGCAGGTTCTCTAACGTTTTGATTTACGATTTAAAGTACTCATCTAGTGCAGGTTCTCTAACGTTTTAATGTACGATTTAAAGTACTCATCTAGTGCAGGTTCTCTAACGTTTTAATGTACGATTTAAAGTACTCATCTAGTGCAGGTGATTAAAATAATGTACGTTGTGTACTAGTGATTCTTATCATTTTTTTTGTCTGGACTTTTTTTTAAAAAAATATTATTGAGAGTGTAAGACGCTTCAATAAGTAATTGTTACCCAAAAAATATAGCATAGAGTCAAACATGATCCTACTGCTTTGGTATCTGAGGTCAACAGGTACTTGATCAGGTCATAAGACCATGAAGATCGCATAAATTGAGCTCAGTCGTTTAATATCTGACTTATCAGTGGTCTTACGTCAGACCACTGTAATCCTAATTGGTCAAACAATCAGATGGTATATGTACACTATGTATACCCTTGCTTATGAATATAAGTGTTCATTCTCTGGCTTTATTATTATAAATCATATTAAGATAATGTTATGAAAATTTCTTTTGTAACTATTGTCCTAACAATATTCAATACGTTGTACTTAAATTAATATGTTACCATCGTTTTGCTGATTAGAAGAATCTGTTTGTCTATGGGTACACATTCCTTCAATTTCATATATTGATTCCGGTGTTTGCTTGAATCCTGAAATATCTGCAAAAGAAACGTAAACCTGATAATAACTGAATTAGATTTAAATGAATTATTGCCAGTGAGTAAATTTTACAAGTACACAACTAAAAATCTAGTCGTAATTTCAAAGTTGTTTATTATTAATATTTTTGGATAAACCTTTTGATTCAAAGTTGTAAGTCCTCTGACGAAATCACGACTTTGTCTAAGCAAAATATTTCTAAGCATTCAATTCTTTACAGTAAGTTCGATAACAGTTAATATTGTGCACTCAGAATTGGTCAATAGATAAACTTTCCGCCTCTTTTCAAGAACGTTGATATAGACAAGATATGTGTTACTGTAATCAACTTATGTGTACATTTTAAAACAATTAGAACGATAATTATGTACTTTTGTAGAAAGATCTATGTTAATAGATGCCCAGTGATCAAGTTTTAACTCATCCTAGTTTATTGTATTAAATACTTTTTTCCGTAATAATTCATCTTTGCTTTCTGTTTTTTTCCTTGTAACTGCGAGGCGCAGAATAAAAACACAACCATCTAAAGATAATTTCTCTATTTCGCTAGGCACTAATCAAGTTATAAGAATATAATACGGACATTAAAGATTATAGCGTGGAGTTTCATTCAGATGGATGGCTGTGCCTTCAAATGAAAACTTCAAATATTTAAAAGGTCAGACAGAGATAAAAAAAATAGATCGCATTAAATGAAAGCTACTGGTAATGGAGAAACATGAGTTGGATTAAAATATTCTTCCAAACGGTGTTCAGGAATACCCAGTGGAAAATACATGTAATGTTGTCATAAACGTCTTTGTAACTGATTCACTGTAATAAGATGAAATTGCGACCCGATAATTGTATATGCAATTTTCATAGGTTAAAATGAAATGCAGAGATTTGAAACTAAATGGGTCAAATGATATTATTATGCAGCTCTCCAACAGTATTGATGGGGAGGCAGTTTCGTCAAGGACGGATACGTTTAAAGGCAATTCTAATTATACGTGATCCAATAAAAAAAACAGGTTTTAAGGAAACTTCCCAAATTTGATCACATGATTTGAGTAGATGAAAATAAGCAATATTGGTGTTATCGTGATTCTTAGAGAAGTAAATTCTACATGAATCTGGCAGATAAGCGAAAAACGCTGCTAATTGAAAATGTAAATATTGACACTTTTCACTTTTGTTGAATAGTTAGTGTAATTGTTTTGCTCCATTCATTAATTGATATATTTAATTTGGATCAATTTTCATTTATTTCAACATTATAGCTAACTGGGTATCTGCATGAATAAAATCTTTCTTTTAAAAGTATTTTGCGACATGTGTTCTAAGTATATGGCTGAATTATGATGTGGCTTATAAAATTGGGTACTTTTCAAAATGTATTATACCTGTATGTTACCTAAGGAAAACGGTGATGGCGAGATGAGATAGATATGTATGCACACAAACGTAAATTCTATATATAAAGTCAAATGCCAATAATTGACAGTATAGCTGATAACCCACGTTTAGATATAATACGGACATGAGCAATAATACTTATATATCCATAATACTTACATGTCCATAATACTCACATGTTAATAACACGTAAATGTCCATAATACGTACACGTCCATGATATATACATGTCCATAATATTTACACGTCCATAATACGTACATGTCCATAATAATTACACGTCCATAATACGTACATGTCCATAATACGTACATGTCCATAATACTTACATTGTGCACGATACTTACATGTCCATAATACTTACATGTCCATAATACTTACATGTCCATAATACTTACATGTCCATAATACGTACGTGTCCATTATACTTACATGTGCATCCAAATACAATCCCCAGAATGATGAACAACATGACTGTACAATATTGGATTCGGAAAGAGTCAAAGAGAAATTTATTGCATATTTACGAGGCTAACCAATATTGACAATAGAGCAGATAACAGCTGAGATGTGGATTCAGTATCAGTAATACAAACAGATCGAATACACACTATGCTGATGCGTGTAACATCGTCATCACTTACCTTAAGCATTTCAAACTACTTAATCATATTTATCTGAGATAGATAACAATAGGTTACACTGTACATGTACACTTCGAACGGCTATACCAGGTATGGAAAGCGATGTCGGATACAATTTTTATTTCCCAACGTACTTACGAATACATTCCATCGTGTTCATATAAAGGTAGTCTGATATGCTGATCCGGTATGCAAAAACGTGACATTGGCACGAAAATGATACTTAGGCTTTTAAATGCTCATTCTGGATATGATATAATGATTATAATATGATACGTATTTAAACAATATGTCCGGTTTTTCATGTATTGTTGTTTGCTTAAAAACTGGTTACTTTGACCATGGCCCCCCACACCACCACCACCACCAACATCATATAGCCAGCGGCTATTTTCTGAACAAACAAAAAGAGAGCACATTCATTGGCCTTTCATGGAAAAGGGAAAGGTTACGAGAAAAGACTGTTCCCTGAGATGATATAATATATGAATAAATGTCTTCAACGCTTTACTATTGAAAATTAAAATAATTCAACAAATCAAAAAGTTTTCATCGCAGAACCATTATACCCCAGATATTTTATTGATTTTATTACGACTCTAGCTCTTAAGATAAATAACGGAAAGAAAATGAAAGCAACAATGTAACTTCAGTCAACAATTTAATTCACAATAATGTCCAATGTATCCTAAATGTAATATCACAAGCCCTAAAGTATAAAGTATTCAAAGAGAATTAAAATGTGTTTGAATTGCCTGAATTATCTCAATGATGTAATCCAGAATGCTTTGAATGAGTTTACAATAATCTCAAAATAATGTGTCGATGACGACGTAGTGTTTTCTAAACATTTGGGCGATAACCGTTTTTGCATTTCTACAAGGCGCTGCTAGATAGCTCTCTCAAAACAAAGCAATGAATCAACAGCGAGTTGAAACAGGCACTTCTGTGCCATTATCACCTAACCACTGAGACGTGAGTTCACGAAGAAGCGGATCGAAATTCATTCGTAGTTGCACACGCGCAATCGAGTTTGGTTAGAAACGTTGATGATATATTTTGTTGAACGAAAATGGGACGGTTTGCGGAAAGCGATTTTTAACGAACACGTCTATAGTAAGTACAGACGTGTGTTGTCAGTGTTGCTGGCAGAGAGGGAACACAAAACGTTAGAGAATACAGGAAACATAGCTGAGAGGTATGAGCAAACTCATTCACGGATTGGAATCTCTGAGAATATACAGAATCTGTCCTGCTAAGTTACGCCGCTTCCTTGAGAGAACATCAGCAGGGTACAAACATCCTTTCAAGGGAAAAGTTGTGGCTGGTCCTATGGGGAAGTTTTCATCCTACCGACCTGCTCTGACTCAAACCACGGTGAATGAGTTTCTATGTCGGCGGGAACCAATGGTGTGCTACCTGCTAGGGAATATTGATATTGATTGATTAAGATCATCACCCAGTGTCTCACCAATTGTACGCTGATGACACCAAAATGTACAAGTCTAACCACCCAATTGAAGTTGATGCTACCATCCAAGGAGTAGAGAGGTGCATTTCTGATGTGACATCATGGATGACATGTAACAAGCTGCATGTGAACGATTATAAATCTGAGGCCATTCTGATCACAACACAAAGATTTTCTCATTCGGATCATTTTTACCTCAAACAAAACATATTAGCAACACCAACTTTAAATTCCCAGTCAGTACTAAACAGTGGTGTTAATATAGACATTAATCTCACATTACACCAACACGTCATGAACATATACAAGGCTGCATATCTTGAATTGAGAATCAACAGCTCCATTCACAAATATTTTTCCGTTGATGCCACTAAAATACTTGTGTTCATTAGCACTTTCCAGACTGGACTATTGCAACTTAATTTTGGCTGGTTCATATCAATATCTACTCCGGAAACTTCAAAAAGTTCAAAACACAGCTGCCCGGATCATCTTTATAGAGTACCACGATCAGAGCACACCTCCCTCGCTGCACTGTACTCTACACAGGCTATCCACCCGATCCAGAATCAAAAACAAAGTTTGTTCTCTGTGCTATGTTTCTCTGACAAACTCCAATCCAGCATACCTAGCCTACCTCATCTATGTGTACACACCAGCAAAATATGTACGCTCGTCTTCTGACGATCGTATACTCATTGTTCCCACTATGAAAACAAAGTCATATGGACATCGTTCTTTTGCATACCAGGCCAGGAACGTGCAATGAATTGCCCATTGACAATAGACACAAGGAGAGTTATCCATTTTAAGAGTGCTTCTAAAATTCACCTTTTTCGACTGCAAGAACAAAATATAAAGACCAAATAAAGTTTCCTTCCTTAAATATTTTCAGCATTATTTATGTTTTCCATATTCATGATATGTTTTTATTTTGTTTGAGGGGGAGGGTGTAGTCAATAAATTATAGATGTTGTAAAGCGCTTAGAGCTTCTAAGGATTAGGCGCTATACAAAGTCCTCATTATATATATATATATATATATATATATATATATATATATATATATATATATATATATATATATATATATATATATATATATATATATATATGCTCTAAAATTCTAGCGTTTCCTAGTCATTCGTCAAAAGATAAATGAAACAGAGGGCTAGATTTGGAAAATATGTGACATTCGATTCTTTTTAGATGTGTCCTTCCTCGTAAAGAACGAAGTCATTTATCAGATTATGTAGTGTCTAAATTTTGATACTATTATTAATTTTAAAGAGTGTCTGCTTAACCTTGGAACGTTCTTATTTAGCACGACCATCAGCGTTGTTGAGACTCATTCATGATTGAAAGGGTAAATGATGCATAACAATTTGTTTTGTTTTTTAAGTTATAGACTAGTTTTGCTGACCAGAGAGAGAACATAGATTGCAAAGATTAATGTGTGTGCCTCTATTAATCTTAAAACAGATTACGAATACGGGAAAATGTATTTCAAATAGGAATTACTTTAGTTTACGATAATTTATAGCATGCTAGCGTGTCTGTGTGTAACTTCATTATATATCATGCCATTTTGTATTTGTGCACGTGGATAGTTTTGCGATGATCTTAAGAATACCAGTAATTGTTGTTGCAGCTGAAGCATCAATTGTTACATCAGCTGGTGATGTCGTTGTTAGTGTTGATAGCAATACACCGGTTGCAGCGATAACAGCCATATATAAAATTATATCAACGATTACTACACGTGTGCGATAATTTATTTTTACGTTTTTCCATATACTCATCAACAATAATTTTAGTTTGGTTTGCCACTTACATGCTTGATTATAATGTTGCACGTTGATTGTGGAGTTTAATATATTTTTTGTAGGTGGTAGTTTAGTGACTAATTCAAAACAAAAATTGTAAATCATGTCGAGTTGTCTCTTCAGATTCCACTACGAATGTTTCCTCATCAGTTTGCTACAACATTGCTAACAAATCCAGACGAAGTTAGGAGTGAATAATGTCGTGGTATTTTGGTGGATATTGTAGAGTACTTGCCGACCTGAATATACAATAACCTCAGTGCGATGTTTAATGGATTTTTTTTAACCATACTACGGATCCGTCCGCTACCGTATATACTATACTGTCGGTTATCTTTTTTTATGTGAGATAGCTTAATAACAACGACTGCTGGACTTCCAAACAAATCATTAATAACCCTATTCATGTTTCTACGAACATTCAAAAAGTCTGTACTTGATTAGAACATTCGGATCTAAATGTGGTCCTTCTATCATTAATTACAGCTAACGGGTTCATCATTGGGGGAATTTTATCTTCGACGTATTTCTTGGTAGCAGTGTCATCGTTTAATTCTGGTTCTCCAAGACTAGTAAGTCTAGTATTAGTCATATTAATGATACCGGAAATTGTATCACCGGATTTTTGTACTCGATTGCGAATATTATAATAATGTAGTTGACATAACAACACGCGGCTTAATTTTTCCTTTACTATCAAACGAAGCTATGCTATTTTCGGTTACTCTATTAATAATAACGATAATATCTTGCAATGAAAAATTACTCGTTTTTAATTGTCCTTGCTTATCTTGACATACAACAGCTTTTTTATCTACATTTGCAAGATTTAATAAATCGGATATTTCATCATTAATTTAATATAATTTAATATCACAACCTCAGAAACCCCAAATTTATGAAATAATTTTGAGTTTAATCGTGTAACATTTTGAAAAGTAATAAATATGTGTGGCGCAAAAACACCTTGCTGTGATGATATATGCCGTGTAAATAAACCATTAACAGCACTTTAAACGGCCGCTGTGATGAGCTAGTGGTTAGAGCGTCCGCCGCGGGAGTGGGAGGTCGTGGGTTCGATCCCCGGCTGAGTCATACCAAAGACTTAAAAATGGTACTAAACGCTGCCTTGCTTGACACTCAGCATTAGGAAGTTAGTATTAGGACTGGTCAGCCTTGTGTCAGGATAATGTGACTGGGTGGAACATCATTTTACATGTCTGCGGCATGATGCCAAGGTGCTAGACATCACTATAAACTTCCTCACTGCAGACATCGTAGCGATATGACTGAAAAATTGTTAAAAGCTACGTTAAAATCCTAATCAAACAAACAAACAAAATATCACTTTAAACACTATCTATGGTCATCGGCAACCGTGAAAACATTGATTTACCGCCTTCATCCATAGAAGAAAGTAAAAGTAATTTTTGTTTTTCGGCAATTCTTGGAGTCATTACCAACATTCACAACGAAAGTTTAAATAATATTCCTGTACCAGCAGCAAGAGCATCACCTTCGCAGCAGATAGCATCGTTATCATCGCCCTTTCTTACAAGTACAATTGTATGCTTGACTCCGACATTAATCTCTCAGATATTTCTACAAAATCCAAAGACATGTGACAGTGGAATTGCACACGAATCTTCTACAATTCCCTTTTAACATTAATTGACGCGTTTAAAAACCTAAGTTGTAATTTTCCTTACGCCTCAACACCGCAAAATCAGCACCTGGTGTATAACCATAATCATCTGGTTGTGAATTAACTGAAGTATCTCGTGTTTCTAGTACTGGAAGATATGGTCTACAATCAGGATAGTCAGAATTATCATTGGCAAACATTATTGAAGGACCAGCTGCTTTTGTATATTCTTTTAATCTTTTAGCTATCTTCTAAATATCTTGCTAGAGCCAGTATTAGTAACATTATCCTGAATTGTTCCAATATCTCTTCAATCAATCATGTATACAGTACACTGAATAACGCCATAATACCATTATTAGCAAGACCAACTCTGATATTAGCTCTGTATTCTGTATTAGCGACGAAGTACGTTACAGGTTCACTTTCTACCCTAATAAATGAGTCAGCAGGTAAGAAATATTTAATCTTATCCCGAACTTACATTTCTTTCCTCCACTCTGATTTGGTTGTCGTGCTTTATAAGAATAATACTAACAATCGCGTACAGACTCATTCTTGACTACTGCTGCGTCCATATCAAATGCTGTATTGGACATACTGTAATAAATTTGGACGTACTAGCCCGAAATAGTTAGCCAGTTAGTAGGAGCAAACATCACAGAGAGGAGTGTTAGTGAATTTGAACCATGCTGGGTTCGTTAGTAGTGATTTTAGGCACAAGCCGAATGACTGTGCCTTTTATAACATAGTCCATATTAAAATTCAGCGGTGTATACAAGTATTGTGATTGAAAAGGCAGCATTTATGGTTGGAAATCAGTAAATTATAGAATGGAATCAATAAGTTGGAACTTGGTAGGTACCGTTTATGTGGCCATAGTGGAAAATGGGCGTATGTATATGAGCGTGATACGCCGGAAATTCTGTGGATTGACTGGCCTAGGGTCGCGCAGTTAAATATTTCCCAGTTAGTAAGGGAATACTGGTGTAATTTCTATGGCATAACAAGCTATCGGTACGGAAAACGGATGATAATGAATAAAAACCATGCAAATGTGCAGTTAATGGACGTTTGGGCAAGTTGTCTCCTCTGGGTCGCCAATTGATTAGAGCAAAGATTATTAGTTATAGCAGACACGTCTTTCTTTCCATTTTACAACTCAAGTTGTATGGAAGTCTTTGGAAATTTGGGGAAAACTTATGACTTCCAGCGTGACTCGCGCCAGGGTTTTGACACCGCTCGGTAAAGTGAATACCCCTGTGCTTGTAACAATACGTTTAAATATGTCCACTTCCTGCTATCAGATTTTTGTATTTCTTTCTGCTTCACTAGACAACTCAGTTTTTGATTTGCAGTTTGATTTATTAAATTAATAACATTTGCAGGCATAACTTTAATACTAGGTAATTTTACTGGCGGCGGTTTTCGTCGTATTAATCGTGCTAATATTTCCTTAATTGAAGAAAACGCTTACAGGCAATATCACCATCAGCACCAAAATACCTTTATCAGGAAGAACGTCAATATCTTTCAGTTGGTATTGCTTTTGGGGATATACTTCAAAATAAAGCCTGAACGACATCGCCAATTCCATTACCGTAGACAGCATTATAATTAGGTAATCGTGAATTTATCACTCTTACCTATAGCAGTCGATTTTGAACATTATTTATATTCATATTATTTTATTAGCACTGATCTAATTGCATACACTCAATCACTGCGATAATCATCAACGATTTTATCAATGAGAGACCGACACACATTAATATCCATGATACCACCTGTAAATAATAGTTGACAAATATAAGCTACTTCGTCAATCATTTCTGGTAAAGTATTACCGGCTAGTTTTCCGACAAACAAAATTTCTAATCGTTTAACACCGGCAAGGATGTTGTTAGTACAAGTAACAAGATCACTTCATTTGGTACCTGTATCAATACCACTTCCAATAATTGGTTCAGAATGGCCGTCGAGATCTTCTTCATAAGCTCCAGATTTTTCATACAATTCTTTATCAGATGCTAATAAATCAGATTTTATTTTTATTTTATGTTATGTTCCATTCAAGTGCAAAATCCTTATTTTTTGCACCGACATATATCGAAATCTTTAGTGCTGAGTTATACCTCTTTAATCCAATTTTACGCAGTTTGTTTTCAAAACATGTGGACTCTCTCTCTCTCTCTCTCTCTCTCTCTCTCTCTCTCTCTCTCTCTCTCTCTCTCTCTCTCTCTCTCATCGTATCCATACACAGCATCTTCTATTACTTTTTCTGGATTTTTAATATCGGCAATACTCTCAGGTGTAAATATATCTTTAAAACTGACTTTTTTTGTTGTGGAATTTGTGGCTGTTGTTGAGGAGGTTCTTTCTATTTTTGTGATTCCGCATACAATTATATGCTTCAAAATATTTTATTTATTTTGGATCATCATGTCGGGTCTATTTTAGTTGTAATATATTACATATATCCATCAAAACATTTATCAATATTTGCATAAACATACTCCGGTTTAAACAATTCATATTTTAGTGAATAACGCGTTATTGCAGTACGAGGCAAACTTTCCACTTTAACATTTTCTTTAAGATCTTTAATAAAATCTTCTCTAAAATTGTTATTCAACTCAATATTTTCTTTTCTAATTTATAATACAGGATCTTTTTTATATCACGAGTTTGGTCAATACTTTCAAGTTTTTTTTCCCTTGACTCTGTCAAGTGTTTGAACACCAGCTATTT
This sequence comes from Unio delphinus, assembly GCA_029339505.1. NCBI lineage: Eukaryota > Metazoa > Mollusca > Bivalvia > Unionida > Unionidae > Unio > Unio delphinus. The sequence goes on from JAQISU010000152.1 coordinate 8,535,978, forward strand.
CAGCTGGTAGTACTCACAGAATCTCGTTGTTTTCATAGTTATTTCTGCAATTTTTCTAGTTGCTTTAGTCCCTAAGGCGACATATCATTGTTTACAGTGTCATCTAGGCAACTCCTGCGATGCCGCTGGTGCCATGACGTATCGGCTTGTCTTTTCCCTTGGATGCATCAGCTGCTTGGAGAGGAGGATTCAGCTGCATTGGCAACAATGGATTCTTTATATCACCCTGTCCAGGATTGTGCCCTGGAGAGGACACTACATATTTGCTTCACAGCGTACCGGTTATAAGACATCGTTCGATTGGCGTAAAGTCAGACGGCAAAGGTTGATTCAGACGGTGGGAGAGACCACTGGACCGCTACCGCCCGGTTCAGGACTGCAGCCTCCAGATAATAAGGTGCGGTCCCACCACAGTCTGTCTTACTGTGTGCGTAGGGTTTAAGGCACGCGAGTGCCTGACAAAGCGGACTGCAACTATTGCACCAAGAAATAACAAACGAAAACCAACAAAGAAAACTCGTCCTCAAGCTAGGTACCATGCTGCCTGGGCTATCGGGTGATCTCTAGACAATCAATGATGTTCCAAAGACTTCAGTCATCAATGACGAACTTAAAAGAATCCAGGTCGACATCACCGCTCTTGGTGTGACACGGCTACTCGATTCCGGGTACCTCAGAGAAGGGAAGTACACGATATTCTGGCACGGAAAAAGTGCCGACAAAGCCAGAGAGTTTGGTGTTGGATTTGGCATCAGGAACTCGCTGCTGAGGATGATAAAACCCTGGCAAAATGGAAACGGAATACTGTTAACCCACTGCCTCCACACTAAACTTCACCGCAGATATCAAAGATGAGTTCTACGACAAGATTACCAAGGAAAAGAATTTGATATTTCTGGGCGACTTCACTGCTTGGGTGGGTGCTGACCATGACTCTTAGTATTCCTTTCTTGGCAAGTTTGGCGTTAGGAAGATGAAAGAGAACGGGCAGATACTCCTAGAGATGTGCTAGTACTAAGACCTCGGCATCACCAAATCATTCTTTCAGACAAAACCACAGCATAAAATGTCTTGGAGACATCCCCGGTTCAAACGCTGACACCAACTGGAGACCATCAGCCATGAAAGATGTGCTTCTTACCCGTACCTTCACACACCACTGACTGCGACAATGACCACTCGCTGCGGTGCTGCAACATGAAGCTTTAACCAAAGGAAATACGTCGCTCTAGGCAGGATTATAAACCAAGCATTGAGGAGAACAAGACGTCATATCCAGACAAGGCTGAACAATTCACTTCTGCCCACTCCAAGACATTTGATTCAGACCCTCCCAACGGCAGACTGCAGACGCTTGCTTGTATTGAGAGTCACAATGCGTCTTCCGCTCAGAGGTCCACAATCAACATGATCTTCTCCGTCAGGTAACTGCAGGAAAAATGCAGAGAACAACACAAACCCCTCTTCCTGACATTTACAGACCACACCAAGGAGTTATATTTGGTTAGCAGAGACGAGCTCTTCATAATCCTGGCGAAGATTGGATGCCCTCCAAAGTTGCTAAGCATGATCCAGTCCTTCCATGATGACATGAAAGACACAGTGCAGTACAATGGCTCAATCTCAGATCCCTTCAACATCCGCAGGGAATGAAACGGGGTTGCGTCATAGCCCCCACACTCTTCGGCAACTTCTTATCTGTCCTACTCAAGGATGCCTTTGGGATTTCCACAGAAGGGATCAACGACCTGCACACGCGATCAGACGGCAAACTGTTTAACCTGGCACTACTAAAGGCAAACAGCAAAATGCGTTAAGCAACCATCAAACTATCAGGGACATGCTCTTTGCAGACGATGCTACCCTGGCCACTCACACAGAAGATGAGTTACAGCACCTGATGGATCGCTTTGCTAAAACATGTACTGAGTTGGGGCTGACCATCATCCTAAAAAAAACAACAGTGATGGCTCAGAACGCGGATCCAAAGCATCATATTCAACAACTTGAACAACAACTACGAACTTGAGGTAGTCCGTCAGTTTACGTACCTCGGCTCTACCATCACCAACAACTATAGTTCGATGTTGAGCTCAACAAGCGGATTGGAAAGACATCAACACCTCTCTCCAGGTTGTCGCCGAGTGTGGAACAACAGCATGCTTAACCAGAACACAGAGATCTTCGTGTATCATGCCTGTGTGCTAAGCACTCTTTTGTATGCTAGTAAAACCTGGACTCCTCACAAGAGAAAAAACTGAATGACTTTCACATGATATGTCTCGGACGCATACTCGGGATCACTTGGAGTGATCAAGTAACAAACAACGAGGTGCTTGAACGTCCAATATGGTCACACTCCTCCGCCAACGTCGCATAAGATGGCTGGGCCATGTATATCGGGTGGATGACTGACGGATACCCAAAGACCTTTTTCAGAACTTGCCTCTGGCAAAGGTCAATCGGATAGCCACGTTTCCACTTCAAGGATGTCTGCAAGCACGACATGAAATCCCTTGACATCTATGACACATGAGAAGAGCTTGCTCTAGACATGCCAAGCGGGCAACTTGTTTTTTTTTTATGGTTTAACGCCATTTTCCAGCACAATATAGGCTATACAAGGCGGCCAGTATTAATGGTGGAGGAAGAACCCGGAAAACCCCCGGAAGAACCACCTTCTTAGACTCGAACACACTCAGACAGAGGTGAGATGACAGTGGTCCGTAACGCACAGCGCTTTAGAGTATAGACCACTCAGCCACATGATCTGACGCTGGTTTGAAAGCCTGCGAGGACAAGCTTCGTTTAGTAGCTGATGAAAAGCGAGTTCAAAGGAAGAAGAACCAGCTCCAACACAAACCAGCCTCAGCTTTCAAGTGCAGCAAGGACTGCCACTCCCATGTTGGACACCAAAACCTCTACAGACGCTGCACAACCACCAACCGCAACATCATAAGGTGCACTTCCATCGTCTCTTGAGACTAATGGATGCCAACATACACACAAACTGTAGCATCACTGGTACGAACAATATTTGCTTCTTTTTGTCTGATGTTTTTGGTCTGTTTTATATCAGAACAATCGTTACTAATCAAGCGGTAATTGTAACAATTGATTATGGTATGATTACGGACAGTGATGTATGTTCTCACGATACGGTATTTTAAAGGAATGCCAGGTTCTACGTTAGCTGCGTAGTGTGGATATAATTAGTCTGGATCCCTGCTTATTTATACTCCTTGTGTTGCTCACCCCTATATGGACATACATCACAATTAATTTTACTATATATTCTCTACATATATTTCTCAGTACTGACCTTTCAACTACAAATCATATGTTAATCTAAAATACCTTCAAATATGACATCACGGTGAAGTTCTTGTCATGGGTTCACCTGCATTTTTTTTGAGAGGCTGCACTGTAAACAGAACAGCATGTAAACAGAACACAGATTTCACTACCTGTATACTGAAGCAAAATTGAGGTTTTTTTTTTTTTTTTAGAAGTCCAAGGTATTCCAAGTCATTATCTGGAATGGTCCAGAAAGTAAATACTGCAAAACGTGGATTGCAAGAAGATAATTAGTCTCAGCAAGGTCTAAAAGATCGGAATAAATCACATTTCCGTTTTAAACATCTGATTTAAAAATGTACTAGACAAAATATCTAAGATCAGTATGCCTACAAGAAAATGTATTTTTATGTCAATAACACAAGTGTTACGGAGGCCGCCGTTTGCCAGGTTGGTATAACATAACATGCTATATTTAGATTCCATACATGTTTTCAAAAATCCTGCTAAATCAGCTGATTATATGGGGAAAAATAAAATGAATCTACTATCAGTTATGGCAATTAGTGCCAGATGCACACCAAATACAAAAATTGTTTTAACATTTTTCAAAATACATTTTATTTTTCTAACCAACTTTTATGGACTGTTTAATTTTTTTCAAATTTCTTTCCCTTTATCTTATTCACAATAACGACTTCTTTGGATAATACCTTTTACTACAGGTAAGTAAAATTTTATTAGCATTTGTGTCCAGCAGAATGAAAACCTGTAATTATAATAGAAAAATGGGAAGACCTTTATCAGAAAATTTAATGAACTTAACACCTGTTACATTACATGTCAAACACACCCAAAACCATCCAGCACAATGCAGACTATTTATAAACAGAAAAAATACAAAAACACAGTTTTACACATGAACCGTTGTTTATTTAGTATTGTCTTGAGAAAAAGCAAAAGTTCCAAACATGTGGATACTTTACTCACAATATAACCCATAATCCCATTCTTGACTATTCATATAATAAATGAGGCAATAAAATAATAAAAAAATACTATGAATAAATGAACACTTTTATGAAATAAACTCATGGTGACATATTTTAAGCTGGCTTTCACTTTCAAACAACAAGAGTAAATACTTCATGCTCAACAAATGCAAGTGTTTCCCTACAAAACATATATACGTAATACTTCAGATGGGTTCATACATTACTTACATTTGTTGTAATGGATTTCAAGACTATAATGTTCTAATATTTGCATACTTTCATTTCCATTGATTATATTGAAAATTAAGGAGCAAATAAATTACAAGAGTCCAAAGAAGATTAGATATTGCTCATCAGACTGAGTGTGCATTGCAAATCAAGCATAACCGGAGCTAAGGAGAAAACTTTGAATAATACAATGCGCCTATCTTTAAGTAGATATTTTTTTTCTTCAAAATTCACTTAGACTCGAGACATTAGCTTTAAATCCTTTTTTTTCATCTTTTGGGTCTGTATTTAATTACATACATTTAATTAAAGGTACTGCAAGTATATTTTTCATTATGTAATTGCTGGGCATAATGTAATATACCAACATCTAACAAGATCTTTATGAATACCACAGCATACAGCCCTTCCCTTGCATGCTAGTCCTCAATGTAGATAACTGAAAGTTTTATTTAGAAACTTTTTCTTCTTTCTTTTACAATGACCTTGACTTTTGCCAATTTTATCCAAAATGAAAAGGCTAATATCTTACCCCATGTGCAAGCCACCTACATAATAGTTTGGACCAGGTCTTTGACACAGAACTCATTAATGTGTGGAATACCATATTAATTCTTGCACTTGGGTACCTTTACCTTTGACCACAAAATCAATAACTGTACTTATCCAAAGCACAAGCCATCAACAAAGTTTGAGGCACATCATGCAGAACTAGTTTTAGTGTGCTTAAATAGTTTTCTTCTTTTGTGCAGTGACCTTGACCTTGACTTTTGAGTACAAATTGAACACAGTTCTCTTAAATGAAGTGCGAGTCATCAACAAACCTGGGCAACTATGGAGCGGTGGAGAACTCAAGAATTGTGCAAAAGCCAAATTCCTTTGTTCATTCAGTGACCCTGGCCTTTGACCCTGAAATTGTCATGTTTCCTTCTTACAAGTACGATTTAACCACAAAGTTTGGTAAATTTAGATGAATAACTTGACCTTGATACCTGGGCTTTAAGACCCAACGTAAATAGGGTTTTAATTCCCCCCCCCCCCACCAGTCATCCACGAGGCTTGGTAACTATAAATGGTGGGCATGAACCAAATTAGTACAAGATGGTTGGACAATATCATATCGCAAAATGCTCCTTCTTTTGAAATGGCAAATAAAAAGCTGTACTACTGACTGATTCCCAATTTTAAGACTGAAATACAGTGATATACCTTATGTCTAGTCCTCAAGACTGGTTTAAACTTCAATTCATTATGTTTAGTCTTCGAGACTGGTTTACACTTCATCTCATTGAATGACCTTTAAAACTTAATGACAAGAGCACTTGAAATGAAACCAACAACTAAAATTGAGTGAAGGTCACAATACCAATACAAGTGTAACAGCTGTTAAATCACGCAATGCAAATTCATGATGACATAAGTTATGGTTGTACAACATTATAACAGATGCAAAACAATGTTGCACTTCCAGTGCAGTCGTACAACAATGACACAATAATCTGACACAATGCTGTGTAAAAACAAACTACAACAGTGTACCACACTAATAATCCAGCAAAATGCAATGTGTATTCTGTAATGTTAGCTGACCAACAGTAAGTATAAATTTGTGTAATTAGTTTCATGAAGATGTCATTAGCTATAACAATCAAGATGGATGCATTTGCTGATGCACCTACCATGGACAGGAGATAAAGTGTCATGCTATTGCAAACTAATTTGCTAGCTTGTTTCTCTCACAGGCAGTAAAGACTTAAAATATTCCAGTTATAGAAATATCTGCAATACTGAAATATTTTATGAAACCGTTTATCCTGAGATAGTAGAAACACCATAATAACCACTTACTGGGGGCCCCGATTGGACGTGTGGTCTAAAGCGCTCTTCAATACAGATCAATGCCATCTCACATCTGTCTGCGTGGATTTGAGTCTCGGATTTGGCCAATGTGGGTATGTGAGAAAGCTTGCCAGTAGCTTCTCGTGGGTCAGTGGTTCTTTCCAGGGTTTCCCGTGTTCTTCCTCCACCATTAATACTAGCTGCCATGTATAGCCTATCTTGTGCTGGAAAATGGCATTAAACCCTACAACAACAACAACCACTTACTGAAACATCTACACAATTTTTTTTCAAATAAAAACAAATAAGCAACTGTTAATGATTTTAAAATCCTTCCTGTTCCATTCAACTACTCATTCTATGTCTAACTGAAATTGATCCCCATCTGATGTGAAATTTATGACATGGTTTGATAATGCTATTATCCAACAAGTTTTATAAACTGAAGAGTTGGATATTTTTTTTATATCATGTAACAAATTGTATATTGTACAATTACAAAGTGATATAAGGTATTGCATGATGTTATACCACTGAGTAATTATAACTTATATAACCCTAATATGTAATAATTACAGGTCATTACATTTTAATCTGAAAATATTAACAAATTTATTTTGAATGATACTCCTAGTGTTGGAAGTTATATTTATCCCATTCAAATGTTAGATCATTTATACACATGGGCAAAAGAGGTAATTATCTTTCACAAGACTGAGCTCTTTTATTTTCTTGCATCAAAAAAGAAGCACTTATGATGCAACATGTTAACAGGTATTGATCAATTGAAATAGATGGTTCTTCGTAGTTCTCACCACTTTTCTATTTTGCATAGGGTTAGAATTTTGAAGAAAAAGAATTTTCCTGGATGTCCTCACTGGTTATACTGGCTATTTAACAAAGGAATTGTATATCTTAGGTATTATTCAAAGAACCTTTAATTCCCCTTATTTTGGTATATGATTGATGGGTGTAATATGGGTTATAGAGTATACAGCTTGGCCTTACTTTAAATGTGCACCTCTAAAAAAAACTGCTAGCTCTGCTTTGTCATTTTCACTTCCTGGACTTCTGAGGTAAATTGTATTTAAAAAAAGCCATTAAGAAGTAAACTTCTTTTACAGTTTATATATTTGGTAATTCATTCATATTACTCTCAGAAGCTGTTATTGTCTAGTCTGGCAAACTTCATTTTCCCTATTTGAATGCTAAAGATAGTGTACTTTACACTAATTCAGACTGATATTTTAAGCACAAGGGAGCAGTCATTTTAGTTAACTGTGTGCTTAGATCATTTACAATTTCCAGAAGTACAATGTCCAATGAAATTTCAGCTATAGTACATGAAATTAACAGAGGTATACCAACATTCTATTGTGCATATTGAAAATGTAAACAACTTCACCTTACACTCACCACTTTCTCAGAAGTTGATATCTGTAAAGCACACACCTTATTAGTTCATTATTTACTAAATAATATGGGGGCCCCGAGTGGTCTGAAGCGCTGTCCATTACGGACCACTGCCATCTCACCTGTCTGCGTGTGTTCGAGTCTAAGATTCGGCAAATGTAGTTATGTGAGAAAGCTTGCCAGTAGCTTCTCGTGGGTTGGTGGTATTTTCCGGGGGTTGTCTGGGTTCTTCCTCCACCATTAATACTGGCCGCCATGTATTGCCTATATTGTGCTAAAAAATAGCATTAAACCATAAAAAATAAAAATAAAATTTAAATAATATGCTACTACATGCATATACTAGTTGGAAGTATACAAATTTATTGGCAAGAAAAATGTCCAAGCATAAAGGAATATTGTTACAAGTTTAGGCTCTAATAAACAGTAACAAAGAGTGAAAACAATAAGTTTTGTCAAATTTAACACATAATGTATTTCTCCAGAAAAAGATTGTAACAATGGAAAAATAAATTAGTTTTAAGAATCAAATCCAAAAACATCCAAGAATAATTAATTAATTTTTTGAAAAAGTACAAGTAATGAAATGTTTTAATAGATTCAAGTTAAGAGTCCTGTTGGAAAATCCAAAATGGAAGATGATGATGTCTGCTTAAGTCTGTTTTGTGCTTTATCTACAGTTCCTTGTAGAAACACAATATTGAACACTCCGGTGTTAGAAATCCAAATAAACTTTTGATAAACTGCTTTTGTCCAAGAATTCTATATGAGCAGAGATACAATGTAATCCATTAAAATCCAACTGGTCTGAAGAAAAGTAACATGAATTCAAAAGCTTGGCTACATAAAAAAAATGACTCATCATTTGTAAAAGCCCAAAACTGAGAATATTTCATTAAAACAAAGATTATATTGTATTCCATTATGCAGTTTCCAAAAAATCCCCAAATTGCAAAATCAAGAAAATGGAGGGAGTCACGTAATCATCTTTATGTACAAGAACAATCATTTTACTTTAAGATTAAAAAGTTGTTTACTTCTTAATTTACTAGTTCCATCTTGACATTGACAACAACCAATCATTTTAAAAGTAAAATAAAATCTGTTTACAAGGTTGCCACTAACCCTGAACCAAGGTCAACATTACTTGTTTACCAAAGAAAATTCAGGTCAACCGATTTTCCAAAGAACATCATCTCTAATGAATAAATTTACATTACAATAGCAAGTAATGAAAAATAAAAAAGAATTAAAAACTTAAACAAATAAAATAAATATATATCAAATCAGTCACACATAACAATATTTTGTCAATTTTATTACAAATATTACAAATGCCTTCACCATAAAATAATTTTTGTGTAGCACTAGGGTCGGACATTAAATATTCATATTTTTTTTAAAGGAAAATGAATTAATTTTACCATATATTCATTTTTTCCCAGGAAAGAGAAATGGAAACTGTTCTCTTCAAGTTGTGTTTCCATATCAGTATATAATAATTAACAATTTGAAAAAAAGCATCTATTTGAACCATACCTTACCAGTTTTTGATGGTATCAGAATGTTATAGTTCACAACATATGCCAATATTCAGAAAGTGGCATCTGTTGGGAAAGATCAGAAATGTACTGTATAGGGAAAAAGAAATCGCTTCATGTTTCAAGCTGGTCACTGTTAATATAAAATTCAATGTCTTAATGAAATATGAACTCATTTTGTTTTCCCTGATTGATATTTAACACCTAACATTGTACAACGTTGCTCCGAAAAGACTTGTTCATATTTTCCATTACATATAGGTAGTAACCTAAACATGTGCATCATAGCAATTTTGAGAACCAATACATTTCCGATAGTTTACAATGAAGCTGTGAATATACATAATTGAATACCAATATATTTTTCTTCTGTATATATCATTACATAAAATGGTATCAAAAGCACAAATGTCATGACAGAACTTGAATTCTTCGACCATGTTTTGTTAGAACACATACAGTGATACCTTAAAATAAATATAAAACAAGACTTCAACCATCTTTGTATTTCACCAACAGATTTTGCAGAATGAGTTGCTGAACAATGGTTTACCAATGAACACGCATTATGTAGAAATCTGATGTCTGATGTAGATGTTCAATCTCTCAATGCTCACCATAACTGGGAACATTCAGCTAAATATTCATGACCTTTGCAAATAAAAAAATTATTACAATCATGAACATTGCATTACAAGAAAAATCTTTCATAAACGGGCAATTTATTGAACTGTTAAAAATGTTTCAAGCTCATTTTAAGCCGTTCAGCCTCACCTCTGTTTCTCTGTACTTGCCAATAATATTTACATGAAAAAAAGAAAGGATAAAACTTGTGTCATAATTTGGTACCTGAATTTTAAAATGGTTTAAAGAAATCTGACCAATGACATTCTTAAATATACATCTGTTGCAGATTTCCATTTGGGGTTTTGTGGCATCACCAAAACTGTACAAGATACTTCATTCCACTACATTCAGAACGTAGAGAAACTTAAAGTATGTCTACTCATATTATGTTGATATTCATTTTGTTTTTTATATTACGATGACTGTTCTAATATGCTCGAGAAATGCACTTTAAAAAGGACAAAGTACAAAAACTGCCTGTTCTTGAAATACAGTAACAAATGCACAGTGTAGGCATTACTACTATATAAAAATAGCATTACTGAAATATTCAATTATCAAAATATTAAAAGCTACACAACTTACGAGCATTATTGGGTGTATAGCGTACCTCTTAACGTTAGAAAGTGAAATTGGCCATTTAGAGTGAAAGCAATCTTACAAGAGACATAGATCAAAAGTAAGGCCCTACTCTCAAGCCCATGTCACACCCTTACAGATACCAAACATTACAAAAATGTGTTGTTTCTTTTAACTCAACTAGCGATACATAATACCCTTTTTTCAAACAAGGATTAACAATCAGTTAATTTAGGAAAATAACCTGATATGCCAACCATACAGATCTTAGCAAAGCAAACAATTATTTTTCACAAGTAGACAAATGTTTAGTACAATTTATTTTTCTTCTAAGTATTCACTTTATGCTGCGTCTTCCAACCCCAATGAAACCATGCCATAGACAAGATTAATTTCAGACTGGCTTCAACTATTATAATAATAACTGCATATAGAAAATAATACATCTATATGGCTTGTTTTTGTAATTTTAACCACTGTCATGCTGAGGAAATAGGCCCTTACTGCCTTTCCTAAAAACACATATAGAAAAAAATTTGTTTAACAGCCTGATCTTGAGAAATACAAATATATACTGCTGCTTTAAAGAGAATGCTCTTCCTTGTACATATAAATAAGATTGTTACACGTCTTTGTTCCCTTTGTACACATAATCTGGTCCTCATCTGCATTCACCAGTTTACTGAAAAACTAAGGTCACAGGTCATCATCTGTTTTTCTTCTCTTTTCCATAGGCACTGTCTAGGGACAGACCTGCAAACACAAACATGGTACCAATCCACTGTTTGCCACTCATGGGATTTTGAAAAATAATGACTGATCCCAATATTGTGAAGAACTTCCTTGTGGTAGTTATAATGGAGCAGGTCAAGGGTCCAAAATTAGCTACTGACAGGAAAATGAACATCTGAAAACAAATGAAAGAAAATGTAAAGATCTTCACAAATTTTGATGAAAACGTACAGCAGGGGAAAAATGTTTATATAACAAGCAATATAGTACTATAAATTGTGTAATACTGTTCATTACATGCAATATAGAACATTTTCTGCAAAATTGTTTATTACATTACAAGCAATGCAGTATTATAAATTGTGTGCAATACTATTATATTACAATATATAGTACAACAAAGTATGTACTGTATTATTTATTATTACAAAAGTACAATAGTACTATAAATTGTGTGTGATACTGTGTTATATTACAAAATAGTACTATAAACTGTTTGTAATACTGTTTGTTATATTAAAATACAGTACTATAAATTAATTGCAATATTGGTTATTCTATTACAAGCAATATAGTACTGTAAGTTGTGTGCAATATTGGTTATTATATAATAAGCAAGTGCTAATACAAATTATTTGCAATAAAGGTTCTGCCACATAGCAGGCACAAAAGTTCCATCCTGAAAATATGATGAATAGACTATTTTCACAAAACTTGACTGATTTTGTTTGGTTTTGTGGGGTTAAGCACCATTTTTCAGCACAAGACAGAATATACATGGCTGCCAGTATATCTGGTAGAAGAACCCTGGAAGAACTAGTGACCCATGGGAAGCTACTGGCAAGTTTTCTTTACACATACCTTCAGTGATCGAGAAGAGACAAATTGATGCGGACAAAGAAAACTGATGTGAGTTAATCTGTAAAGGAAGGTGCTTAGACAACTAAAAACTGCAGCTAAAATGTTATTAATGGGTTAATGAGAATTCACAATTTTCCCATTTGATCAATAAATGCAACATAAGGTGTAATATCCACAACTGAATGTGATAAAACATACCATCTTGGTCTAATGGGTTACACAATTAGCTAATACTGTATTGTTTTAATGTGAAAACTGCTACGAATGGACAATTATGGGACACAGTATTTAAAGTCTTAAAGTTTTTAAAAATCTCATGAAACAGGCTATAGCCTGCATGTGCCCTGCTCTCAAGGTTTGAATCTCATGAAACAGGCTATAGCCTGCATGTGCCCTGCTCTCATGGTTTGAATGAAATACAGATCAGAATGACCTGATTCTGTTGGAAAGATGCTGAGACTGATATACCAGTTTCCATGATTCATTGTCAATCATTACCAAATAAACTAACCAAAATAAAAACTTAAAGCCCCTGAAGGAAATCTAGGTCACCATGACCTACTTTTGGTGATTCAGTTGATATTTCTACCCAACAAAATGTATTAACAAACTACGCTTCACAATACTCTGCTCACGAGAAAATGAAAAACTATTTTTTAATAAACAAATTAACCTAAAAATGGAAGCCTGAAATGTACGTAGCTCTTGACCTCCTACACATCAAGATTGTATACAAGTACCAAGAAACATAACTTGATAGCATATTTTACTTGACTAGCTAACCACTTTACTAAAAGTTTCAATAATGTAAAATCTTTAACAACAATGTTAATCTCAAACGTATTGAACTATCAGTAGAAAAACTGGTGATAAATCTGCACTCCAAAGGAAGATCCATGAACCAGGATGATAATAAGGATAAGCATATACTGACGTTACATTACACATACGCAGGTAGGATAAAAAGAAATCAGAATAAAAGGAAAGATAAAAACCGAGGTTTAACCTTAGGTGTAAATGGATGCACTGACAGACACAAATGGGTTCCAAAGTGAATATAGAGTTTCACAATGACAGACTCAAGAAAAATTGAATGTTATGTTTCCTTTGACCCAGAAGCAAATTCTTAAAATATTTACATATGCTTTAAGTTTCTTCGTGTGGCAGATCATTCCTTTATTAATACCAATCAAGAAAATCAGATAAAAACACATACATATATGCCAACCCTGGCAAGGAAAATCTGTAATCCAAAAAAAGTAATCCGAGCAGAAAAAGAGACATCCACATGAAAAAAGTTATACAATTATGTACAAAAAATCATTTATTTATCCCTCTGGACTTTTAACATCAATTACTGCTTCAAGTTTCTATCTATAATCCTCTGAGCTTTAAAAAGCAACAGACTCTTATATTGCATTTCAAAAGACCTTGTACCACCAGTAGAGCATTAATTGCTGGGTTACAGAGCCTGGAGATGAATTCAGTTTTGCTTTTGTTAACAATACTGAACAATCTCTCACAGTCAGCATTAGAATGGTCAAGAATCAATATTCCTTTCATAGCCTGACAAAAAAGAGGAAATTTATATATGCCAGTCATTGGGTCTTTTAGCTGGGAAATAAGATGAAAAAAATCAACTCTGCATTAAGTATGTTGTTGTTGTATGTTGTAGGGTTTAACACCATTTTTCAGCACACAATAAGCTATACATGGCAGCCAGTATTACAGGTGGAGGAAGAACCCGGGAAAACCCCCAGAAAGAACCACCGACACATGAGAAGCTACTGGCAAGCTTTCTCACATATCAACATTGGCCAAATCTAAGACTCAAACCCACGCAGACAGAGGCGAGATGGCAGTGATCCGTAACGGAGAGCACTTTAGACCACTCGGCCACTCGAGGCCCCGATTTTAAGCATTGTCAGATATAGTGCCAACATGACACTTCAGGAGTTCTTCTAATTTATCAGCAGCCTTACCGGCAGCATGGTGCATCATATGACAGACAACCTGATATGTACAATGAAGGACCGATTTTTTGAAAATACAGAATGTAACTCCTTTATGAATTCCAGTCATCCCTGATACAGTATCAGCTGAAAACACCATACAGTTCTGCCAACTTATATTAATCAAGCATTATCAAGCAAATAATAAAAATTGTTTTCTCCAAAGGAATCTACTTGTAATTCTTGTAATGAAAGAAGACCACTCTGACTTTGCCTTTTTCGTTGTCAAAGTCTCTTACACAGAGTGAGTACAACTTTATGTCATCGTAATCACTACTCCTCTCTGTTGCAATACTAAATGGCACAATTTTCATGGCATCTGCAATTTTAAGTGAAGTATCTTCTGCTAAATACCTAACACCAGTTGATGATTTTGTTCTTACACATGCATATTTTCTGCAATTTTGGAATCAGGAAACATCAGTTTGAACAAAGGAACAATGTATTATTCTACCACTAGCTGTAGTCTGTATTCTCCTAAGAACTCAGTACATATGCCTCTGCATTTATAAAAGTGTGTCCACAATTGAGTTGCTGTAAAAAAAGATGTTACCTCAGTAATGAAGTTAGTAAAATGAGCAAATCCAAGGTTTTTTTGTTTTACCACCATGCCAAATATTAAAATCATTTCCACACTGTCTGCAAGGGGTGTGAAACTGCCCTAGAATGTAACACTGTATTGTGTAATTCATGTATTCATATCTGAATCAATTTTTCATCTTTTCCAAATCCATCTATGAAATTATTTGAAAAATATTTCTGCTCTAACACACGTATTGACTAGATAACTCTGATTTGACTTTTAGCACCAAATACCTACAGACTGGTTCTGTACCAGAAATGAATTAGAACAAACAATCTGCAAAGATTAAAACTTAGAAACCAGTCTGTTCTCTCCTAAGCCATACAGCTGCTTAAAATAGAAAACAAGGTCAAACGTTTGAAAGTAGAAAACTGCATGTTTCTTGGATATAAGGCAGATGCTATAATATAACATAATACTATTAAGAAAGTGCATGCAAGTCAACAGACAAGAATACACTTATGTCATAGTTACACAGAAGCTGTCTTTTCTATAATATGGTCATAGTTACACAGAAGCTGTCTTTTCTATAATATGGTCATGCGATTAATAAGATGTAAATAAAAATGAGAAAACAAATTTGTTAATTTTTTGGGGAGGAAGATATACTGAAAAGAGTAATCTGAATATATTATCACACAAGTCGCAATTTAGTGAAAAAAGGAAAATCAGATGCCTTTTATGATATTTCTTGTAATAACAATGTAATAAAAATGAATCTGTTTCCTTTCTGGTTTGCTATACAATCCAAGCACAACCTTAAGTTTCCTTAAAGTTACACCTGCATATGCATGTCTAAGGTTGAACTTAATTTTTTTAATTGAATTACACGAGTTTATAATCTTTGTTGTTGTTGCATTAGGGTTTAATGCCATTTTTCAGTACACGATTGGCTATACATGGTGGCCAGTATTAATGGTGGAGGAAGAACCTGGGGAAAATCCCCGAAAAAAAACACCAATCCAGGAGAAGCTACTGGCAAGCTTTCTCACATAACCACATGGCCGAATCTGAGACTTGAACCCACACAGATAGAGGTGAGATGACTGTGATCCATAACGAAGAGCGCTTTAGACCAGTAGGCCACTTGAGGCCCCGTTTATAATCTTTAAAACAACTTAAATTACTCTAGAATGACATAATATACAAACCTGTCCTAATGCACTAGCAATACCAAAGGTCACTATTTTGATGAGAACTGAAGGATATCTCTGAACAAATCCAGGGAATGTCCAAAGCTCACCAGTCAGCAACAAACCTAAACAAGAAAATATTACAAATTATAAAAATAAAAAAATCTTACTGGCTGAGCCATGGTTGGCTCAGGCTTACTGGATTATTCTAAATTAGATTGTAAAAACAGGCAAAAAGTTAATAATTAAAATATATATTAATCACTTGAATTACGAATTTCTCAAACTGATTTGCCGAGTCTCTTTGGTGCTCACTTGAATTGCCAATTTCCCAAACTGATTTGCCAAGTCACAGTGCTGTTCACTTGAATTATTAATGTCTCAAACTGGTTTGTCAAGTCACTGAGCTGTTCACCTGAATTGGCAACATTTCAAACTGATCTGTCAAGTCAATGAGCTGATCACTTGAACTTCCAATGTCTCAAACCAATTTGTCAAGTCACTGAGCTGTTCACTTGAATTGGCAATGTCTCAAACCGATTTGTCCTCAGAACTTTAATTGAATTACTAATCTCTTAAACTAATTTGCCAATTGTTCATTTGAACTACTACTGAAACTGATTTTAACAGTATTCACATGAATTACTAAGTTTTGTAAACTGATTCACCAAGTGTTCACTTGAACTATTAAGCTCTTTAAACTTATTTTCCATGTGATCACGTTAATTACTAAGTTCTTGAAACTGATTTGCCAAAGGTTCTCTTGAATACTAATCACACAAAACTGATTTGCCAAATGTTGACTGGACTTAATGATCTCTTAAAACTGATTTGCCAAGTGTTCACTGGACTTAATAGTCTTGCAAACTAGTTTACCAAGTGTTCATTTGATTTACTGAGCTCTTAAAACTAATGACAATTGTTCACTCATACTACTTATCTATTAGAACTGATTTGCATAGTGTTCATTTGAACTATCAATCTCTCAAGCTGATTTGCATAGTATTCATTTGAACTATCAATCTCTCAAACTGATTTGCATAGTGTTCATTTGAACTATCAATCTCTCAAACTGATTTGCATAGTGTTCATTTGAACTATCAATCTCTCAAACTGATTTGCATAGTATTCATTTGAACTATCAATCTCTCAAACTGATTTGCATAGTATTCATTTAAACTATCAATCTCTCAAACTGATTTGCATAGTATTCATTTGAACTATCAATCTCTCAAACTGATTTGCATAGTATTCATTTGAACTATCAATCTCTCAAACTGATTTGCATAGTGTTCATTTGAACTATCAATCTCTCAAAATGATTTGCATAGTATTCATTTGAACTATCAATCTCTCAAACTGATTTGCATAGTGTTCATTTGAACTATCAATCTCTCAAACTGATTTTCATAGTATTCATTTGAACTATCAATCTGATCACTTGAACTTCCAATGTCTCAAACCAATTTGTCAAGTCACTGAGCTGTTCACTTGAATTGGCAATGTCTCAAACCGATTTGTCCTCAGAACTTTAATTGAATTACTAATCTCTTAAACTAATTTGCCAATTGTTCATTTGAACTACTACTGAAACTGATTTTAACAGTATTCACATGAATTACTAAGTTTTATAAACTGATTCACCAAGTGTTCACTTGAACTATTAAGCTCTTTAAACTTATTTTCCATGTGATCACGTTAATTACTAAGTTCTTGAAACTGATTTGCCAAAGGTTCTCTTGAATACTAATCACACAAAACTGATTTGCCAAATGTTGACTGGACTTAATGATCTCTTAAAACTGATTTGCCAAGTGTTCACTGGACTTAATAGTCTTGCAAACTAGTTTACCAAGTGTTCATTTGATTTACTGAGCTCTTAAAACTAATGACAATTGTTCACTCATACTACTTATCTATTAGAACTGATTTGCATAGTGTTCATTTGAACTATCAATCTCTCAAGCTGATTTGCATAGTATTCATTTGAACTATCAATCTCTCAAACTGATTTGCATAGTGTTCATTTGAACTATCAATCTCTCAAACTGATTTGCATAGTGTTCATTTGAACTATCAATCTCTCAAACTGATTTGCATAGTATTCATTTGAACTATCAATCTCTCAAACTGATTTGCATAGTATTCATTTAAACTATCAATCTCTCAAACTGATTTGCATAGTATTCATTTGAACTATCAATCTCTCAAACTGATTTGCATAGTATTCATTTGAACTATCAATCTCTCAAACTGATTTGCATAGTGTTCATTTGAACTATCAATCTCTCAAAATGATTTGCATAGTATTCATTTGAACTATCAATCTCTCAAACTGATTTGCATAGTGTTCATTTGAACTATCAATCTCTCAAACTGATTTTCATAGTATTCATTTGAACTATCAATCTGATCACTTGAACTTCCAATGTCTCAAACCAATTTGTCAAGTCACTGAGCTGTTCACTTGAATTGGCAATGTCTCAAACCGATTTGTCCTCAGAACTTTAATTGAATTACTAATCTCTTAAACTAATTTGCCAATTGTTCATTTGAACTACTACTGAAACTGATTTTAACAGTATTCACATGAATTACTAAGTTTTATAAACTGATTCACCAAGTGTTCACTTGAACTATTAAGCTCTTTAAACTTATTTTCCATGTGATCACGTTAATTACTAAGTTCTTGAAACTGATTTGCCAAAGGTTCTCTTGAATACTAATCACACAAAACTGATTTGCCAAATGTTGACTGGACTTAATGATCTCTTAAAACTGATTTGCCAAGTGTTCACTGGACTTAATAGTCTTGCAAACTAGTTTACCAAGTGTTCATTTGATTTACTGAGCTCTTAAAACTAATGACAATTGTTCACTCATACTACTTATCTATTAGAACTGATTTGCATAGTGTTCATTTGAACTATCAATCTCTCAAACTGATTTGCATAGTATTCATTTGAACTATCAATCTCTCAAACTGATTTGCATAGTGTTCATTTGAACTATCAATCTCTCAAACTGATTTGCATAGTGTTCTTTGAACTATCAATCTCTCAAACTGATTTGCATAGTATTCATTTGAACTATCAATCTCTCAAACTGATTTGCATAGTATTCATTTAAACTATCAATCTCTCAAACTGATTTGCATAGTATTCATTTGAACTATCAATCTCTCAAACTGATTTGCATAGTGTTCATTTGAACTATCAATCTCTCAAACTGATTTGCATAGTATTCATTTGAACTATCAATCTCTCAAACTGATTTGCATAGTATTCATTTGAACTATCAATCTCTCAAACTGATTTGGATAGTGTTCATTTGAACTATCAATCTCTCAAACTGATTTGCATAGTATTCATTTGAACTATCAATCTCTCAAACTGATTTGCATAGTGTTCATTTGAACTATCAATCTCTCAAACTGATTTGCATAGTGTTCATTTGAACTACTTATCTCATAGAACTGACTTGACAAGTGTTAACTTAATTACAAATCTTTTAACTTGCCAGGTGTTGAAACAATTGAGATTCTACATTTAAGTATTGCCAAGAAAACCTTAAAAACAAAGCATTTTTAATTTTTTTACTTTCGTATGCAGTATATAATTAAACAAAAAAGAAAACTTGGTAATGTAATTTACACACATTTTGCAGTTATTTCCTCGCTTTGATAAGATAATATCATTTAAAAACACGTTATGTAATTATTTCCAAAATTGTCAACCAAAATTCAGCTGCACAAAACTGAATCTTTAACCAGCAAAAAGAAAAAAAGTTATCTTTCATATGGTCTGGACCCTTAGTGTTGTGTACTGATGCAAAATATCTGACCCTTGCTGGAATTTCTGATAAAACTCAAAACAAGTATTATTCTCACTTTTCTAACTTAAAATGCCAGAATCAGTCCAGAGAAAGCATAAAAAAGACAAAATACTCATGACATTTTTTAGAGATATTTAGAATGAGTGATTATTTGGTTTAAACTGTAAATTCGGTGCAAAATTGCAAATGATGTTAAAAGTGAAGACTACGGATCAAATGACTAAAACGTACTGAAAATACAATCAATAGAGGCATCACGTAACGGTGATATCATACGAACAAGACATGCTGGTGATACACCAATCTAAAAGCTAATCCTGATTTCTTGTGAAGCAAAATAAAAGTAACATAGGAAACAGACAAACATTGTTCAGGTGTTCCACACATGACATCAAACTTATATCTGTAGGTATGTTGGAACAACAACCTACCAATGGCCAACCATAAAAGTGACCATAAATTGACACAAGCCATCATACTGTAGCCACCGGTCTTGTGTTCTGCCCTCATCTTGTCCTGTGAGGCCCCTGTCAGTCCGTCCAGGGTCAAGGACACCAACTGAAAAAGAAAACAAAGACAAAACAATTAAACACATAAAACAAGGTCAAACCTGCAAACCACAGCAAGACATTCTCAGCAAGGCGGTCAAATTTATTTTTCCACAAGCAAGGCCACTTTTTAGTTAGGTGTAACTAATTATCATGTACTACTATTGTCAACATGGAAGCATGCATTTGAAACATTCGGAAGTGTAAATCGGAAACCAATGCAGCAAATGCAAATATTATGTTCAAGTAAAAAAGTTTTTAAGGTTAACTTAACCTTAATTACCTCCAACGAAGTTCAGAAATTACAATTCCAAAACCTATGAAGTTTAATTACCTCCAACGAAGTTCAGAAATTACAATTCCAAAACCTATGAAGTTTAATTACCTCCAACGAAGTTCAGAAATTACAATTCCAAAACCTATGAAGTTTCATGTCTACTGGCCAGACCTCTCTAAATGAAAGAATCATTACATTCCTGTTTTTAAAAGTTTATGAGATGATGGCAATCATCATCTTCCTACCATGAAATATATTAAATCAACAAGATACAATAATAAATATAACTGGTGTCTTTTATGTTTTTGTCTCAAGAATATGACCATTCCTTTATAAACTTGTATGTGGCTGTTTCAACCTTTCAAGATTTATTTCCCTTTTATCTTCAAAATGTTTGATGCCACTGTTGTAAATCAATTCTGTCTGGTTCATCTCAATATCAACTCCAGACTCTTCAAAAAGTTCAAAACACAGCTGCTCAGATCATATGTAGAGTTACACGATCAGAGCACACCTCCCCCACTTTTTGCTACCTTAAATATTTTCAGCATTTTTTTGTTTTCCAATTTCATGGTGATTATTTTTGTTTTTTGTATTCATATCATTATAGATGTTGTAAAGGGCTTATAGCTTCTATACAAAGTCCTCATTATTATTATTATTTCTAGCCAACTAGCCAATGATATAAGCTCCAGCTAATTTTGATCATGCAGGAATTTCGCAAGAAAAATCCATGCATTCTAAAGGATCTAACGTACTGCTGTAAATGTTAGCCTAACTCCATTGAATTTAATACAAATTTAAATCTGTATCTGTCTCGAATATGGACAAATCAGTTTCTGAATTTGGCTACAATGATAACATTTTCACAATTTTAGCTATTATTCCAGAAGTCTGTATTTTAAGGTCATTTCAATAAGACTTAAATCCAAATCACAAGAGTTGGCCGGTCAGAAGGGTATTTACATTTAACAATGAATTTCCTTAACAACAGTAAACCATATGAGCAACCAAAAGTATTTAGAATGGCAGGAAGGACCGATGCTAAGATAATTGGAGTTATGACCCTTGCATAGATGACAGTCTGGACTGGATTTAAACCCATTAGTATTAACCGTGGACTCTTAAGTATAAGCTAAAAACTAAACCACCATTTGGAAAATAAAATCAGTAAATACTGTCTTGAGAGATCACCACTTCTGCCAACAAAAAAGTCTCTCAGGGCGGGCAATCTCTCATAACAGTTTTGTGCAAAATGGCCAGTTTATCATGTGAAAATTCAAATGGGTTTAAAAAATTCCCACAATAATAATTTATTACTGTACAAACAATTTAGTTTTTATTGATCATTTTTACATTTTATAACGCAATCAAGAGACACGTCTACCAAAAGATATTCAAATCATATTTAAGATTAGATGTGTATTTATTAGGATATGAAGTGCAATATTAACTAAGGTATTACTAATGTATTATGAGTAGGGATTGCACTGTAGCGGTTTTTGGGGTAAATATGGAATATAAATGGATATGTACCAATTAATAAAATCAATTATTTAGTGACAAAAGCCAAAGCTACAGTGAACGGCTTTAATACACTTTCTCATCAATTCACAATCAATGTTGTATTGTTATTAACTGAAAAAAAGCAGTCATTATGAACACTGTAAATAAATGCATGTCCTGGACAACTCTCTTGAAAGAATGAGTAGTTATTCAAATTGGGGATTTAGATGACATAAGTACTACATACACCTTAAGTCTAGCCGAAGGTCTGAAGCATATATTGTGGCCTGCATGACATATATATTTTAGGAATGTCTGTAGCATATATTGTGGCCTGCATGACATATAGATTTTAGGAATGTCTGTAGCATATATTGTGGCCTGCATGACATATAGATTTTAGGAATGTCTGTAGCATATATTGTGGCCTGCATTACATATAGATTTTAGGAATCTCTGTAGCATATATTGTGGCCTGCATGACATATAGATTTTAGGAATGTCTGTATCATATATTGTGGCCTGCATGACATATAGATTTTAGGAATGTCTGTAGCATATATTGTGGCCTGCATGACATATAGATTTTAGGAATGTCTGTAGCATATATTGTGGAATGCATTACATAAGATTTTAGGAATGTCTGTAGCATATATTGTGGCCTGCATGACATATAGATTTTAGGAATGTCTGTAGCATATATTGTGGCCTGCATGACATATAGATTTTAGGAATGTCTGTATCATATATTGTGGCCTGCATGACATATAGATTTTAGGAATGTCTGTAGCATATATTGTGGCCTGCATGACATATAGATTTTAGGAATGTCTGTAGCATATATTGTGGAATGCATTACATATAGATTTTAGGAATGTCTGTAGCATATATTGTGGCCTGCATGACATATAGATTTTAGGAATGTCTGTATCATATATTGTGGCCTGCATGACATATAGATTTTAGGAATGTCTGTAGCATATATTGTGGCCTGCATGACATATATATTTTAGGAATGTCTGTAGCATATATTGTGGCCTGCATTACATAAGATTTTAGGAATGTCTGTAGCATATATTGTGGCCTGTATGACATAGATTTTAGGAATGTATGTAGCATATATTGTGGACTGCATGACATATAGATTTTAGGAATGTCTGTAGCATATATTGTGGCCTGCATGACATATAGATTTTAGGAATGTCTGTAGCATATATTGTGGCCTGCATTACATATAGATTTTAGGAATGTCTGTAGCATATATTGTGGCCTGCATGACATATAGATTTTAGGAATGTCTGTAGCATATATTGTGGCCTGCATGACATATAGATTTTAGGAATGTCTGTAGCATATATAGTGGCCTGCATGACATACAGATTTTAGGAATGTCTGTAGAATATATTGTGGCATGCATGACATATAGATTTTAGGAATGTCTGTAGCATATATTGTGGCCTGCATGACATATAGATTTTAGGAATGTCTGTAGCATATATTGTGGCCTGCATGACATATAGATTTTAGGAATGTCTGTAGCATATATTGTGGCCTGCATGACATATAGATTTTAGGAATGTCTGTATCATATATTGTGGCCTGCATGACATATAGATTTTAGGAATGTCTGTAGCATATATTGTGGCCTGCATGACATATAGATTTTAGGAATGTCTGTAGCATCTATTGTGGCCTGCATTACATAAGATTTTAGGAATGTCTGTAGCATATATTGTGGCCTGCATGACATATAGATTTTAGTAATGTCTGTAGCATATATTGTGGCCTGCATGACATATAGATTTTAGGAATGTCTGTAGCTTATATTGTGGCCTGCATGACATATAGATTTTAGGAATGTCTGTAGCATATATTGTGGCCTGCATGACATATAGATTTTAGGAATGTCTATAGCATATATTGTGGCCTGCATTACATATAGATTTTAGGAATGTCTGTAGCATATATTGTGGCCTGCATGACATATAGATTTTAGTAATGTATGTAGCATATATTGTGGCCTGCATGACATATAGATTTTAGGAATGTCTGTAGCATATATAGTGGCCTGCATGACATACAGATTTTAGGAATGTCTGTAGAATATATTGTGGCCTGCATGACATATAGATTTTAGGAATGTCTGTAGCATATATTGTGCCCTGCATGACATATAGATTTTAGGAATGTCTGTAGCATATATTGTGGCCTGCATGACAGATTTTAGGAATGTCTGTAGCATATATTGTGGCCTGCATGACATATAGATTTTAGGAATGTCTGTATCATATATTGTGGCCTGCATGACATATAGATTTTAGGAATGTCTGTAGCATATATTGTGGCCTGCATGACATATAGATTTTAGGAATGTCTGTAGCATATATTGTGGCCTGCATTACATAAGATTTTAGGAATGTCTGTAGCATATATTGTGGCCTGCATGACATATAGATTTTAGGAATGTCTGTAGCATATATTGTGGCCTGCATGACATATAGATTTTAGGAATGTCTGGAGCATATATTGTGGCCTGCATGACATATAGATTTTAGGAATGTCTGTAGAATATATTGTGGCCTGCATGACATATAGATTTTAGGAATGTCTGTTGCATATATTGTGGCCTGCATAACATATAGATTTTAGGAATGTCTGTAGCATATATTGTGGCCTGCATGACATATAGATTTTAGGAATGTCTGTAGCATAAATTGTGGCCCGCATGACATATAGATTTTAGGAATGTCTGTAGCATATATTGTGGCCCGCATGACATATAGATTTTAGGAATGTCTGTAGCATATATTGTGGCCCGCATGACATATAGATTTTAGGAATGTCTGTAGCATATATTGTGGCCTGCATGACATATAGATTTTAGGAATGTCTGTAGCATATATTGTGGCCTGCATGACATATTTTAGCAATGTCTGTAGCATATATAGTGGCATGCATGACATATATATTTTAGGAATGTCTGTAGCATATATTGTGGCCTGCATGACATACAGATTTTAGGAATGTCTGTAGCATATATTGTGGCCTGCATGACATATATTTTAGCAATGTCTGTAGCATATATAGTGGCATGCATGACATATATATTTTAGCAATGTCTGTAGCATATATAGTGGCCTGCATGACATATATTTTAGCAATGTCTGTAGCATATATAGTGGCCTGCATGACATATATATTTTAGCAATGTCTGTAGCATATATAGTGGCCTGCATGACATACAGATTTTAGGAATGTCTGTAGCATATATTGTGGCCTGCATGACATATAGATTTTAGGAATGTCTGTTGCATATATTGTGGCCTGCATAACATATAGATTTTAGGAATGTCTGTAGCATATATTGTGGCCTGCATGACATATAGATTTTAGGAATGTCTGTAGCATATATTGTGGCCTGCATTACATATAGATTTTAGGAATATCTGTAGCATATATTGTGGCCTGCATGACATATAGATTTTAGGAATGTCTGTAGCATATATTGTGGCCCGCATGACATATAGATTTTAGGAATGTCTGTAGCATATATTGTGGCCCGCATGACATATAGATTTTAGGAATGTCTGTAGCATATATTGTGGCCCGCATGACATATAGATTTTAGGAATGTCTGTAGCATATATTGTGGCCTGCATAACATATAGATTTTAGGAATGTCTGTAGCATATATTGTGGCCCGCATGACATATAGATTTTAGGAATGTCTGTAGCATATATTGTGGCCCGCATGACATATAGATTTTAGGAATGTCTGTAGCATATATTGTGGCCCGCATGACATATAGATTTTAGGAATGTCTGTAGCATATATAGTGGCATGCATGACATATATATTTTAGCAATGTCTGTAGCATATATAGTGGCCTGCATGACATATATTTTAGCAATGTCTGTAGCATATATAGTGGCCTGCATGACATATATATTTTAGCAATGTCTGTAGCATATATAGTGGCCTGCATGACATACAGATTTTAGGAATGTCTGTAGCATATATTGTGGCCTGCATGACATACAGATTTTAGGAATGTCTGTAGCATATATTGTGGCCTGCATGACATACAGATTTTAGGAATGTCTGTAGCATATATTGTGGCCTGCATGACATATAGATTTTAGGAATGTCTGTAGCATATATAGTGGCCTGCATGACATACAGATTTTAGGAATGTCTGTAGCATATATTGTGGCCTGCATGACATACAGATTTTAGGAATGTCTGTAGCATATATTGTGGCATGCATGACATATATATTTTAGCAATGTCTGTAGCATATATAGTGGCCTGCATGACATATATATTTTAGCAATGTCTGTAGCATATATAGTGGCCTGCATGACATATATATTTTAGCAATGTCTGTAGCATATATAGTGGCCTGCATGACATACAGATTTTAGGAATGTCTGTAGCATATATTGTGGTCTGCATGACATACAGATTTTAGGAATGTCTGTAGCATATATTGTGGCCTGCATGACATATTTTAGGAATGTCTGTAGCATATATAGTGGCCTGCATGACATATAGATTTTAGGAATGTCTGTAGCATATATTGTGGCCTGCATGACATACAGATTTTAGGAATGTCTGTAGCATATATTGTGGTCTGCATGACATACAGATTTTAGGAATGTCTGTAGCATATATTGTGGCCTGCATGACATATTTTAGGAATGTCTGTAGCATATATAGTGGCCTGCATGACATATAGATTTTAGGAATGTCTGTAGCATATATTGTGGCCTGCATGACATATAGATTTTAGGAATGTCTGTAGCATATATTGTGGCCTGCATGACATATAGATTTTAGGAATGTCTGTAGCATATATAGTGGCCTGCATGACATATAGATTTTAGGAATGTCTGTAGCATATATTGTGGCCTGCATGACATACAGATTTTAGGAATGTCTGTAGCATATATTGTGGCCTGCATGACATATAGATTTTAGGAATGTCTGTAGCATATATTGTGGCCTGCATGACATACAGATTTTAGGAATGTCTGTAGCATATATTGTGGCCTGCATTACATATAGATTTTAGGAATGTCTGTAGCATATATTGTGGCCTGCATGACATATAGATTTTAGGAATGTCTAAAGCATATATAGTGGCCTGCATGACATACAGATTTTAGGAATGTCTGTAGCATATATTGTGGCCTGCATGACATATAGATTTTAGGAATGTCTGTAGCATATATTGTGGCCTGCATGACATATATTTTAGGAATGTCTGTAGCATATATTGTGGCCTGCATGACATACAGATTTTAGGAATGTCTGTAGCATATATTGTGGCCTGCATGACATATTTCAGGAATGTCTGTAGCATATATTGTGGCCTGCATGACATATAGATTTTAGGAATGTCTGTAGCATATATTGTGGCCTGCATGACATATATTTCAGGAATGTCTGTAGCATATATTGTGGCCTGCATGACATACAGATTTTAGGAATGTCTGTAGCATATATTGTGGCCTGCATGACATATATTTTAGGAATGTCTGTAGCATATATTGTGGCCTGCATGACATACAGATTTTAGGAATGTCTGTAGCATATATTGTGGCATGCATGACATATAAATTTTAGGAATGTCTGTAGCATATATTGTGGCCTGCATGACATATATTTTAGGAATGTCTGTAGCATATATTGTGGCCTGCATGACATACAGATTTTAGGAATGTCTGTAGCATATATTGTGGCCTGCATGACATATATTTTAGCAATGTCTGGAGCATATATTGTGGCCTGCATGACATATAGATTTTAGGAATGTCTGTAGAATATATTGTGGCCTGCATGACATATAGATTTTAGGAATGTCTGTTGCATATATTGTGGCCTGCATAACATATAGATTTTAGGAATGTCTGTAGCATATATTGTGGCCTGCATGACATATAGATTTTAGGAATGTCTGTAGCATATATTGTGGCCTGCATTACATATAGATTTTAGGAATGTCTGTAGCATATATTGTGGCCTGCATGACATATAGATTTTAGGAATATCTGTAGCATATATTGTGGCCTGCATGACGTATAGATTTTAGGAATGTCTGTAGCATATA
The DNA here is from genome assembly GCA_029339505.1 of Unio delphinus. Classification (NCBI taxonomy): domain Eukaryota; kingdom Metazoa; phylum Mollusca; class Bivalvia; order Unionida; family Unionidae; genus Unio; species Unio delphinus. The sequence continues at coordinate 8,564,096 of JAQISU010000152.1, forward strand.
TTGTGGCCCGCATGACATATAGATTTTAGGAATGTCTGTAGCATATATTGTGGCCCGCATGACATATAGATTTTAGGAATGTCTGTAGCATATATTGTGGCCCGCATGACATATAGATTTTAGGAATGTCTGTAGAATATATTGTGGCCTGCATGACATATAGATTTTAGGAATGTCTGTAGCATAAATTGTGGCCCGCATGACATATAGATTTTAGGAATGTCTGTAGCATATATTGTGGCCCGCATGACATATAGATTTTAGGAATGTCTGTAGCATATATTGTGGCCCGCATGACATATAGATTTTAGGAATGTCTGTAGCATATATTGTGGCCTGCATGACATATAGATTTTAGGAATGTCTGTAGCATATATTGTGGCCTGCATGACATATTTTAGCAATGTCTGTAGCATATATAGTGGCATGCATGACATATATATTTTAGGAATGTCTGTAGCATATATTGTGGCCTGCATGACATACAGATTTTAGGAATGTCTGTAGCATATATTGTGGCCTGCATGACATATATTTTAGCAATGTCTGTAGCATATATAGTGGCATGCATGACATATATATTTTAGCAATGTCTGTAGCATATATAGTGGCCTGCATGACATATATTTTAGCAATGTCTGTAGCATATATAGTGGCCTGCATGACATATATATTTTAGCAATGTCTGTAGCATATATAGTGGCCTGCATGACATACAGATTTTAGGAATGTCTGTAGCATATATTGTGGCCTGCATGACATATAGATTTTAGGAATGTCTGTTGCATATATTGTGGCCTGCATAACATATAGATTTTAGGAATGTCTGTAGCATATATTGTGGCCTGCATGACATATAGATTTTAGGAATGTCTGTAGCATATATTGTGGCCTGCATTACATATAGATTTTAGGAATATCTGTAGCATATATTGTGGCCTGCATGACATATAGATTTTAGGAATGTCTGTAGCATATATTGTGGCCCGCATGACATATAGATTTTAGGAATGTCTGTAGCATATATTGTGGCCCGCATGACATATAGATTTTAGGAATGTCTGTAGCATATATTGTGGCCCGCATGACATATAGATTTTAGGAATGTCTGTAGCATATATTGTGGCCTGCATAACATATAGATTTTAGGAATGTCTGTAGCATATATTGTGGCCCGCATGACATATAGATTTTAGGAATGTCTGTAGCATATATTGTGGCCCGCATGACATATAGATTTTAGGAATGTCTGTAGCATATATTGTGGCCCGCATGACATATAGATTTTAGGAATGTCTGTAGCATATATAGTGGCATGCATGACATATATATTTTAGCAATGTCTGTAGCATATATAGTGGCCTGCATGACATATATTTTAGCAATGTCTGTAGCATATATAGTGGCCTGCATGACATATATATTTTAGCAATGTCTGTAGCATATATAGTGGCCTGCATGACATACAGATTTTAGGAATGTCTGTAGCATATATTGTGGCCTGCATGACATACAGATTTTAGGAATGTCTGTAGCATATATTGTGGCCTGCATGACATACAGATTTTAGGAATGTCTGTAGCATATATTGTGGCCTGCATGACATATAGATTTTAGGAATGTCTGTAGCATATATAGTGGCCTGCATGACATACAGATTTTAGGAATGTCTGTAGCATATATTGTGGCCTGCATGACATACAGATTTTAGGAATGTCTGTAGCATATATTGTGGCATGCATGACATATATATTTTAGCAATGTCTGTAGCATATATAGTGGCCTGCATGACATATATATTTTAGCAATGTCTGTAGCATATATAGTGGCCTGCATGACATACAGATTTTAGGAATGTCTGTAGCATATATTGTGGTCTGCATGACATACAGATTTTAGGAATGTCTGTAGCATATATTGTGGCCTGCATGACATATTTTAGGAATGTCTGTAGCATATATAGTGGCCTGCATGACATATAGATTTTAGGAATGTCTGTAGCATATATTGTGGCCTGCATGACATACAGATTTTAGGAATGTCTGTAGCATATATTGTGGTCTGCATGACATACAGATTTTAGGAATGTCTGTAGCATATATTGTGGCCTGCATGACATATTTTAGGAATGTCTGTAGCATATATAGTGGCCTGCATGACATATAGATTTTAGGAATGTCTGTAGCATATATTGTGGCCTGCATGACATATAGATTTTAGGAATGTCTGTAGCATATATTGTGGCCTGCATGACATATAGATTTTAGGAATGTCTGTAGCATATATAGTGGCCTGCATGACATATAGATTTTAGGAATGTCTGTAGCATATATTGTGGCCTGCATGACATACAGATTTTAGGAATGTCTGTAGCATATATTGTGGCCTGCATGACATATAGATTTTAGGAATGTCTGTAGCATATATTGTGGCCTGCATGACATACAGATTTTAGGAATGTCTGTAGCATATATTGTGGCCTGCATTACATATAGATTTTAGGAATGTCTGTAGCATATATTGTGGCCTGCATGACATATAGATTTTAGGAATGTCTAAAGCATATATAGTGGCCTGCATGACATACAGATTTTAGGAATGTCTGTAGCATATATTGTGGCCTGCATGACATATAGATTTTAGGAATGTCTGTAGCATATATTGTGGCCTGCATGACATATATTTTAGGAATGTCTGTAGCATATATTGTGGCCTGCATGACATACAGATTTTAGGAATGTCTGTAGCATATATTGTGGCCTGCATGACATATTTCAGGAATGTCTGTAGCATATATTGTGGCCTGCATGACATATAGATTTTAGGAATGTCTGTAGCATATATTGTGGCCTGCATGACATATATTTCAGGAATGTCTGTAGCATATATTGTGGCCTGCATGACATACAGATTTTAGGAATGTCTGTAGCATATATTGTGGCCTGCATGACATATATTTTAGGAATGTCTGTAGCATATATTGTGGCCTGCATGACATACAGATTTTAGGAATGTCTGTAGCATATATTGTGGCATGCATGACATATAAATTTTAGGAATGTCTGTAGCATATATTGTGGCCTGCATGACATATATTTTAGGAATGTCTGTAGCATATATTGTGGCCTGCATGACATACAGATTTTAGGAATGTCTGTAGCATATATTGTGGCCTGCATGACATATATTTTAGCAATGTCTGTAGCATATATAGTGGCCTACATGACATATATTTTAGGAATGTCTGTAGAATATATTGTGGCCTGCATGACATATATTTTAGGAATGTCTGTAGCATATATTGTGGCCCGCATGACATATAGATTTTAGGAATGTCTGTAGCATATATTGTGGCCCGCATGACATAGATTTTAGGAATGTCTGTAGCATATATTGTGGCCCGCATGACATATAGATTCTAGGAATGTCTGTAGCATATATTGTGGCCTGCATGACATAGATTTTAGGAATGTCTGTAGCATATATTGTGGCCTGCATGACATATTTTAGCAATGTCTGTAGCATAAATAGTGGCATGCATGACATATATATTTTAGGAATGTCTGTAGCATATATTGTGGCCTGCATGACATACAGATTTTAGGAATGTCTGTAGCATATATTGTGGCCTGCATGACATATATTTTAGCAATGTCTGTAGCATATATAGTGGCATGCATGACATATATATTTTAGCAATGTCTGTAGCATATATTGTGGCCTGCATGACATATATAATTTAGCAATGTCTGTAGCATATATAGTGGCCTGCATGACATATATATTTTAGCAATGTCTGTAGCATATATAGTGGCCTGCATGACATACAGATTTTAGGAATGTCTGTAGCATATATTGTGGCCTGCATGACATACAGATTTTAGGAATGTCTGTAGCATATATAGTGGCCTGCATGACATACAGATTTTAGGAATGTCTGTAGCATATATTGTGGCCTGCATGACATACAGATTTTAGGAATGTCTGTAGCATATATTGTGGCATGCATGACATATAGATTTTAGCAATGTCTGTAGCATATATAGTGGCCTGCATGACATATATATTTTAGCAATGTCTGTAGCATATATAGTGGCCTGCATGACATATATATTTTAGCAATGTCTGTAGCATATATAGTGGCCTGCATGACATACAGATTTTAGGAATGTCTGTAGCATATATTGTGACCTGCATGACATACAGATTTTAGGAATGTCTGTAGCATATATTGTGGCCTGCATGACATACAGATTTTAGGAATGTCTGTAGCATATATTGTGGCCTGCATGACATATTTTAGGAATGTCTGTAGCATATATAGTGGCCTGCATGACATACAGATTTTAGGAATGTCTGTAGCATATATTGTGGCCTGCATGACATATAGATTTTAGGAATGTCTGTAGCATATATTGTGGCCTGCATGACATATAGATTTTAGGAATGTCTGTAGCATATATAGTGGCCTGCATGACATATAGATTTTAGGAATGTCTGTAGCATATATTGTGGCCTGCATGACATACAGATTTTAGGAATGTCTGTAGCATATATTGTGGCCTGCATGACATATAGATTTTAGAAATGTCTGTAGCATATATAGTGGCCTGCATGACATACAGATTTTAGGAATGTCTGTAGCATATATTGTGGCCTGCATGACATATAGATTTTAGGAATGTCTGTAGCATATATTGTGGCCTGCATGACATATAGATTTTAGGAATGTCTGTAGCATACACTGTGGCTTGTCGGACATTAATGGTCAATGTTGGCTGGTTGTTTAATTTGTAAGGCAGGTGCAGTTTATTAGGTCTTTGGGACAGTTATACTAAGGGGTTTTCAAGCGAGGGGTAACCTTATATGGATGCAAGACCATACCCATTTTATAAGATGGGGAGTGGAATACTAAGAGACTGTCACAGAATTGTATATTAAGTTATTTTTTAAAAACATGTAGTTGGGTTTTATTTTTTTAAAATGTGCAATGATACCTGAGAGTAATTTCTGTATATCAAACAATATTTTGAAACAGTGAGTTTGGTTCATCCTATGCCACACGTGCAAAGTGCTTTCGATGAAAAGAAACAATCCAGTGAACAGATGATGTATGGCTGCATTGTCTGTGTATAAATGCCTCACCATAAAACTAAATCTTCACATTTTGGAACGCCTTGTCAGTAATGGTCTACTTGCATGTATGTGAGTTATTTATTAATTTCTTGTGTATAAGTTGTAACTAATGTACTACCAAATTTTATTTTTTAATTTTTTCTATGTAGCTTCGGCTTACATAGTATAATGCAAAATTTTCTATTCTTGTTTGTGACTTAGCAAGAGATTTATATTAGCAACATAAAATTGCATTTTATTAAGAAACATTTAGTACCACATGATTTTTATCAGGCACAGGTAGATTCACTTCCGAACCTGTTTATTGCTTTGTAAAGTCATGCCGATAATGTAATTTGTATAGGTTACCATATATAAAGTCATTACAATTTATTATATAAGCCTGTGTCATTCTTAGTAGATGGTGTTAGATTAAATTTAAACTGTAAAGCTGAACCATAGCAACCGAAAAGCAGAGTGAACAGTGTTGTTGTTGAGTAGCAGGTGATTGGACATTGCTGACTGATTGGTGAGCACTGATTGCTTGATTTACCAAGGAACTGAATAGTGGTTGGTGACTACCTGGAATACTGACCACTTAGGTGACCAGTGGGACTGATAGCCATGTGTGCTGATGACTTGAGTGTGTAACTCCATACATGTAATCTTTTAACCATGGGCTAATTTTGGGAATTGTAATACCAATTATTTTGGGATTGTAAAGATATTTATATACTGTATGCGCCCCTTAGTTTTCATCATTTTACAATTTTAGTGAAAAACCTCATTTTTTTACAGAGTAAATACATTTTACTATATGATGTTTACCAAATTTACCAATTTTACATTGTGTGAAATTATTGTTAATCATTCGCCTTTGTCTTTGACATGGGTAATGTTGTTTATATGCATTTTCATTTGTTGCATTATTAGGTGCAAGCATAGTATGTTAATATGTCCAATATTTTGATCTTATACACACACGTATCAATCATAATTCTTTTCTCATTCAAGTCATGTATCATTACAAATTTGTATCACCATCATAAGTGTTCAAAAGAATTTTAACTGTGTTAAATATCATACCAGTAAAACTTCTCCAATTCCAAATAAACTACTATCAGCATCTGTTACTGTAGCGGGTTTATCCTTGTACATGAACAAGGCTACACCAATCACAATCATCAGTATAAAGAGAAATTTAGCCGCTGGATAACGTTTCTTGGCCAGAAGTATTCCAAGAATCATTACTGGAATTGGCTTTGCTGACTTGCCCAAAACCTGAAATAGTGGGAAATAATCAATCACTATCATTACCAACATCATCATTACCATACATGAAAGAAATAAAAATCATGATGATGTGGGTAAAAGCGATGATATTGATACTGAAAAATAAACTGGTTTAAAACACTGTTAAGCATTAAAACACTTTTTTTTTTGTATTGACATCTGTTGTTTACAAAAGTCAATCTCTCCATAGAATTACCTCCATGGAAATAACTGGAATAATTCTTTTCATCCTTCATAGCCTCACGGCTAAGAAACATTTACAAAAACAAAAAGCTTGTTTCAATAACAATACAAACCTATTCAAAGGTAATGCCGCTCAATAAAAACCTAAAGAAAAAAAACACATCACAACGACAAACATATTTGATCTTAATTAATTTGGCAAAGACCAAATTTATTTTTTAATATCAGATCAGCCTAAACATATTTCTCCAGACTGATTAATGCTTTTCAATAGAGAGATTTGGTTCTAAATGCTACAGGTGTAATGTGGTTTCAGAGTGTGGGGTGGGGGTAGGGGGGGGTCAACTACTTTATTAATTAAGACAATCACTTACAGCATTCATTTCATGATGGGTCAAATGATAATAAAACTTATGAAAATAATGATATTTATCATTTTAATAATCACATATTAGAAAAACTATCATCATTAGGTTGTATAGCTTGAATTTCAATTTAAATGAGGAGTTATTTCCCTTGTTTCATATCTAAATTTTAATGTGTTCAAATTTATTACCTCTTGCCAAGAAATAATATATAATATTTTTTTTTTGTATTTAGGTGCAACTAAATCACTCATGTATATAGTTCTCAAATATCAAGCGAACTGTTAAAAAGTTTTGATGTTGATGTACAAGATTTAATACATGACAACAGTACTCTTGGAGAACAAAAACATTTTCTAACTCACGAATTCATGCAAGGTAAACACACACATTCAGTTTCAGCTGAAATGAGCATGGAAAAAAATGTGATTTAAATATTTTCCTGTCATGATATATAAGCTGTGGCATCAAAAATAAATAAATAAGCACTCTCAATGCATTCGGGACCATCAAATGCAACTCTTGGACCCCAATATTTGACTCACTCAAAATTTTCACTGCTTACATATCTAAGACATCAGAAGTTAATTTTCTTGGCAGTGAACTTTTGTTTAGTTTAAAGTGTTCTTTTGGGATGATAATTACTGTTGCTTTTTTAAATTCTGGAAGTAATATTATCTTACAACCAATTTAATCCATGTATGGTAAATGTAAAATCGTATATGTTTGCTAAGCCTGATAATATACTGATACGTATGCCAATGCTATGCTATGTGTTTTCTGTGAATTGCTCAATGTACAAAATATCTGAAGACGAGAAAGGGAACTCAGATCATTTGTCGATAATTTAAAATATTCCTTAAATGAAATCTGCTGCGAATTCTTCATTTTTCTAACGTCTTATGTGCCTTTTGCTACCAATGTGCTTCTTCACATCGTCTCTGCCAACATACCCAATTCTAAAATTTTTGGCACTGTGTGCAAAAAGCATGCTATCAGTGTTTGATGGCTAAATGCAAGTTCAATTATTTTTATATTCCAAACTAAACTTAATTTTTTGTGCCGAACAATTCTTTTTCCTTGGTGGGAAAAGACATTTTCAAGATGTGATACATAAATAGTAATTTAAATCAGTGTTAGCATGTGTGTTTGGATTTTTAACTTTATTTTTAAAATTCAGTCATATCGCTACCATGTCTAAAGTGTGGCAGTTTATAGTGATGTCAAACACTGGGGCATCAGGCCACAGAAATGTAGCATCATGACCCAACTAGTCAGTATTCTGACACCAGGCAGACAAGTTCTAACTTTAACCTATTAATGCTGAACCTAGCATGGCTGCTGCTAGTACCATTTTTTTAAGTCTTTGGTATGACAATGCTGGGGTTTGAACCAATGACCTATCGTATCTGAGGTAGATGCTCTAACCACTAGGCCACCGGAGGGGTCTAAAAGGAAGGGGTAAAAGGTGATTCACCATGCAAGTGTGTCTCATATATACACATGCATATATCCATGACTATGCTCAACTCATTTTTTTTGGGGAGGGGGGCGGGGGCGGAGTACGCTTAGTCAAAGAGATGTGGGGGTTTGGTCATGCAGGCATAGTGGTGCCAAAACAGATTCAACGCCTAGCAGAGGATAAGATAAGAGTATTCAATTTTAATGAGTATACATACTTATCATACCAGAGCTTCAATTTAACACAAAATTTCTTTGTAGCCAGAAGGACTAGTGTATTGAGAAATTTACTAGTCCTGCCAAACATTTACTAGTCCTGTCCACAAAACTATAATGTCACACACTAGTATTGAGATTAACAACAATTTTCTTTCGTAAACATCATTATCATATGAAATGCAGAGGTACAGAAGTATAAATCCTAATTCAAATCATCAATCAGTCAATTAATATTTCTTGTTTCTCAAGAAAATTTGGATCCTATTCCAGAAAGGAATCCAGGTGTCATTTTTCATTTTTCGTCCTTCACCTGCTATGTGCGTACGTAAGGGGTTAATTCTGGTCTCCTTACCCGTCTCTCCGAAACAATCCACAAATGTTTTGTTGGTGATAGATCATATGTTGGAATGTCATTTGCATGGAACATTATAAAGAGTAGGTTGGACAGAACCCAAGGTCTCAAACAAGATCTCCAGTCACTCTTCAACATTTTCATCTCCGATTAAATTTTAAAGTTCGAACAACCCGCAACAAAACTGGATGGTTTCTCTGTGTTTGTTTTTGCAAATTCTATACACCAGTTACACAGCATAACGTTTTCTCTGTGTTTGTTTTTGCAAATTCTATACACCAGTTACACAGCATAACGTTTTCAGCCATTCCCCGTCTTTTGTCCATGTCTTCTGAAATGTCTGATTACGCTTTTCCTTATCATAAGAATTATTCATTACTTATGTCATTCTCATTCAGCTTTTGCTTTTGTCCAGAGGCTGAACACCTTCTATAAAATGCCAAATTTTGCCGGTCTTATAATGCGGGAATTGTGCCTCTTTTTGAAATACAAGATGTTACAGCATACCTGACGCGAATTATTTAAAGTAAGAAAAGGAATGGCAGCGTCCTTTGAATAAGAAAGTCAGATCAAGAAACATGTTTCAAAACACATGCCTTTACACACACACACACACACCCTCCGCAATTAAATGGCATCTCCCTAAAAACGTTCTGACTTCAGCGGATGTTCTGCAGGACCAAAGCAGTGGCTATTATAAACACTGTTTTAAAATATTAACATCAAAAGATAATGTTATTTTCACCTTGGAAAATGTGTGTTCCCATCAAACGAAGCCATCTGACTCGGCCCATTGATTCAACTGCTCCAATTACGGTCTCATCATTGATAGCGTAACTTTAGTAAGTGTTTTTAATTAATCGGACCTCAATATATTATTGAAATTAATTATAATCAGGAAAATTTTCAAATCTTAGATGCCCATGCTGAGAGATTTTAATTTCCAAATAAATGTACGGCATTCAGCTGTTCAATTATTCCTCTTGTATAGTAAAAATATATAATAAAAAAAACAATTTGTATTGTCATAGAAAAAGTAGTTGCATGGAAATGATGTGTCAGTAATGTGATCATAATAAATTGATCTAATTCTTATAATTATTTTGATGCAAACGTAAATTATGCAGTTCCTCGTTTGTGACTGTTAGCGCATTTGGCTAGCAAGCAAAAAAGGAAACAAACAAGTATGCAAACTAATTTCTTTGAATAGTTGATGCCATTTGTTGTAGTTTGGTAGTTTGTTACTGTGGTCACGTGAATAAAGTGTGAAACCATGTTATTTTTCATTTAATTCGGTGTCCGATTAATTAGGATATCAATTTCCAAACTTCTGTTGTTAGATAATGACGGGACCATGATTGGCGCTGTTAAGCGAAATGCACAAAATCAAATGTTTTTTTGTAAATAGAAAACACATTTCTGAGGCGGAAATTGACTTCATCTTCTCATGGTAATATTTTATGACTGTGTTTGCAATGGTTACTGAATTGATTCTACAGAATATATGCTGAAGTCACGTCTTTATTAGGGTATTAAGTAAACAAACGCTGACTGTTGACAAAAAAAACGGACTAATAATATTATGATAGTTACTAGTCCGACAGGAAATCTACTAGCCTCGGGCTAGCGGACTACCGCTAATTTCGAGTCCTGCAAACTAATGGTAATTCATCCATTTTATTTACCTGTGTTGGATAACTGACATGCTGAAGTGCGTGATTGCTGGAGACCATCGCGCCCAAATATGACAAAGAGCAGGCGGCATAGTATTTCTGAGGCGTTGTGTCATGCTCTCTGTTGAAATTCAACACTGCAATAAAACCAATAAAATATTCTAAATGGAATTAAGTTGATTTAGATACAAAACAAGCAAATGAATTCCACACCTGATTAAAGTGGTCATGGGTCTAGGAAACAAAATTCCACTTGCAAATATTTTTTTAATTTAAAACACACAATAAAAAGTACTCTATTTAAGTGTATCATATATTATTTTAAATTCACAAGTATTAGAATGGAATAATTAATGTGAATTGTTTGATGCAAGTTTTCAGTAATGTATGTCATACAACACAACTGGTTCTTATGTTGCCAAAATGTATACATGACAAGAATAGTATGGCATGTTGGCAACAAAATCAATGTTTTATAGTCATTACTTAGTGTTTGGATCATCAAACTGGCATTCCAGATTTAATGAAATTTCAGACTATTCTTTGAATAAGGCTAATATCATTGCCACAGTTGATGTAATGCCTAATGCCATTTCGAATTGGAAATTAACTTTTATCAGCGGTAACAAGCAATACCAGATCTGTATGATACTAGTATGCGCTAAAACTGAGTTGAAAGTGAGCTCCATGAATTTAGAAGCACGAGCTAGTTTTAAATCAATATTTATAAATCATTTTAATAAACTGACAGAATGTCACTTCAATTGATTTTCCCCCTTTTTATATTCTTGCCAGCTGTGGTCAATCTGCACAATAGCTAAAAGACTGTGCAATTAATTAACAGTTTGATTTGTTTGTTTCTTTAATAATATTTTTTAACATAGCTTAAAAAAAATTAAGTCATATCGCTACAATGCCTGCAGTGAGGCAGTTTATAGTGATGTCTAGCACTGAGGCATCATGCCGCAGACATGTAGCATGATGTCCCACCCAGTCACATTATCCTGACACCAGGCCGACCAGTCCTAACACTAACCTCCTAATGCTGAGCGCCAAGTAAGGCAGCTGTTAGTACTATTTTTTGTAAGACTTTGGTACAATTCGACTGGGGATCGAACGCACAAGACATCCCACTACTTAACAGTTAATCCTTACCACTGCAATTATCTTTTTAAAAGGACGGCATACTTCTAAGAAACTATCTTTTTAATGAATGTGTTGCAACAACTTTTAAGTGTTTAGCAAACAAATGATGCCCTGTTTAAACAGCAATTGGAAATCATTTAACACTGTTTACCTGTCTACTAATTAGCATAATTATTCTGTATAGGTGATTTTTGCACATATGTTGCATGGAATATATTTTTTTCCTTTCTTTAATTTAATGGCGGTAATTCAATGTTTATATATGTGGTTAAATATAATGCCAGGTGTTTATTCATGTTAGTTTCTTTGGTGTGAATTTTACCTATATAGCAATACAGAACAGAACAAAACTTTTATTAATAAAAATAAATCTTAGGTCACTCATATCTGGCATATGACAATACCACAACTGCTACAATACTGTATGGTGAAGTCACAATCCTATGGTGATATCAATCACATCATAGGTCAACATTTACAATAACAGCAAGAATAAACCTTTGGATGTAATGCAAGATCATGGGTACAATAATGTAACATTGTTTTTGGTAAAGCACAATGTGTCTCATGGACTGTACAAAATTTGCAATAAAAAATTATACTCTTGTGAAGTATGCAAATTTACGCTTCCACAGATATTTGAAAGTTAATGATATTGTTTTCATTAATACAGTAGTAAATCTGACAAGATTTTGAAAATTTTGAGATTTTTAGAGACAAATAAGCTTTAAAAGTGATGGACTTCAGAGTTTATGCCAGGGACTCTCAGATACAAGCTGATGAATCTTTAGCTCTATGCATGAAGAGTAAATTACTCATCTTCCTGAAATTCTGATGAGAGCCATGACTAGACAGTAACATTTTTAGAAGACAAAGAATCTGGACTTTACTCTCATTGTTTTGTTAGATGTATGGAATTTATAATGAGATATTGTGATGTGGGCGATTATTTGTATACTGGTATGTGACCTAAAACAAAGTTTATGGAATTTTTTTTAATCTCTGAATTTAAAATTTCAAGCATTGTGGATTTCTTTTAGGAAGGACAAAGTGTAAGTTGTCGATTTATGTGTACCTTATTTCACTGAATAATATAACTGTATTTCACACTTGCTGAATCTTTATATATCATTTCAATCTATCCATCCAGTTTGGCTTGTTTATTTTTCAAAAGTGCAAATTGACTCGCTGACGACAAGTCATCCCGTCAAAAGGATTTGACATGCAAAGTACACCCCAACATATAGTAAGGGTCAAAGAGAAATTGGCTTTACTACATCCTAAGGGGATGGGGCAACTCCTACATAAATTGACTTATAATTGTGTATATACATTACTCGCTTACAAGTCAATCCAAACTGCAATCACAAAGATAAGCATTCATATAATTCACCAGCAGACCAGAGTATATATATATGTCATATCTGGGTCTGTGTCTGGAATGGACTTACAAGCTAGACAATTCAGCAACCAAGATATGTTCATCACGTAAACTTACTTATCCAAGTAAAGTATTAATAATCAAAAAATATGGATGTGGTGTAGGTAAACTAAACTATCCATGAAAAAAATATAAATGATATATTGTAGGAAAATAATGGATGTGGTATAGGTAGACTTACCTATCCATGTAAGCAAAGTATTAAAGACAGAATCTAAGAAAATAATGGATACAGTAAAAGGTAAACTTACCTATCCATGCAAACAAAGTATTAATGATTGAATGTAAGAAAACAATAGATATGGTGAAGGTAAACTTGCCTATCCATGCAAACACAGTATTAATGACACATTGTAGAAAAACAAGGGATATGGTGAGGGTAAACTTACCTATCCATACAAACACAGTATTAATGACACATTGTAGAAAAACAAGGGATATGGTGAGGGTAAACTTACCTATCCATGCAAACACAGTATTAATGACACATTGTAGAAAAACAAGGGATATGGTGTAGGTAAACTTTTCAGCCTTATCTCCATCTCCATACTTTCCTTTTGTACTGAAATTTGAAACAAAGATTCTAATATACAATAAATTATATTAGAAAATTTTTCATAATGTAAATATAAATAATAAATGCATACCAATTGTCTGTTTTGTTTAATCCAAATAAGCAAAATGATACATATAAAAACTTAAAGGTTGGGGAGTTGGACAGGGGAAGAAGTAATTTCTTATAAATGAAATCAAATGAAAAAGGTGTGAATAAAGGATATAAATAATTTTGGTTCTTTCAAAACCCAATGCCAAACAAACGTTGGTGTCTATACAGGATGCAACTTTGTGAACATGAGAGCTAAATCAAAAGTAATAGCAGGCAACAAAAAATCTGTATTAGTTGGATGCTTTTGACTTGATATGTTATAGCTTTTTTAAGATTTCTATTTTTTCTTCTTCATCCATATTTAATGGTTTGTCAGTATCATTTGTCCACCATTTAAAGACATTTATGCCCAGACGCTTTAAGTGTTTATTCATTTAAATTCTGTACTTTATTTCTGGTTCTTAAAAGTTAAAATGTTATTCTAATTTTAATAAGGATGGATCAGCATCCTTGCAGCAAATTTGACAGCCTTTCCTGCTAGAGTGCTCCTGCCAAATTTGGTTGAATACTTTTCAGTAGTTTTGAGAAACATTTTTAAAGTTTTCTATATTTAGCAATGGCAGCCATGTTAGATGACAAAGCAGCATCAAATGTAAGAGAAACTGAAACCCTTTCATGACATGATCCTTTCTGTTCAATATTGCCAAAATTACTGTGAAAATATAACCATACATTCATGAGAATTAATAATAACAAGATTTTTAAGGTGGTCATATCAGATGTCAAATTGGCATCATTTTCATATAGGGTCAATGATTGTAAATTACTAAATATAACATGTGTCCATGTATTATCCAGTTTGGCCACTGTATGTAAAAGGTATTTTAGATTACCTATGGATGTACATAACTTAAAGGTGTTTGAAAATAATAATAAACGACCAAAAGCTGTGTTGGCTTCTTTTCATTATAAACACAGTATAATATATAAGGGTATAGTGAATCATCATTTCTGATTACAAACGAATCCCTGTCAAAATTTTAATCCACATTGTTGCTGTCGTTGTTATAGGGTTTAACGCCATTTTTCAGCACAAGATAGGCTATCTGGTGGCCAGTATTACTGGTGTTCAATTCACGTGCTCTGCTTGATAAAAAGACCCAATGCAGAAGATCTATTTCAACCAAACAAGGTCAATTTAAAATTAGCTTCCTCACCTTAAGCCATCTCAACCATTCCTCACATGCTTTTTTTATATTAAATGCAGGAACAAAGCCACACACTATTCATTAATTCAAAACTAATAAAATAATCACCTGTCCAATTTTCCCCCACAAGGAGAAGGGGTGCTTAGTACGGAAAAACCTGAATAGCCAACTTGTTATATTCAATAATTTATGGTAGCCACTACAAGAAGTTGTTTGGTGAAAACCCATGTTTATATCAGATTACATTTAAAATCATCAGTGACAACAATATCTTTAATATGGCTGTCCATCATCATTAAGGGCCAATTAGACGAAAAAAGATGTGACAACCCAACCATCTTAGAGGAATAGCGATACAATTTTCAAGACAACTGCAGTGGTGACAATATTGAAAATAAGGTCACAACGATTTTCATTTAAGACCACTAGATACAAAGTCTTTTCACGAAAATCAATGCTGATACGACCACCCAGTCAGAAGGAGTGACAAGATCTTCAGTTAGTGGCTGTGGGTCATATTGGATTCTGAATGGTAGAAACTTCATTTAGGATAGAGTTAACCATAGCCTGAATATGTGCATGAAATTTCATGGCAATCCTCTGAATATCTTAGAAGAAAGCTTGTTCTAATTAATGTATGTACAATGGGTAAAATTCAATCACATAAACTCAGCTAAACAGTAACCAGTGGAGCCTACAATAATGTTAATAATAATAATAATAATAATAATACCAGTAATAATAATAAGTATAGCAACAACAATAATAATAATAATAATAAGTCCAAAAACAACTATTAATAATAAGTACAACAACAACAATTAATATAATAATAGTATAATAAGTCCAACAACAACCATAATATTAATAATAAGTCCAACAACAACAATGGTAATAATAATAATACATGTAATAATAATAGGTATATCATTTCATGACCAAAGCCTCTGCTTCTATAGACATGAAATGATATACCAATAATATATACCTAATATTATTACAATAATTATTTCTGTACAAGATACTGTATGCATTTGTACCTCTTTAATTCTAAGCTTTCTATTTTCGCTGGCTCATTACATTAATAAACTTGTGGAACAAATTTTGGCATGGAAAATTAAATATCCCAATGATTTCATGGAAAACTATCTGGATACAAACAGTGCTACAAAGTTTACACAAATTTTTCGATTAAAAAAACGTACAATTGTTAAAGACACTATCACTGATGAAAACAAGATACCTATCTCACATTCCTATATATGTGTGATATGTCTGTCCATGTGACAAAGTATATCACACAGAAGTGACATTATAGACAACATCATTATGTATATGACATTATGAACAAGTACGTTTCTTAATGTCATGCAAGCCTTTAAACACCAACCTTATTATCTTCATTTATAACAAATGTTTGTCATAAATGAAATCTTTTATGTCATTTCTAATCAATTAATCATTTTTAAAAACACCCCTTTTCTAATTTTTTAATATCAATATGCCATTAATTTTTTCCATCCCTATTTGCAAGTTAGAAATAAGAAACAAATAATCCACTGTTGTCTAATAGGGAAATCTCACCTTCAGGATCAAATTTTGATGGCAACATCTCAGTGATGCCCTGATCCCATCTATAAATTGTGACCTTGTGTGTGATATCCCTAACACGCTTGATCAGCTAGAGAAAATCGATTTCATAAAATTATAAATGCTTACATGCTTTCCTGAATGATTCCGTAGACAGAAAAACACACTAAAATCCCCAATGCACAAGTAAACAGCAACCTGTAACTATATTCATACAGATTTTCTTTTATCTCCCCTTTCCTAGGAATGCTTATAGGCAAAGTCTTATTGTCTACATTTCTGGACATGCTTTTCAACGTGCATTTCTGCGTTTGCATTGTTTGGTTTTCAATCTCACCACTGACACCAATAATGTCCTGTTCATCCATGACACTGTTTAGGAATAGTGGTGTTCAATATCACACAATAGTATAGCTCACCACCACCACCACCAACAACACAAATTGTCAATCAGGGATCCATATAGCCTGAAACATCCATGAGTTGCAAATGTATGTTCATTAATGAAAAATTGCTTGGTTCAAAAGATATAAATGTAGAATAAATAGTTTGATTTTATAATGATATATTAAAAAAAACTAAGAACAAAAATACTGGTAAAATAAACTTTTTTAAAGAAAACAATTTAAAAAATTAAAAAAAGATATGCAAAATTAACACAAAATACTTGGAATCATTTAGCTGATATTAAATCTTTGAAACTTAAATAAAACTATATTCAGAAATATTATGCACCAACATCTCACTGTCAACTCATGACTGTAAATTATCAATTCCTCAGGCCATTGAGGGTACCAGCCAACACATCAAACGTTAATCAATGCCCAGCTGTCACTCTATCAAAGAAATCTCTAAACAAAATGGGAATCACATGGCAGCTGAATACATTAGTTCATGGCCATATAAAGTCAATCTGATGCAGAATCTAGTACTTGATAAATGAATATCTCTGGAATTTTATGTCCTGCATAGAAACACAGTTTCAACAGGCTCAGGGCTCACATATTCCACTTGACTTCTACAGCCTTATTTAAGAGCTAAATATGGTCTGTAATGGAAAATAAAGTCCTAAACAAAACTGATGACAAACTTTTCTCACTTCAAAAAACCCGTTTGCAAAAAACTTTCTACAGTAATATGTAGTGAAACTTTCACCTGAATATAGCAACTGATGCATACACGACTTTAAATATTTGAACAAGTAACCTAATAAATATTTACACTGTGGTCAGCAACACCAGCTTTATATATCATACAGAATTAGACTCATTTTGTACATGTACGAGTAACTATTAATACACTCCACTAGTGAAAATTACATGTACCATATGCACTCATTTACAAGTCGAGTCCAACTGTAAGGTTCCGCATACACAGATCTGTCACCACTTAATGTGCCAACAGATCTGGGTCCATGAACTTATGGGTAATCAGAATAAACAGCATAGATCTGGATTCTGCAGAACATTATGTAATGGCATCCATATCTTTTCTTAATGAATTCACTTCTTCATAAACTATCTTTCATTCATATAGACATTTTTTTCCAGCACTACTCATGAAAGTCCCCATATCCTAGTTTATTCATTCACCAACCACATCCACTTCCTCTTCTCTTCCTTCAATCATTCATTCACGTGTAATTTATGCTTATATTATCTGTACACATGGCTGCACTAAAGTGATTTTCTTTTTATCAAAGGTCTGTCGGAGGAGGTGCGTGAAAGTTATCTCAGATGGATTCAATTCAGTTTTCATCTCTTATCCACTGTATCAATATTTAACTGTCAAACGAATAGCATGTTTGTATTCTGGGTGTGCATTAATGCCATACGTAGGATGTATTTGAGGTGATACTTCCTGCACAAGAACATATGAAAATGTCTGCCATTATGAATAATTACCTAAAAATTATGTCCATTAGTGTTCGAGGTCTGCAAAGTTTTATCTTTAAAGTAAACAATATTTTCTGCTTAGTAAAACAAAATATTGTATCAACAGTATGTGTTCAAGAAACTTGCAGTACAAATTGAAATATACTGAATTGGGCCACTTTACTGGTAATAGTACTGAGGTCTCAGTATTCTGTGTGATCCATAGAGAAAAATGTGAAAGTCAAGGGAGATTTATGTTAGATATTACAATTAATGGAAAATATAATAATGCTTATGAATCTGTAGGGGTATAATGATGATAATCCTAGCTTTTTTACAAATCTGACAGATGAAATTTTAGTGTTTCAGGCAATTATAACATGTGGAGACTGGAACACTGTTCAAGACATAGATTTGGATTCTTATAGTATTTTACATGACAAACACTGACAGTCAAGAGCATCAATTAAAGATTTGAAAAAACTTATTAATTGATCCCGGATAAAATCTAATCAAGACTTAAAGGTGTGTACCTGGAGGCAAAACTCTCCTTTGAACTTTCTTGAATCTGATGATATTAATATGAATATAACAGATGCATTGAATTATCGGGGTATGAGATTGATCAGGCCCCACCAATGACCACTAAAACAAAAAGGGTATTTTTCTGGACGGCCAGCCATTTAAAAGGTTTTATCATTCCATAAATCGGACAATAATTTTTTTTAAATACTTCTCCTTAATATCCAGAATTCCAAAATTAAAAACCATTTGGCTGACATATTTGTAAGCTGGTGGATAAAATAACAAACTTGCAAAAAAAGAAATTCAGTGAAGTTTGTTTAAAAGATTTTATGAAAAAAGCACAGGTGCATCACACAGCTATGCAAGAAACTTGGATGCAGTATTAAATAAAAAGTATAAGTAGCGAGGATTAATTTGAGATTTAAAGTTGGTATTAAAGATGTAAAGTTGATCTCTTTAAATTTAAAAAAAAAAAGAATGAACCTAGTCGATTCTATTTAAGTTATATTTAAATTAGTCTGTAAAATTTACTCAACACTTTGTACTTTTGGAAGCCATGAAATTTCAGTGGTTGGCTAGTCGAATGGGCACAACAAAGTTGCCCAGACCAAAATATGTTAGCTGCATTGATATATTATATGTGTCTGTGAATTGGATGTTTAATATAGCTTTCACCAATTTTTCAGTCAAATCACTCGGATGTGGCAGTTTATGTTAATGTCCAGCACTAAGACTTCATACTGCAGACATGTAGTATCATGTTCCACCCAGTAACATTATCCTGACACCAGACAAACCAGTCCTAACACTAACTTCTTACACTCTAACAAAAAATTACACCCAAGCATATGTGTGCACTGATGTGTCTGATGACATGGCAACTGATTTCCAGTGCATATGCAGAACTGGTTCTAACATGTCCTGATGTTGATTAATGTTAATTAAATGACATACTCAATACATCTACTGGCACTTTCGTGTTACGATAGAAAGTTATAAGGTTCAAATGAATATGTTCATTTATTCAAGTGAAGAATAAAAAATACTCTTCAGGAATATTTTTGAAAAGCAAGTTTGTAAATGTTTCAACACTAACACCCTGATCCAGTGATAATACTTTGGATACAGCACTTATGCAGCTGTACCTATTGTTGAAGGCCCCTGAAATTATTGTTTGCGCAGGTGAGAGCCAAGTTTTAAATAACACAATATATGAAAATGATAATCAATCACGTTTATGTCATAGTGTAGAGAGTAGTTTTACAATGTAAGACATAGCACCTGCTATTTTTGTTTTAATGCTTGACGCCCACAACATAAATATCAGGTGTCACAAGTTTCATGTAGGACTACGTTGATATATATATATATATATATATATATATATATATATATATATATATATATATATAGAACACAACAATAAACACGTGATCTTACATAGATTCTTGTAGTATCCCGTAGTAAAAGTAGCAAAAGAAAATGCCAAACGCATATGCCAGCAGTTTTTTGCTGCTTCCCGCGACAGCCATGCTCGTCTGATTAATGTTCAATGTGTTGCTTTTTCCGGAGTGTGTATCAAGTTTTATCCCCACCTCTGCATCAGGCTGTAACATAAAGAACTCTATTTAAGGCTAAGACTGGGTAAGCCTTTTTTAAGACACGTGTAAGTGCGGCATATGTTCTGTATATGATTAAGACTACGTTGACATACTAGTTATCGGAATCCCCCTACTTCCGTTGTGGATGTATGACGTGTACGCTGCCTATTCGCTGACGCGTACATGAAGAGAATCTCCCACCAGATGGCAGTCTTACCGCGAAATGAGCAGCTACTTTCAAGAGTGGTCGTGCCTATTTAAATAAATAACTAAGAAAATAACTTTAAAAAATTAAAAAGCCAAAACAAACAATAAATATGTTCCATGAATCAGATACAGGTTCCACCAATCTGGTTAAAATGCGATCTCCACTGTCTTGCGTGAAGATCTGGCAGCGCTTAGGGATCATGGTCTACCGGCACACGTTATTACCATAATCGCTAATGTATTCAGCCAATCAGATGAAGTCTTCATATGTTCATGTTTGAGAAACTGTAGGAGTCACGGAACTATTTCAACACATATAATAAGCAGATGGAAATATCATCATAGTCAAAATTCAATAACTTTAACTGTATAGGTGCTAATGAGCAGACCTCTATTTATCCATGCACAGCTATCTTTGGTGCAAGCTTTTGTGAGGAGAACACCATTTGAGCAGCGGCATTTTTTAAAAATATCTACATGTGCATGAAGGAGTAAAGGTATTAATTCAACTCCCATATTAAACATATGGAAACATCATATATTCAAAATGCAATAACTTAAAATATTTAGGTGCTAATGATCACACATATATTTATCCATGCACAATTATCCTTCATGCAAGCTTTTGTGTGGAGAACACCATATGAGCGGCAGCATTTTTTATTTTTTTATCCACATGTGCATGAAACATCTGTTATTGATTCTGCATCAAATGAATCAGGTGCTGCTTTCATTACTGAGTACTCTTAGGTGTAAAACTACAAAAACCGCATCAATATTGTCTATATTGATATATAGAGCGCGTGCGTGTGTGTGTGTGTGTGTGTGTGTGTGTGTGTGATTAGGATTTTTTAACGTAGATTTTGACAAATTTCAGTCATATCGCTACGATGTCTGCAGTGTGGCAGTTCATAGTGATGTCTAGCACTTGAGCATCATGCAGCAGACATGACCCACCCAGTCACATTATCCTGACACCAGGCCGACCAGTCCTAACACTAACCTCTTAATGCTAAGCGCATAGCGAGGTAGATGTCAGTACCAATTTTGTAAGTCTTTGGTTTGACTGGGCCGCAGTTCGAACCCACGCCTCACCCCCACCCCCACCCCCGCTTTCGAGGCGGACGAAGAGCATATGTGTGCCGATCAATTTGATTCACTGTTTCACTTTCAAATTTTTTAAACATGCATTTCCATTGGCACACTCAAAGGTTAAAGGAACGTGACAACCAAGCGGTCACTGTCAGATCTTCACCAGGACAGAGAAAATCTGATTTTAATCAAATTGATCTTTATTCAAGAGTCAGCCAAACCGATTATTATCACAGTAAAATCTAATCAATGTATTTTTGGCGGAAGTGCTGTCAATACTTGAAAGACTTATAAGTATTAATCCAAGCATATACATAATTACCACTGTAGTGGACCGTGTATGGGTATTTATTTAATAAGCCGTAAAATAGTAATTCAAAATGGCATAGTTTTCACATTGACTTTTTTTTAGAAGGATGCGCGCGCATGTTTTTTCATCTGACTTGAGTTCAATTATAAGTATTTTTACTAATTAGTTAAGTGAACTTGTTGGGATAATTACTTAACATGTTACTGTCTGATAGGTACATTGCAGGTTGGAATCACACTCGAGGAAAATAATATTTATCGTCAATAATGAAGAAAGACCTAAGCTTGGACCAATGTTACATGAAAATGAAAGTTAATTTGACCATGTAATCAGGAGACATGTGTGTGTGTATATATATATATATATATATATATATATATATATATATTCAATGGCATTAGGAGGCTTACAATACAAGGGTGTATGCTTTGGAAAATATTATATCTCTGCGCCAGAACAATGCCATTACGATTACTGTAAATCACGAACCTATGATTGTATAAACACACAGAACACATCCACCTTGTAAACGATAGAGAATTAAGTCAATGATAGAAAAAACCACAGCTAGTTTTTAAACTTAATACAAAATGTCACAATTAGACAATGATTTCCCTCTAATATACTGTCAAGTCAGCTGAAGCGACTCATTCGAGAGCATGGAATGGGGATTACAAACGCTATGAAAAGCATTGATATGCTTGTAACGTTAAGAATTTCTCCAGAGACGCCATAGATGACTATTAATTTCGTGATCGAGCAGCGCAGTATTATATCAAATGTTACGGGTCTATACTCGTAAATTAAGTATCATAAAAAATGTGAAAAGCAAAAGACTTTGTAAAATTCAACAAATAATTGTTTTTCTCGACTCACATGCTCTCTACGGTATTGTTTACAAAGTTAGAGAGATAGCCATTTTCCAATAAAATGTTGTTTTTCTTCCTTGATGACGTTTTCTTGTAGTTTGAATTTAAATCTTCAAAATGCATATGGTGTTAGGTGACCAAATTTACAGATCTATAGTTGTGATCGATACACTTCTTTACTGCGTTCAATTGGATTCATTCCTATAGTAATATAATGAATTTACATCCCTCCATGACGTTAGGTACAACGTCAACCCATTTTCGGTTTTATTGGAGGTGAAATACTTCCACGATGTAATTTCTATTTTTGTTTAAAATTCCATACAGCTGTTTTGTAGTCTGAATAAGCTAAAATCTATTTATTTTCCAGAAAATCATTAACCGTTCATGTAAACTAATTTACTTCATCAAATCATATCTTTTTCATCTGTAAGCTGTTTAAATTTTTTTATACAAAGCACTGTGCTTCTTATCACTTCTTTCCTTTCACTTTTAAAACCAAATTGCATCTGGAGAATTCATTTATCATTGTAAAATGTTTCACATACTTGCATATCAATAATATCGGCTTGCTTCTGGTAACCGTGGTGATTAATATAAACTCCTTCTATATTATATTTTTCTTGTTTGAATGATTTGTAGTTTAATTGTTCAATTAACGACTGCATTTTATGTATTCCTTTAGGCAGAGTGTCCAACCCTTGGCAGGTATTTTGGGAGTTCCAATTCTTTGACGCCACTCTGTGTTGAGTACTCTTGACCAGGAAGCTTAACTTGTGAGAACTATTGGTTTTGTTGCAAACTTAGCTGAAAACAACATTTAAAAAAGATAGATAAACAACTACAAAACTATACTGATTTTAGGATTCAAAATCATTTATCTTATATATGACGATACTGATACTGTAGTCTTTGTTTAGCCCATATATTTACAACTTTACCGAGATCTAATTCCATCATACCAGATCGGTCTTCGCCCTAGTCGACAAGGACCGCGCCTGCCATTGTCCACCAGGACGGGGGTGACAACTGTACTACTGGTACTTTGCATACAATCAGAGCGAAAGACAACGTTGCCATCGCCACCTGGAACAGTAGAACTCTGGGGCAAACTGGAAGACTCCAAGAGTTGACACATGCATGAGATGGAAACTACAAATGGCACATACTGGGACTCTGTGAAGTAAGAGGGAAAGCCGTAGGAGAACACCAAAACTAAAGATGGGCATATATTATACTATAGTGGAGAGTTGGACAAGTCCATAAATGGAGTAGGCTTCCGTGTAAACAAAGCTATCAAGGGATCTGTGCTTGAATGTCGCCCTATATCTAGCAGAATAATCTCGATTCGTCTGAAAGCATCCCCTTTTAACATCAGAATTATCCAAGTCTATGCTCCAACTACTGAGCATGATTATGAAGAAATAGAGGAGTTCTACAACAAACTCCAGGGTATAATAAACATGGTAAGTAAAAATAGACATCCTCATAATCCAAGGAGACTGGAATGCCAAAGTTGGCAAAGATGCTTTCAAAGACTGGAATGATCATTGTGGACCTTCTTGCAATGAGCTTATCAATGAAAGAGGGAGACGGCTGCTCGAGTTCGCAAGCTACAACAACTTGGTACTAGCCAACACCCTGGGCCAACATACAACTTCACGAATCTGGACATGGCATGCACCATATGGAATCCATCATAACCAGATCGACTACATACTGGTTCAAAACCGGTAGCGATCTGGCATCAATGGAACAAACACAAGAACGTTCCCAGGTGCTGATGTTGGGAGTGATCACGACCTCGTAATTATGTACTTCCGAGTGAGCTTGAAGAAAATTAACACGCCAATGAAAATCAGGCTCAAATTCAGCCTTGAACAACTGAAGGACCATAACATCTGCAAGTCATTCCAGAATATCAGAACAAAACTTAAAGAAAGCAGAAGATTAGATTGTACAAAATGTACAAAATAGAGAGCAGTCTGATACAGAATAACAGCATAAAGACATTCCAAACTGTGAAAGACCTCACCAGACAGAAGCATCCAAGAGTCAGTACCATTCAAGACGAATATGGAAAATGCCTCACAAAAGCAAGTGACATTGCAGAAAGATGGACTGAGTATTGTAAAGAACTCTACAACCATCCGTCCACAGGAAACCCAGAGATGCTTGAAGTTCCAAACTCCACAAATGATGATGATTTCCCCATTCTCAAAGAAGAGTTGGAGTCAGCAAGTAGAGCACTGAAGAATGGAAAGGCAGCTGGAGTAGACAACATCCCAGCTGAACTCAAGAATGGTGGGGAATCAATGATAGAGCTACTAACAAAAATCTGCAACAAGATCTGGCAGACAGGCGAATGGCCAAAACAGTGGACCCAGTCATTGATTATAACACTCCCCAAAAGAGGCAATCTACAGTTGTGCCAAAATTACAGAACTATCAGTTTGATCAGCCATGCTAGTAACGTGATGCTGAAGATTATCTTGAAAAGACTGAACCCACAAGCAGAAGAAATAATCGCTAAAGAATAGGCAGGGTTCCGGAGTGGAAGAAGCACAACAAAAAAATATTCAATCTTAGGGTTCTGTGTGAAAAGTACTCACAACATCAACAAGACATCTATCATGTGATCATAGATTTCAAAAAGGCTTTTGACAGAGTGTGGCATGAGGCATTGTAGGCCACAATGAAGAAGTACAACATGGGTCAAAAGTTGACCAACACCATCAAGCAGCTGTACGCCAAGGCTACCAGTGCAATAATTGCTCAAGGTTATGTGGACGACTGGTTCAAGACTACAGTTGGAATACGACAAGGCTGTCTCCTGTCACTCACCCAGACTTTTCAACATCTACTTGGAGCGCATCATGAGCTAAGCCCTGCAAAAACCACTGGGGGACAGTAAGCATTGGAGATCGTAACATCACCAACCTCCGCTTTGCAGACGATATTGATGGGCTGGCAGGCAGTGAAGATGAGCTTGCCACCTTAGTGAAGAACCTGGAAGAAACATCTTTCAGATTTGAGAGAGAGTATTTTACTTTATTGTTGCAGAATGTAATTACTGGCAAAGTTCATGAAGTCTATACTTCATTGTCGGTACAACATAGTGCGAATTATCATCTGGTTTAGGAAAGTATCTTGTACGATTATTAATTGGTACTTGATGCATAACTATAGCGGTTTATTGATTGTAGAACGTAAACTGGACTAACACCTGTCGCATTTGCAAGGCGGAGGGGGGAACAAGTGTTTGGTAGATGGTGTGCATCAATAAGGTTGAATAAGATTATGATCATCTTAGACAATGTTTTTTAGTTTAGGAGTGGAAAAAAATGAGTCCAACGTGTCGTCAAGACCTACCTTGATGAACAAAAGGTAGAACCTTTGAAATACAATGCTCGCACAGCTGATAGCTATTCTAACTCGCATAATTTTAATTGTCGACAAGTTTCCATCTAAGCAGGTTTTTGTTTGGGGATATTCCTTTATTGGGGGTACAGTATTCCTTTATTGCTAGGCGATGACCTAGCAGGAGACTCTGTTTTGGTTAATCCACTTGTAAGTGGCAAGCCTTGTTTGAATCAGATAGTTGATCAAGTTGAAAATAAATCCCTGATTTATATCCTACTTGTGCAGTTACTAATGCTATGACAAAATGAGCTCTTGAAAAGAATATTGGTCAGGTGTATATTTCATTAGCTGATACATGAGGTCACTTTTGCTACTGGAGTTGATCAACCAAGATGTTTTGATACCCTTTTTACAACTCATTCACTTTATTCTAATTTGGACAACAAAAGAAAAGCACGTGCTATCGAAAGGATAAATGATCATGCATATCCTTGATTGTTTCAGAAAGGTATTAGCAAAACTGAAAGCAGATATGTATGAGTTTGTCAGTTATGTAAATAAAATGGTGGTCATTTTGGGAAAATGGAGACCACCTGAGGTACCTGCTGGTGGCGAGTGGTCAGTGAGCTATCACCTTGTGATTAGACACGAAATTCATTGTTTAGCCCATGAAATTATTAATTCATTTCGATGGTCATCTCGGAGTCAATAGGACTTATCGTAAGATGCGGCATTATTTTTATTGGCCGAAAAAAACGAAGATTTATCTAAATACTGTAAATCTAGTCATACATATTAGGAAAACCCAATAACAAGGCTCGTCTGAACCTATTTATGCACGTCACGAACCATTCAGCACAATAATGGAAGACTTTGTCGATTCCTTAACTAAGATAGGACCAAGCCAGGCAATCAACTCTTGTTTTCTATAATGCGTGCGTCCAAATAACTTATAGAAGCTATTTCTTTGAGGATTATAAAGGCAAAAACTGTCGTAAAATATTTGATAAAGGTTATGGTTTTCTTAAAAAAAATACACTTTATGCTTTTCAAATCTGTTCACTCTGATCAATGGGCAAATTTTATGTGTGGGAATTTTCAGCAATTTATATATGAATTAGGCATCTAATCTTCTGCCTATCACCCTTATAGTCAAGAGGCGTTAGAAAGATTTCAGGATCCTTTGAAGAATATGTTTCGATCACATTGATTTGATACAGGAAAAGATTAAGACGTTCGGATGTAATGTCCACTGTGACACTGTGCTCTGCCTTAAGATTCAAGATTTAGCATTATACTTGCAAAACTATTGGAAGAGGTGTTAACCAAAATTATGAACTAGAAAACATTCTTCAGTACAATACCATTACTTCTGGTCAGTAGACAAAAGAGTATCAGAATAGAAAATTGAATTTCTTTCTTTTGTGACGTCCTCTTCAGTGATGGATCCATGAATATCTTTGGTTTGGTGTGGGAGACATGAACTACTTGAGCAATCGTTTGTGGGACGGAACCCCGTAGCGGTGACCTCCAAGAGATCCTGCATTTCAAACATTTTCGTGGCCAACTCCAGGTAAGTGGCACACGGGCTTGCCCCATCACCACCCACCAAACCCAACCGGGGGCTTGCCCCATCATCACCCACCAAACCCAACCGGGGGCTTGCCCCATCACCACCCACCAAACCCAACCGGGAGCAAAACAATTTAAACGAATATCATAACTGATTCTCATAGCATTTAACAAAATGGTGTTATGCTCCTGTGGGAATAAATGTGGTCCTGAATGGTCTATTCCAACGGAGGAATACACAACAGTTATTATAGAATGTCTTTAAAATAAGTTTTTTTTTCAGGATTCTTAATTGCGACAAAAATTTACAGAATCCATGCAAAATTTTATTAATGAACAACAAAAGAAACATGAATTAGTAACACATTTGACTTTGTTTACTAACACATAACCAAGCAGCGTTTTTACTAACAATTGTATTTTTTTTAAAAAAGTACTTCTGCAATATCTGAATTCTATTTACTCCATTTTCATCGCTTCGTTTCACTATCTGCATATTCAGTCTGGCTGGTATAGTGATTTTAAAAAAAAATTACTACTCCTAAAGTTTACATGTGTAACAATTGTAGTATCATAGTTAGTCTGGTACTTTCGTATCCTTATTGAAAATGATGATTCACAAACACACGTAGTTTAGTGTTTAAGTACTTTTAAATTGATGAAATAATACACTAAAATAATATTATCATCTAATATTATCTTCTTTTCTATTTCCCTTTAACAATCCTGTTCTATACTAGATGCTAACACACACACACACACAGAGCTACTAACACGAGAGAGAGAGAGAGAGAGAGAGAGAGAGAGAGAGGGGGGGGGGATACGGGAGAAGATAAACCGGTATATTATCATTGTGCTACTTTTCAAGCAATTTGCGTCACTTTTACACGAGTAAAGCAAGGTTCTTAGCGGTCATGTGTCACATGTTTACCTTTCAGGAGCACAAACTGACAGCTGACCCTAAGCAAGTAGGCATTATTCTTACAAAGATGCCACAACTTATATATTCTACCTAAGATCTCGAAGTCAGCTGAACTTGATGACCCCAAATATAAGCCCATTTATTAGTAGTTTGTTTTGCCATTATATATGCATAACCTTTGGCACCAAAAATTTCCTAGTTAACAAGTTTGACTAACTAATATTTCGGTTTCCATAGTACTGTTGACAGTGATGTAATCTTTGACCTCGAAAGAGCGTCAATACGCAGTAACAAGTACCGGCAAAACACAGATATCTTGTGCCGTATACATCAACATAAGAGCCTTTCACTCTTAACTGGAAGATTGAAATATTCAGAATCTATATCGACAAATAAAAGTTTTAAAACAAATGATATTAATAAATGCACTAAACAGGGATACACTGTAATGTTTCTATTTATAGTGTCAACAATCTAATCGGAAACTTACTGCAGTTATAAAATATATTTAACGGAATTCATAGGGACATGAAAATGTCATACTGTCAGTAAGTGACTCACAGGAACTGAACAATTTATTGAACTGGCTTATAGTCCCCTCCCCACCTGTTCTAATAACGGAAAGAAATTAAAACATAAAATAAATTCCCCTCCCCTCTCCCAACCAAACCAACAGGTGGGAGTATCATTGCTCGAACTCGATGTATTTAAACACAATGTCGTGTTACATTTGTTTCGGTTGCAAAATCGTAGTTTATTGCTTTAATTTGGCTGCCATTGTGCGATGAATACGGCTGCGACACTGTAGGCAATGGTAGCCAAAGAACGATGGCCCGGTTTTTCTGATACCATGCCTTCTCAGACTGAAGTAGTTATCAATATTAGATCACGTCTTTACTCTCTTTCTTAAAAGTGATCTCGGAGTTGTGTTGTGCAGGTTTGTAACGTAATTGCTGTGTGTGATCGGAAAAAATTCGGAAAAAAGACATTTTTGAAGGTAAGCTATTTGCGAAGCATTCTGCGTAACTTTAAATCTCGCTTGCATACAAATTGTAGTATATATTTAAAGATATCTAAACGATATCAAAACACATCGTCTGAGCACTGTTGACTTTCTTAACTGTATTTGATATAAGTGCATTGCATTGTATAGCTGGTTTTCATTAATTTTAGATAAAATAACCCGTTAGACACAAATTAACCACAAAAGTGGACTTTTGATAAGGAACATCAATTCAATATTTTTATATATATATTTTTTTTTTTTGGGGGGGGGGCAAAACAAGACGGGTTTGTTAATTTATGTATATAGGCTACATCAAATTTACAGCAAATGCAAAATCGGAGGGTCAAATGCCCCCACCCCACCCCCACCTCCTCATTTGACTTCCTTGCCTTTGATTGTACCAAAATACCTACTGCAATACCTTTGATGATTTTTTGGGGTTCAACGGACATTTATATGTTTTTATTAACGTGCTGTATCTTTATTATTGTCGGGTACTTTACTCTGGAGTTATTTTTTATAAATTTTATTGTACTGCGTAAACGAACAACCATACCTGTGCACGCATGGATTTACTTGTATCAGGATTGGTGAAGAAAAGCATTTGGAACTTCTTGTTTAGAAACTTGCCAGATGATATACGTGACGTAAAATCTATAATGGATTCCGCAATGAGCGTATTTTCAAAGATTGTCAAAGTGTTTGGTAAACGGGTTTTTAAAAATATACATGTTTAGTGGATTGAGGATAAAACGAATATCCATATGTTAACTTAGAATAATTTTATTGAAACAGATTATAATGACGCTGAAAACATTGATGACAAAACTTTACTATTAAGTCAAAAGTATCGGATTAAATAGATAAAAAAAAAAGCTGTATGCCTCAAGTAGCCTTTGATTCGATGCGGCTAAGATATAATTCTGGTATACAATTCTCGCGAGACGAGATATTAACTGGCAGCCACAATGTAATCTGAAATTCATACTGTACAATAACGATATCATAACGTACTGTATGGCGTCATTATAGTTGAAATGACAGTTTCATATTACTGAAACAAAGTTGAATTTCAAAATTGTTACTCTTTAAATCATGCAATTAAAAAGTTGCAAACATCTTGTTTCTGTAATATAATATTTTGTGAATCATTCAACAAAATGATATATATTATATTATATTATATTATATTATATTATATTATATTATATATATATATATATATATATATATATATATATATATATATATATATATATATATATATATTCGTCTCCGCTTTGCGCTGATTACTAATTCTATATTCGTACGTAAAAATGCGTGTGCATGATTACTGAACGAGATGTATCGTTGTAGCATTCCCCTGTATGAGATCAATGAAAATTTACGATATTGGGTCTTTCAGTTGCTCAAACCCGTGCATCTCATAAAATTCATTGACTGTAATAAATGCAAATGTAGTATAATTTTCAGGCGAAAATTTAAGTTTTCCTTCAAGTGGGAATACAATTTTATTGCATGTACATGTACATATGCTGTACACGAAATGTTCATGCAATGTAATAATTCCAATAATATAATCATGTAATAATGTAATAATTGGTAAGAAAATACATTCTGTTACATATTATACTCATCTTGATATTTTCCAGGTAAATTGAAAGATGTGTATCCTAAAAATAACATTATTGGTGCTCTTTTTGGGGCCCTTTACATCTAATGGGAACTTGCTTCATCCAAATTCCAATCATCAATTACAGTCATTAATGATCCAAAACAACGATCCAAGCGGTTCTTCTATCGCAAGGCAAAGCAATGGCAGTCACGCTGGCACCAGTAGTACAGGATCAAGTAACTCTAGTAATACGCACGTTAATTCTGAACAAAATATCCATGGAAATGCTTCAGCCCTTTATATTCATGAGCTTTTGAAAAATCTATCTCTGTTAGGAGTGACGAAAAACTCTTCTAGAGACAATGGAAACTGGGGAACACTACCCAGCGCCTCCGTTGGTGGCTCAAGTATGCAATCTCAGGCTCAAAATGGTAACATCTTTGCTGTAAATTTGGCTAAAATGATCCAAGACATATACGATAAAATTGCGACTTATATGACAACCGTTCAAGAAAACGGACACCCCGCTGCCAATTCCATTGGATATGTTCACAGCGGAGGACACGCTATCGGCCCAGATAAGGTCACCAGTGAAGACCCCGCCAACGGGAATAACGGGAATGCAAATGCGCTGTACCAGAAACTGATCAGTCTTTGCCAGCAGCAATGCCAGTAACTCTCTCTCTCTCTCTCTCTCTCTCTCTCTCTCTCTCTCTCTCTCTCTCTCTCTCTCTCTCTCTCTCAATTTAGAATTTCTAGATTTGAGCTTGATACATTTTCTCTGGCAAGATTTAAACTGGAGTTATTTTCTTTTTGGAAAAAAAACCCTCACTTTTGGAAAGATGCAGAAACAATCAAAACGGTATTATCAGTATGACCACCATAAAAAGATAACAAACAAAGAACAACTAACAAATAGTCATGCAAAAAATAAAAAATAGGCAAATCTATGAAAATGGTTTTGCCTTAGGGTTTCTTCTTCATATAAAAGTCCAGTATGCGATCCAAACAACTCGTGTGGTACATTCTTTCATGAACACAACATTGTTCTTGATTTCCAAGTTTTGCATGTAAGGCTATGATATAATTTGCGGATGGTTTATATATGTACATATGTCTATTAATGTGAATACGTATATAAAAGGTTAATAGTTACTTCCTTTTTTAGAAGTGTGTTTCCGACTGATTTATTGTCATGTTTTTAGTTACATTCTTCTTCATCAAGTTACTTAGAATGGTTAAAATTTGGCAAAAGGTTGCTTCTTTGTAGAGACCAAACAGCTACTCAGAAACCTGGTCAATGAACTATATTTTAAATTTCAATAGTTTTGAATAAATATTGTAATTTAATTCATAGCTTCAATTACTTTTCAATGAAAATTTGTACAATACTTTAGTGCTGGGGTCCTTTTTCTGTTTTGTTTGTTTGATGTCTGCAGTGAGGCAGTTTATAGTGATGTCTAGCACTGTGGCGTCAGGTCGCAGACATGTAGCATGATGTTCCAGCCAGTCACATTATCCTGACACCAGGCCGACCAGTCCTAAAACTAACCTCTTAATGCTGAGCGCCAAGCGAGGCAGCTTTTAGTATCATTTTTGTAAGTCTTTGGTATGACTCGGCCGGGGATTGAACCCACGACCTCCCACTTTCGCGGCGGACGCTCTAACCACTAGGCCACCAGAGCGGTTCCTTTTTTTTTTTATTAGTGGCATACAAATCACCATGATAAGACACAAGTGCCTGTTTGTGTGTGGTAGGGGGATAAAGATTCAGGATTTAAATATCTTTATTGTTATTCAGTAGAGGTAAGTCACGATAATATAATTTATTTGAATAATCACTGCAAAAAAGAGCCAGTATATCCCATCATACACTATCATTATTATCATCATCATTATTATTAATGTTATTATAATAAGATAAGAATTCTTTATTTCAGACTATAAAGTCCATAACTCTAAATTAGAAAATAAAGTTTTAAAAAAAACAAAAAAAAAAAATTTTAAACATAAAAGTATATATATATATATATATATATATATATATATATATATATATATATATATATATATATATATATATATATATATATATATATATATAAATTACACATTTAAAGAGTAATTTGTTCCATCTACAAATAATATGAGAATTTACATGAATGTCATAGTTCCAAAGAGATTTCAAAATACAGTTCTTACTATTATATATTCTTGTCATCATTGAAAATACATACTTTCTCATTATTTCATCAAAACTGAATACATTATAGTTAACAAACACGTTGGAGGCACTGTTCCACCATGGAAGACCTAATAGAAAACGAAGACTATTATTATGACCAATATCTAGTTTTCTTTTCATATATACACTAAAGTTTGTCCATAGAGGAGCGCAATATATGGTGCAGCAATGATTTGAATAATCTAATTTTGATATGCAATGAACAATTCTTGAATTTACGCAGAAGCATGTTTGTTCGAGTACACAGAGATCGGTAATGTCTCATCATATATTCATTATCCGACCGATTGGATTTCAAAATATGATCCAAATACGTACAAGTGTTGACATAGATAATATCATTGCCGTTAAGATATACAAGGGGATGAGATGGTAATTTGAAAGAAGCTGCCTGAAAGACCATGCATACTGATTTTTTTTTATTATACATTATATCATTCTCAAATGCGTATTGTTCACATATCTTTAATAATTCCCGTAAACCTGTTATAGAAGGACTTATCAATGACATATCATCAGCAAAACTGAAATTGTTAAGAAACAACACATTTGGTGGCAGACGTAACCCTATGTTACACTGAGCTTACGATTTAACACGTCTATATATATATATATATATATATATATATATATATATATATATATATATATATATATATATATATATATATATATATTGAATAACAAGGGGGACAAAATTCCCCCCTGCCTCACCCCATTGGTTACATTGAAAGCGCTGGATATTAAACTTCCCCATCGCACACAATACAACTGTTTCCCATACCAGTTGACTAAAGTATGAACTATGTAGACAGGTATTTTAATATCAATCAACTTTTAATAATATTATATTATTATTATTATTATTATTATTATTTGAACACTTTGGAGAATGTATTATGATCATTCATCTCCAGCCGTCCATGCCAGTCGTGTTCTTTTAAAAAAAATAGAATTCTGTGTACATCGATTAAGAATGTGGTTTTAATCAGCTCAAAGTTTCACAAGAATGAGCAGATAATGATCATGATTTCAAGATAATGGACAGAACCCAATGAGAAAATATGTAGATCTGTGCCTTTTGTGGCAGGTTAAAACATTTTCATAGGTAATAAAAATACTAAAAATTATATATATTTGAAGTTATGTCCATTATTTATTATTACATTATTTATAATTTTCTCGGTTTCTACAGGTCTGGACCTTGCCCAAGCAGCTGTCCACAGGCATATCTTGGGGCATGGTCACGACTGATGCGATCTGTGCGTGCTACCAAGGAGGCATGGTCGAAAATAAGATCACACATACCTTGACCAAACGCTGATATACTGCTGAATTATTGTATATACTCTCTGTCAGAATCTTTATTCTTTCATAGAAAATTTATTATATTTCCACATTTGAGATACACTTCCTAAAACACATAACTTTTACCTTGACTTTAAGGGCAGAATGAGGGTAGGGGTGCGCAAATGTACGTCATTATTTCCGGATTCTTCAGAGTGTGATTGCTCCTAACGTTCTGGCATATTTACCATATCTCCACCTGGTATTCTTCAACCAAAAACAAACCAAGAAAATCCAATGTACTTTATCTTCCTTAAGGGTTAAATGAAGGACAAGGATGTAGAAGAAATTAAAAAGCTTATTTACTCCACAACTCTCCAAATATATGAAACTTTTGACCACGTAGAAAAGATTTAAATGAAAACATAACCAAGTTTTTCAACTGATTTTGGCCAAACCGGAAGGTCAGAAGTAATTTGGGTGCAAGATTATTAAAGGGACGAGATTCCTGATTCTACTGTCCAAGCATTATAACTGTCTTCATCACGGTTCTCATGTCCATACTTAATAATTTTAGGGGTCCAGAGTGGCCAAGTGGTCTAAAGCACTCTCCGTTACAGATCACTGCCATCTCACCTCTGTCTGCGTGGGATCGAGTCAAAGATTCAGCTAATGTAGTTATGTGAGAAAGCTTGCTAGTAGCTTCTGGTGGGTTGGTGGTTCTTTCCGGTTCTTCATCCACCATTAATTTTGGCTGCCATGTATAGCCTATATTGTTCTAAAAAATGGCATTAAACCATAAAAACAAACAAAACATAATAATTTTGAAGACAAAAAATTTTGAATTTTTTAATTACTGTAACCTTGCATGACAGTTAATGGAAGGATAGGCGTGCATGGACATAAAATGGCACAGCTTCCCGATTCTACTGACCAAGATAAAGAGCCATCTCACCCATGCTTGTGACTTCTAATAAATTAGTGTTGACAATGATGACACCATCACTGGAACTGATACCTATACTTCACCTTTGATGAAGCAGGCAAGACAATTTCTCATGCTATTTGGCACAAATCTTCTGTTATACATCAGAATATCTTCGTGAAGAATATAGGGACATGACAAAGTCATAATATTTTCAAGTACACTCACATATCTCAAACTTTTTGCATACCACAAAATTCGCCTGTTTAAATTAAAAATGTATATATTCCATTCAGGTTATTTCATGACATTTTCATTTTATAAGTCTTTGTAAACCTTTGCTTCATGTTAGAAACTTCGTGTGAAAATTTAAATGTTTCAATCTTTTCTTCTCTTTATCTCTTACATAAAACTTGATTAAAAAATAATGTAATACAAAATATTTAATTAAAATCTATGAACATTTATAATTTAAATAATACCAAATAGAAACTGTCAAACAATTGTTAATCACAAGTATAATCATTATTATCTTATTATTAAAATTTGAGATAGGTTTCTTTACATAGCTAAAATTTTAACAGCCCCACAAAATATGCAATTCTTGGGCAGCATGTAATGGTGATTTTTTTGTATATGCAACACTGCTACTTAACCAAGATACATTTCTGTTAATGGGATGCTTTGTATATGTTTCAATGCATTGTCAGTTTAATTTGGTCCACTCAGTATTTTGTCTCCATTAAAAAAATAAAGAAGAAAAAAATAATTATGTCAGTTTATTATTTTTTATCATGTTATTACCAACAACTGTACAGTACAACATGACTGCATTGCACGATCCCAAATTATATGCAATTTTCACAAGAATAACATCAAGATAAAAAGTGATGGACATTTTCACTGCAATTAAATAAATCAAAATAAAATGTGTTAGGTTAGATAGAAACTGTTAGATATAAGATTCCTTATTCTTTGCTGTACTTCTTCCTGGCACTAACATACTTGATAGACCATGTCTGTAACTACAGCTCTTTAAGCTGTCACAAAAATATAATGGCAACAGTGGAACAATTCATAACTAAACTGTACTTTCTTTCTTTCTTTCCTTTCTTTCTTTCTTTCTTTCTTTATTGGAAAATAAGACAAATGGGTGATTTAACTCAACAAGGTTATGCAAAACACGCAACTGTTCTTTCTAACCAATAAATTTCATTAATGTTTTTTTTTTGTGTGTAAATATGTAAAATGAAGAAACTTTCTAAAAAAAATGTAAAAAAATGTTTTGGAA
The DNA here is from genome assembly GCA_029339505.1 of Unio delphinus. Taxonomy (NCBI): domain Eukaryota; kingdom Metazoa; phylum Mollusca; class Bivalvia; order Unionida; family Unionidae; genus Unio; species Unio delphinus. The sequence continues at coordinate 8,601,453 of JAQISU010000152.1, forward strand.
TGATCATGTCAGATTTAATAAATTCTGTTATTTAATATGTGCTAGTTACAGCTAAGGAGGAATTCTGTCAGTTCTATCTTCATCCAGCAATAGTTCCTATGCAACATCTTGCTTTAGTATATACATGTAGATCATTTATAAGACAAGTCCAAATGCAACTAGAAAGATGATGCCAGTCAGACACAGTAATTGCTGTTTTTCCCTTTGCAACAATTGTTGCCAGTGTGGCAAAAAAAGAAGAAAAAAAGCAAATAAATGCTGACATATTCAGCACAAATCTAAAATGTAAAATATTATACATGAAAAAATACTTGCATTAAAATAGCACATGCAAACGCATCTCAAAATTATACCAGTACAAATAAATATGCATGTACATGTATGTATACATTAATTAATTAATTAATTAATAAATATGCATGTACATGTATACATTAATTAATTAATTAATTAATTAATTAAAAAATATGCACGTACATGTATGTATACATTAATTCCTGCATACACACACACACAAAGCAGCAGAATCTCTCTATAATACTTAGACTTAGCAAATAAAAAATACTATTGCAAAAATTTTAAAAACTTTGTAATCAATGACACAGAATTATTCCATGTTTATGAATAAAGTATTTTGCAGTGAAGGTAGTTTACTTGTTCCCTTGACCCTATTACCAAAACATTTCACCGTACATGTACAACGTTCACATTAAAAAGCACTTGCAAGCAAGAAAAGCAATCACTTAAACAAATACAACCAACAAAACTTGTGTATATCGATCAAACAGTCAAATCACTTTTAATCCATTATAACCAATATCAAACTAACATTTTTTTAACAGAAACATGCAAAAATGTCTGAAGCATTAAAAGGTTCATCAAATTTCAATGAAATGGTCATTAAAGGACTTTTGAGTTATTGTTGGCAATCACAAGTGAATTAGGAATTACAGCTGATATGCCCAAACACTATTATCATTCCCCTTTACTTTTAATCTTAAATGCACCATTTCAATAAAGTCTCACAATGTATACGCAAATCTGTCTAGCCTGTGCCATATATAAATTCACAGTAATAAAGTTAAGCAAAATATAAGTATTTCAAATAAAAATGTTCAACATTTGCAAATATTCAAAATTTAAACAACTGTTGGTAGGAAGTGTATTTGCACATTTTGTACAAATAAATCAAGGAGCTAATGCTGGACAAAAATCCTGAATGAATTTGCTAAAGGAAAATTTTCTTTTCTGTGATTGTTTTATTATTTCTTCCTTTAAATGTTCATTCTCCAGAAAGAGCTATAAGGAGTAAATCATTCATGAAGCCATAAACAGAAAGCCGTAAATAAAGACTTGTTTTAATTGGATCACGGTGCAGACGATATGTGTTACCATAAAAGTCTTTTGCTACAATTATATAGCAACAAAAACTATTTTGAAAGAGGATATAGTAAATACAATACATTTTGGATAATATTTTTAATATTGCAGATGAATGTGTTAGAATCTAATAAGTCTTTCGTTAATACTCTGACCAAATATTTTATGATGCTATAAAAAGTCCCATTTATGGTGTTTTCCTTGTCATAAATACATCTTTAAAATATAAGCAAACAAAGCCAGAATGTTAAAAAATGAAGCCAAGAAAAAAAACATAATGGTCAAACATTTATATAATGCCTTCAATATGGAATCTACGAGTTTGCAAACAGCATGAGCAAAATGCCTAACTAGGAGTGAGACAGTTTGGTTTGTGAATCTATATTTTAAAACCCTTTTTCATCCAATAATTTGATTTTCTTAAAATCCACTGTCAAAAACATTTTACAACAATCTTGATTAAATTTACTATGTACATCCTGAAAATTATCTTTCCATCCAAGCTTGGCCAAACTGATGAAGAATTCTCATGCAATAAATCTGTCTTACATCTTAGCAAAACAATCTTTTGCACTGGTCCAAATTGCAATCCCCTAGAAAGAGATGAGAATCACAATATATTAATCACAGAAGAATTATGAACAAATCTTGAAATATGAATGTACAATTTCTAAAACATGAAGATTTAAAATCTTGATTGAAAAAATTCTGTGTCTGAAATTCATTCTTTCCTGGAACAAAATTTATGCAGGTGCATATACAATTTGTGTTCCTGACATCATGCATTTTGACACAGTCATGACTATATAAGTAACCATTTACTGTATGCAAAGCCCTCCATGGCAGCCATATAGTATATCACCCTACATTTGGTATTGCTTTATGGGTTATAACAGCACATTAACATTATTGGCCGAATGATGCCGAGAATGTGTGTAGGGGGGAGGGGAGGGGCGACCATGTGCCGTACCTCACACAATGAGGCAGCAGCCAAGCTTGGCTGGTCAGGGTGGGTTTGAACCCATGACCCTTGGATTTAGGAGTCTGATGATCTACCATAAGACTGGCTTTTAATGGAATACATGAAAATGTAATTTTACTACAATTCTTCCTTGTTATAATGCCCCTGATTGTAACATTATAATGGATAGAATGTGGTAGTGCTACAAACCATGTGAACCAAATTAAAACAGTATTTAAACTGGTCTATCAAAAGTATGACAAAATAATGTAAGTTAGCATTTTATCATCATTTCCTTTCAAAAATACTATACTGACAAAATTAAATGCAAAATCGCATGAATTAAAAAATATATATTTAAATAAGGAAACATTGCTACTATATGTCACAATGAGACTTACTTACCACTGTTCATACACACACACACACACACACACACACACACACACACACACACACACACACATTTTCAATCGTTTCAAAATCAACTAATAGGGATCTCAATTACTATGGTATAAAGAGAGTAAAATTTTTAATATGAATGTAGTAGTGCTTAATGGCATCTATGCAAACAAAATTATTGGCATTTAAAAATAAAGATCTGAAAATATAAAATGAACAAAAACCTTTCCAACTAAATGTTATATCGAGGATCAATATAAATAATTGGGATCAATGATCATACCTACATTATAATAGGAATCATATATATATATATATATATATATATATATATATATATATATATATATATATATATATATATATATATATATAAATAAATGACAGCCTGAAATTGTAATGGCTCTCACAGGACATTTTCCCATGATAATCCATGCAATGACCATATAGTTGCAAAGTTGAATGTAAAAAGAGTCAAATGAAATACAACAAAATGTGACAAAAAATACAATTTTAATATAACAAATTATTAAATGTGCTAAAAATGTATGTTTTTTTGTTGCATATTTGCTGTGGCTTTAGCATTGGAATTATCCTTCCATGATTATTATGTGGCTTGCTTTCAAACTAGTTGTTGATAATTTGTCTTTCAGAAAACTATATTACAGAATTTCACCCAATATTGTATGCACTGTATTTTTAAAATAAATTATCAACTCCAGAGTATTAACTTCCAAAAATTAATCATTATACCAGACATGTCCAGCAAATACTGGTATTTAATGATGTAGCTAGTTTCAAGAATAGCATTAAATAAGAATTAGACCTAATGATACAAAAATTCTATAATATCAAAATTACTGTAAATCTAACTTTAATCAAATAAAGTCAAACCTGTCCTAACAGTCACCTTTATATAACAGTTATTGGGGTCGAGTGGTCTAGAGCACTCTATGTTATGGATCACTGCAATCTCACCTCTGTCTGTGTGGGTTCGAGTCTCACATTCTGCCAAGGTTAATGTGTGAGAAAGCTTGCCAGTATCTTCTTGCTAGTCATGGTTCTTTCCGGGGTTTTCCCCGGGTTCTTCCTCCACTGCCATGTATAGCCTATCTTGTGCTGAAAAATGGTGTTAAATCCTACAACAACAACAACAGTAACCCAATCACAATATCCATTCCTAATTCCACTGCCTGGAATATTTGCCATAAATTTTCATGCGAGTAATGGTCACCTGCTTTCTGTGGTCAGTGGCCAGGTGTCTCCTAACCAAACAATGGTTTCTCAGTACCTTAAGCATACGTTCAGTCTATACAAACAAAATATTTGCTGCATGAAGATATCCATGTAACTCAAAAGAATCAATATGTCAAATTCAAAAGTAGTGTAGTGGGGTATAAGGTCAAAGCAATTCATTGGTGGGCAAATAAGTCAGGTTATCACAACTGAAATGTAGCTCAATATCTTCATCCATCTATTTACCAGTGAATTAAACCTATTTTTGATTTATAAAAAATTCATCTTTGAGATGGGATATTAGTTACATCCATTTTCATCAATGAATATTCAAAACATTACTGTAAAGACAGGCCTAATTTATACAAGTTGGGAGACATAAAAGCCAGTAACTAATCAGTGGTTATTTTAAGTCCGTGATGATTTAGTTTACAGGTTGGATTAAGTTTAGCAAACTTGAAAGCCCTCACTGATGCATACTTTGTTGAATTAGGTCAGATTGTGTGGAACACATTTTTAAAAGTATTTTTCCGATTTTTTAAACATTTTTTGCATTGGCATTACTTTTTTTTTTACATAAAATTTTTGATAGATTTTATGCCAGGATGCTGTGTATCACTTTTCATCAAATACTATTAAGCATTTTTTTGGAGAAGTCAGTTAAGGTTTTTTCTATTATTTTGCATGGAAGCCATATTTGATGGTGAAATAGCATCATTTGTAAAAATTTGAAATGTGTGTACCAGGACACTTTCTGTCAAATAAAATCAGATTTTCTTTCGCAGTTTTTGAGAAGTCCTGCAAATGTTTTGTACAATGTTTAGTAACAGTAACTATATATCTGATGGCAGATTGACATTTTTTGTGCCATTAAGCCGTCTATACCAAATATGCTCATTGACAATTTAGTCCAAGATAGTCCAGTTGCTTTTGAGAAGTTTAAAATTACAATTTTTGATGGACTTACGATGCAAGGGCACACAATGCATTATGGATACATGATCACTTGACCTTATAGCCAGGTGCACTAAATGTTTGGGAGAAACTGGAGCAGTTGTCAGTATTTAATTACATCTAGTACCTTTTTGCACGTCTTAATCTGCATTATTGCATAATTTGTGAATATTTCTTTTAAATCCTTTGTTTTCTGTCTTTTAAACCGGTCAATATCTCGTAGAGCTGCATCAATGAATTTCCTGGAATGAAGAAGACAGAAGCAATAAATTATGTATCACACTGCAATTACATTGTGCAAACTTAATATCTCTTTAGATAAAAGAAAGGGAATGCTCCTTACAAATACTGTAATTCACACTAAAGTAATGAATCCACTTGTATGGGAATTGATCAAAACATATCTGTGGGTACCTAAAACAGTGGATAGCAAATGATACCCTTTGATTACAAAGATGGACCATGGTTCATTTGGGTCTAAATGTCTTGGCACTTAAATTTGAGAAGGTGGAATGAGGCGCATTTAATTGCAAAGATGGACTGTTGTTCGATTAGGTTTTAATTCTGTGGTTTGAAACAACCATAAAGTCCACTAATAATCAGTACCTCACAGAAAAGTGAACTCACAGTCTATTATAATTTATACTTGTATTAGCAGTACCCATTTATACATATCTAGAAGTGGCTATGTGTTCAGTGGATTCTCTACGTCACTGTATACCAAGTCTTTGGGGACTATTAGATTACTCTACATGTGTACAGACATGTCTACAAGCGATATGACGGCTGTCATAACAGCAATCAAACACATTGTCGTGTCAAGCAAATGGGAGCTAAGTGCAGTTTACCAGGACAGCTGACCTGGTCCTGTCTTGAATCCACAACCCATGGATTACAAATTTGACACACTATCCAATTGTGCTACCACAGATCCATTAATGCTGCGTTAAGTGACACCTATGTTTTGTTATGTGTGAAAGAAGGGGAGACAATCATAGTAAATACACTTACTGTGCATCTGTGTTGACTTGTTGCAGCTCTTGCTCCGTTTGTTTAATCTGTTCATCTAATTGTTTGATCTTTTGCTCCCGTTGCTCTGGTGTGTCACCACCAAAAATTGCCTTTTTCATCCCACTTAGGGAGAAACTACCACCTGTTTTTCCCTGCAACTGAACACAGAACTTGTCAAAATGAGACATAATTCTCAGGATCCTGATTGGATATAATGGGCATAAAATTCAGATGAGATTTTTCTTGGGTAGTTTGGAAGTGCCCCTATGCCCACCATAGTTGGAATTTTTTAAAAAATTTATTATAAATGAAACATAGCCAGGAAAGTATCTCTTTTCTATAAAGAGATGAGCATGATTACTGGAAACTGTGGCTTACATTTAACTCTTCAGATAATTTCTCAGATACTATTGACAGTAGGATTTAGAAAATTTAAAGATTTGGATTTGGATTTTTTAAAGCACTGCTTGTAACAGTCATACTGCAATGTCTGCAGTGTGACTGTTTATAGTGATGTCTAGCACCGGGGAATCATGCCGCACACATATCCCACCCACCCACCCACATTATCCTGACACCAGACTGAACAGTCTTAATACTAAACTTCTTAATGCTGAGCGCAAAGTGAGGCAGATGCTAGTACCATTTTACATTAAGTCTTTGTTACGTCTTGGTCGGGATCTGAATCCACGACCTCCTGCATCCAAGGTGGACTCTCTAGCAATTAGGCTACCAGAGCAGTCTTAACTTGAAAGGAAACATTTACATGTATTTAAATTATTCATTAAAATTACAAAGAGCTCAATGACTATTTGGACTAAAATTCTACATCAGAATTTTTGTGAATTCATTTAGAGACATTTTGGATTATATCTTTGTGATACGAAAAGACTTTTGGTAAATCAACATTTTTTAAGATTACTGGTACATCAGAACATTTAATACTGGAGAACACTCGATACTTTGGACTTAAGATTGAACATTAAGGATTTTTTGGGAATTTAATTTACAAAATTTAAATTCCTCTTAAATCGTCACTTTGTAACTTAAATATTTCTATTTATTTATTGATTTTGCTAAACTTATTGATTTAATTTCTTTCTGTTACTAAGTTTAAGACCAGTGAGTCATAATAATTGTACCTACAACCCTGTATTGACATCATACACTTTTGTGGTTTTATGGAAACATTCAGTTATCTTTGTTGTATAATAATATTATGGTCTTGCACATGTGTACTTGTTTCCATGGAAATTAATAAATTGAATACATTTTTGTTTTCTTTTAACTTCACTGAAGCTTCTTTAATAATAATAATATTAATAATAATAATACAAATAATAATAGCATTTGTAGAAGCTGCATTAGTAGTCATTTAATTTTTTTCGGTTTGGTTCTTTATGGTACAGCAACACAAGTAGGTTATTTAGTGTTAAGACAATTGGAGTCAAGTGCCTTGCCAAAGGATACAACATGGCAGCAGACTTAGGCTGGTCTTGTGGCAAGATTCTAACCCACAGTCGTTCAGTGGGGAGTCCAGCATGCTAACCACCGTAGCTACCACATCATAATCAGTCAGTCTGTGAATGAATTGTCTTAATGTCATGAGTGGCCTGTGATTGAACTGTCTTAGTGTCATAATGAGTCAGACTGTGAATGAATTGTCTTAATGTCATGAGTGGTCTGTGATTGAATTGTCTTAGTGTCATAATGAGTCAGACTGTGAATGAACTGTCTTAGAGCAATAATGAGTCAGATGAATTGTCTCAGTGTCATAACAAGTCAGACTGAATGAATTGTCATAGTGACATGATGAGTCAGACTGTGAATGACATGTCTTAGTGTCATAATGAGTCAGACTGAGAATGAATCGTCTTAATTTCATATTGAACTGGCCTGTGAATGAATTGTCTTAGTATCATAATGAGTCAGACTGATTGACTTGTCTTAGTGTCATATTGAGTCAGACTGTGATTGAATTGTCTTAGTGACATAAAGAGTCAGTCTGTGAATGAATTATCTTAGTGTCATGAGTGGTCCTGTGAATGAATTGTCTAGGCATCATAATGAGTCAGACTGTGAATGAATGGTCTAATGTGTCATGAGTCAGTCTGTGAATGAATTGTCTTAGTGTCATAATGAGTCAGATTGAATGAATTGTCTTAGTGTTATGAGTCAGTTTGTGAATGAATTGTCTTAGTGTCATGAGTGGCCTGTGATTGAATTGTTCTAGTGTCATAATGAGTCAATCTGTGAATGAACTGTCTTAGTGTCATAATGAGTCAGACTGTAAATGAACTGTCTTAGTGTCATGAGTGACTTGTGATTGAATTGTCTTAGTGTCATGAGTCAACATGCGAATGAATTGTCTTAGTGTCATAATGAGTCAGACTGTGAATGAACAGTCTTAGTGTCATGAGTGGTCTGTGAATGAACTGTCTTAGTGTCATAATGAGTCAGACTGTGAATGAACTGTCTTAGTGTCATGAGTGGTCTGTGAATGAATTGTCTAGGTGTCATGATGAGTCAGACTGTGAATGAACAGTCTTAGTGTCATGAGTGGTCTGTGAATGAACTGTCTTAGTGTCATAATGAGTCAGACTGTGAATGAACTGTCTTAGTGTCATGAGTGACTTGTGAATGAATTGTCTTAGTGTCATGAGTGGTCTGTGAATGAATTGTCTTAGTGATATAATGAGTCAGACTGTGAATGAACTGTCTTAGTGTCATAATGAGTCAATCTTTGAAGGAACTATCTTAGTGTCATAATGAGTCAGTCTGAATAGACAAAATTCATCAATGGGTTAAGGAATTATAAGCAACAGAAACTTTTTAACAAAACAGCACAAAAGTGATTTCTATAATTTTGAACTTAACTCCATGAACAAAGGGGCAACAGCATACTGCACAGAATGAATTGTCTTGGCTGCATTGATTCATTCCAAGTATTCAGAAAATCCAAGAGGTTTAGGAATTATATGAAAATTAAAAGAAAAAGACCCCAAAACTGAACCAAAACAACAGTAACACAAATTGTCTCTAGGGGCCATGTCACTTCTGCCTGCGTGTGTTTGAGTCTCTGGATCGGCTAGCATGGGTACGTGAGAAAGCTTGCTAGTAGCTTCTTGTGGGTCAGTGTTTTTTCCTGGGGTTTTCCAGGGTTCTTCCTCTACCAGTTATACTGGCCACCATGTACAGCCTATCTTGTGCTGTAAAATGGCATTGAACCCTACAATAACAAATTGTCTCTAACAGTAATGTAGAACCTAAGGTAAAAGATCAAGCAAGCATGCTATGAAATTAATTGTCTTAGCTTCACAATACATGTAATATTATCACCCCAACTATTCAGAAAATTCATAAAGGTGCTTAAGAAATAAAAACAAATTATAAATCTTTAACCAAAGCTTTCCATCAAATGTTATACGACTGTGACATTGAGTCAGTTCAAGGTCATAGGAGGAAGAGTGCATGTCATAGAATGACTTGTCTAAGTCTGATAAAGATTAATGCCAACAACAAATTGTGGGCTTTAGGAAATACGAGTAAGTGAAAACCTTTAACCAGAATATTAACACAAATGTTCTATGACTGGGACCTTGTCACTAAAGTAACAGAAGAAAGCGAACATGTTGCTGCTTTATGACTATTACTGCCAAGTATTATGAGAATCTATCAAGTGATTTAGAAACTGTATGTAGCTGAAAAACTTTAACCAAACCCGCAAATTTTGTTTGGACAATGTTAGCGTTGATGCTGGAAAAGAAGCTATGTCATACTTCTCACTAATACTGACTTGAAAAAATCGACAGTTCTTCTTATGGTGCAGTGGCCTTATGTAAACCAGATAAAAATGTCTAAATTATGTTGTCAGTGTAAAGAAACATTCTACATAAACAATCGTGAAGCCTGACAAAACCAGAAAAAAATCATTTCAATAACAAAAACGTCATCTATATACTATATTTACATGCTTATAACTCAAATCTGACTAATTGCTTATAACTCAAATCTAACTAACTGATTATAACTGAAATCCAACTAATTGCTTATAACTCAGATGTGATTAATTGCTTATAAACTCAATCCAACTAATTGCTTATAACTCAAATATGATTAATTGCTTATAACTCAAATCCGACTAATTATGTACAACTAAAGTCTGACTAATTGCTTATAACTCAAATCCAACTAACTGCTTATGATGCAAATCTGACTAATTGCTTATAAATCAGATGTGATTAATAGCTTATAACTCAAATCTGATTATAACTAAAATCTGACTAACTGCTTATAACTTAAATCTGGCTAATTTGCTTATAACTCAGATGTTATTAATTGCTTATTAACTCAAAACCGATTATAACTAAAATCTGACTAACTGCTTATAATTTGCTTATAACTCAGATGTGATTAATTGCTTTTAACTCAAATCTGATTATAACTAATATCTGTCTAACTGTTTATAACTTAAATGTATCTAATTGCTTATAACTCAAATGTGTCTAAATATTCAAATCTGCGAACTGTGTAGACCCAGATCTGCCATCACATATTGCACAGGCAGATCTGGATCTTTGCATTTAGTTAGAAGTAATCAGTAGAATCAACAACATTGCATTATTCAATGTAATCACATTCTGAACAATCAGTACCCTGATCATAGCTGACCTACTTAAAAATTAAAAATGATTTTTTCAAACACAATTTGAGACTGAAAATTCCCCTCTGGAAATCCAGGAGAATTAACCGGGTGTAGCTTAAAAGTGATGATATAGAAAAGCCAAAGGTATATACATACCAGCATATCTCTCTGGTTGTTTTTATATGCCAAGTTGTCCTCTACCTTTTCCACATCATACTGGATACACTCATATTTCCTGCAGACAGTTCTGTTATAAGATTTAAAAAAACAGAGTAAGCTCCCATATACTTTCACTAGTCTTCCAGTAGCCACAATAAACAATATCAACCTGACAACAAATTACCTAAAGACTGTTTTATCTTTACATTTTAGCTTTAAATCATTTTAAACTTTAAAATCTCAACTTTTGAAATGGTACTGTATAGCCAGTATTGTACTGACATATTATGTAAAATCCACCAAATACCTACCTACCCCTCCACCCACTTGGATGCATCTCCTATGCACAACTCCACCCACTTAGATGTATTACCTATCAACTACTCCACCTACTTAGATGTATTACCTACCAACTACTCCACCCACTTAGATGTATTACCTATCAATCATTCCACCGCATTACCTACCAACTACTCCACCCATTTAGATGTATTACCTATCAACCACTCCACTCACTTAGATGTATTACCTACCAACCACTCCACCCACTTAGATGTATTATTGCCTACCCACAACTCCACCCACTTAGATGTATTACCTACCAACTACTCCAACCACTTATATGTATTACCTATCAACCACTCCACCCACTTAGATGTATTACCTACCAACCACTCCACCCACTTATATGTATTACCTATCAACCACTCCACCCACTTAGATGTATTATTACCTACCCACAACTCCACCTACTTAGATGCATTACCTACCAACTACTCCACCCACTTAGATGTATTACCTACCAACCACTCCACCCACTTAGATGTATTACCTACCAACCACTACACCCACTTAGATGTATTACCTACCCACAACTCCACTCACTTAGATGTATAACCTACCAACCACACCACCCACTTAGATGCATACAAAAACAAAATGAAGTGTTTTTATCACATCAAAATAGACTAAGGCAAAAAGTGTCTAATAAACAGAATGAGAAGGAAACTTAAAACAGAGCATTTTACCATTTTTCACTGAAGTGTTTAAGAACTGTTTGTGATGATGATTCTACACTTCAAAAGAACTGAGACAGCCAAAAAGATGATCCTCATGAAAGGCAACTGTTTTGAGCCCAGAGTTCAAATGCTTCCAAGGATTTCCCCAGAGTCAAAGCCAATACCATCATTTGGGAAGCACCAGCAGCCAAAGCATAGAAGAGGGACAGACCACCCCTTTGTGTTTGGTCATTTGCTCATAGGAAAACTTCTGCACTAGCTCCTGAATCATTTTTAAGCGTAGGTCTATGAGCAACAGAAGATCTGAACAAGAGTGGGTTTAAGAACGTCTCTCTAGACTAGGAATGAGCATGGAATCCTGATGAAATTAATGACCTGCTGCAACTGGTTCTCATTAAATCTAGTCCATGAGAATGGAAATGACGTTGTTTTCCTGAACTCATACCCAAGGCAAGAAAACTGTCCTTCCTGATTTCTGTTGCTGGAGAGTTGTTAAATTGGGGTCATCCCATAACTATTAATGGAAATAATAGTACCAACCCTAATATCTTTTCTCTGTGGCAAATGAGACTGATGATCCCTTCTCAACAATATTGGAGGTGAGTGGTGACCTGACTCATTTCTGTTGGATAAGACTAAAGGAAGACAGTGCAGGACTATCGCCAGCCATGTCTGAAATAACTGGAAATCAAGACAGAGATATCTACAATGCCAAACAAGAAGACTCACTACCAGGCAGATGGGGGAGATTACCTCCAAATCACATAAAAATTAAATGGAAAAAAGCAGCAATTGAAAGAATTTTTTTTATTGTTTTGCAGGGGAGTTGAGGATTCTGACTCTTCCCAGATTCTTGACTGTCAATGAAAACCTGGTGTATGATTGCTTAAAAGGCATTGCCTGGTGTCTGGCAAAATAGGTCTGAGTACAAGTGCCTGGTACCTGCTGACCAGTATAGTGAAGAAGCTCTGATAGACAAAACTTTGGTGAACCTGAGTCCATTATCATATCTGTATTAGCAACAGTGCTGCTCTTTCATATCTCTGGAAGGGTGTGACTCAGGCTTCCCAGTCAATATTTTACGTTCTTTGAGAAGATACTGCTCATCTCTGATAAGAAGGTGAAACTCTGTCTAATACATGAGCACTGTTCCTCACTAGGGAGGGGACAAGTATCTGTTTCTAAAAGACACTAATGACATTGTAACAAGCATCAGGGATCGGAGGATTTTTGGTGATCTCCAAACCACTTAAACTGTTAATGGATACTGTAGACTTCTTAGGACTAGAAGTGATCCGGACCCCTCCTTGGATTGAAGAGTGTAATACTGGGATGAAGAGGAGGAATAAGGACCTTTATTTCTCCATTGGTAATGTGTCATGACTTTCTGCCAAGTCTCATGCTACTTCTGTCCACAGGCAACAAACAGGACAGTCATCCAAACTTATACATTTAATGCATCACAGACAGGTAGGGTGTATCCCAAACACAGTCAAGTAGGGTGTGTCCCAAACACAGACAGGTAGGGTATATCCCAAACACAGCTATCCCAAAAACAGCTTTTTTCGTAACCACACTTAATCCACACCTTATAGCATCTTGAAAGAGTAAACTTTACAAACACAGTATAACCAGGAACCATAAAAGTGTAGGCAATACCCTGACATCAGCAGTAAGAAGCAGAAACAAGAAGTACCATTTCACTTTGCAAAGTACAAAAACCTTTCAATTTCTACAAAAAGGAACACAAAACCACTCATTTAATACAAGAACCAGGAAGAACAATAGTTCAGAAAAGGATGTTTTTTTTAGATAAAATAGTACAAGTTCAAAGAATATATCTTTTTTCAGCATCCTGATGCATACATATCATATGTTCCAAGAAAAAGAGGAAAACCATCTATACTTTAGATGTGACTAAGGCATATAACTGGGATCATACAATTTATCACAAGTGTAATCATTCAAACTGCCACCTTTTCTAAGCTGAATACACACTCATTATGACCTACTGCATCTTATAAACATACCTGCGGAATCGCACTTCATGGTTTTTACATTTCTATGATATAAAATTGCATTAACTAACCAATCTATTCTTTGACAAAACCATCTTTTGTGGTGAACATAATTTTGTAAACATTTGTTACCCAAGAAAAAGTTGCAGATAAATCAAGATATTTCTGACTAAACAACCAGTTTAAGAAAATTGTGTTTGATGGAACAAGAATACCCACATCTCACTGAAAAATGTACTATTTTTTCTTGTTTAATGTTTTACAGCACAGAAACGCAATTAGTAAGTGTCAAGCCAATCGGAGCAAAATGCCTTACCCATGTACACACTATGGTAGCCGATCCAAGTCAATTTTAGTACAGGATTGAAACCCCCAGTCACCCTTTTGGCATTAAGTCTGGCATGTTAACCACCGAGTCACCGCAACATAACCAACTGGATGGACAAACAAACCCTGCATTCATAGTGTTACATTAAAAAAACTGTGCAAACATCACTAATTAACCATTTTGTGATAAAACTAATTAAAATTAAACCTTAATGAATCCCCAAAAGCCAAGTATTCTTTCAATTGGTCAGAGTACTGCTCTTCTTCCTCCAAAATACCATCTACTGTTTCACTATATCTGAAATGTAAGGTTCAAAAATGTCAGAATATGCCATATATACTCGCTTACAAGTCAAATCCAACTGCAAACATCATGGACCATGATTTGCTGCACCAGCAGATCTGGGTCAATGCTGTTTGTTCTACCTAACAATACAAAGAAACTGCAGAGACCCATACCCTTTTTGTGATGATATAAAGTAATACAGTGGAACCCCACTATAATGCGCCCCACATTAATGCAATGTCGAATATAACACGGTCACAGCATGGCTCCCGAAATTTCGTATATTTATTAGCACATGATTTTTTCTTCTTCTTAAAAGTACGTGAAATAGTATATTAAGAATCTATTGTCATTTTCTGGAAGAGATTGGTATGGTGGAGAGATCACATATGAATCGTGGCATGGTCCCTGAAATTTTTAAATGTATGTACGTGTATATTTCTCGTACCGATTTTTTTTAATTATTTTAAGTACGAGAAATAGTGTAAAACGCATACATGCCAACCCCTGACGAGGAAAAAGTGTAATCCAAGTGGTCAAAAAGAGGAATCCAAGCAGAGAAAGAGTAATCCACATATAACATACTACAATTACAATTAACAATGATTTATTTGCTTTTCTCATCTTTTATCATTCATTAATGGTTCAAGTGTTCATATGTAGCACTTTTAGCTTTAGAAAGCAACAGATTGTCATGTTGCATTTCAAAACATTTTGTACCAGCTGAGGCCATGAATGTTTTGCATACCAGTAGAGCACTCAGTACCGGGTTACTTAGCCTGGACCTGAATTCAGTTTTATTTTTGTTAACAACACTGAGCAATCTCTCACAGTCAGCATTATAATGGTAAAGAACCAATATTCCTTTCATAACCTGACAAAGAAAAGGAAATTTATTTCTTCCAGTGATATAGTCTTTTAGCTGGGAAATAAGGTGCCATTGCACATGAGCTCTATCTGTATTAAGTATATTGTCAGGTAGAATCCCAACTTGATAATTCAGGAATTCTTCTTCCAGATGATCCAAGTTAGACAAGGGTGGCAATAGAAAGGGATATCTCTTGACAAAGAATCTAACACTTTTGAAGCTTTTTGACTGTCTCTCATTTACATAAGCAACTGAAGCATTTAAAAACAGTTCATCTCCATATGGGAATTTATGGAGCATGTAATCACAGGCTGTAGCATAATAATCTCTAACATTATCATAGAACATCTTCACAGGAAGAGTAGAATTGTGTTCTATGAATTCTCTTGCTTCTGCACCAATAGCTAGATCTTCATTATCTCTCTGGTTTGCATGGTCATGAAAGTCAATATCAGTTAAAAGTTTGGCTGATGCGATGATTTCTGGCTTAATAAACCTTATTAGCAAATCTGACAACTAGTTTGACAGAATCTTGTGCATAATATGAATGCATGGTTCTTCTTTCTGCAAGACAACATTTGCTGCATCAAACAATGGAATGGCACTATTCATAAACAAGCAGTACAGTTTTGTAACTGGATCATTAAGCTTTTTGTAAACCATCTCACATTTAGAGTCTTCAAAGCAGTGAACAGATTCTTTTTCTTTCTGTGCCATCTTAGTATCCACTTTGCTAGTTTTGCCCTTGGAAGTATGAGAAGATCCAGTATGCTTTTTAACAGATTTATACTCTGAAGAACCTGATCCAGATGGCTGATGAAATTTTATGTCAAAAGATTTATCTTTCACAGTCATGGTCTGAGCCTGGAGGCCCTCTAGCTGGATAGATAGAGGCCTCTCAAAAAAAAATTCCATGGATTTAAATTTCTTTCTTTCTGCTACACCAATCTCTTTATTGTTAGTATGTCTGTCTATACTTTCATCTCTTGTTCTCTTCTGACTTGCAATAACAGATTCTGCTTTTGTACCACTCTTCACTTTTCCACCACGTTTTCTCTGTGCAGATTCACTTTCAGTTTGAAAAAATGCTTGTAGTGCATCCCAAAGCTCAGGTAAACGGCTAACACATTTGCCAAGGGATAACCATCTTGTACACACATGCTTTATAACTTTATAGTCTTCAATATCAAACTGATCTTGTAACAACTTTAGAGCCTGTTTCCTTTTACTACTTTTCTCCAAATAATAGTAGATATCTATTAATAAATGGCCAATATCTACTTCTAATTTATCAGCAGCCTTACCAGCAGCAAGGTGCATCAAATGACTGGGGCAACCTGTTATGAACACTGATGGAGACATTTTCAAAATATAGGATGCAACTCCTTTATGAATTCCAGTCATCACTGATGCATTATCAGCTGCAAACCCCATACAGTTCTGCCAACTTATGTCATGTTTCTTCAAAACATTGTCAAGCAAATCAAAAATGTTTTTTGTCCAGTGGAATCTACTGTTAATTCTGGTAAAGAAAGAAGAACACTCATGACTTTGCCTTTTTCACTGTCAAAGTATCTAACACATACTGGGTACAACTTTTTATCATCATAATCACAACTCCCGTCTGTGGCAATACTAAACGGCCCAATTTTCATTGATTCTGCAATTTTAAGTGAAGTATCTTCTGCTAGGCACCGAACAATGTGAGATGATTTTGTTCTTGCACAAGGATATTTTTCCGCAATTTTCGAATCAGGAAACATCCGCTTGAACAAGGGACCAACGTGGTCTGCTACCGCTAAGGGTAGTCCGTGTTCTATTAAAAACTCGGTAAATAACACCTCAGCATTTATAGTATTCAAGTCTGCACTTGAGCTCTGCTGTAAATAAGAAGTTACCTTAGTATTAGAGTTCGTAAGGCGAGCTAATTTGATGTGTTTCCTTGTTTTCATGTGTTTTTCCACATCAAATTTACCACCATGACCAATGCTAAAATCGTTTCCACACAGTCTGCAATGAGCATGATGCTGTCCTAGAATGGAATGCTGTATTATGCCATTCATCTGCGAAATTCTTGGGGAAAAAAATGTGCTCTAACATACACAAAGACTAGAATCCATCTTAACATCTGAAGCCATTTAGCGGCAACGATTAGACGTCACGTGATGATGCCCTCGTCGTGTTTGGAGGATTGATTACATTTTGCTTTGTTTATTATTGGCTTTTTCTAACCCATCTGTGAAATTATTTAAGAGATATTTTTTGCACTCATAAACGCATTGAGAATTTTTTAATACTTTTTAGCGCAAAAAACTTTTAGACTGGTTCTGCACTATACAAAATTAGAACAAAGAGTATGTGCATAATGATTTAAACAAAATAGAAACCAGTCTGTTCTCTCCTCACTAAGCCGCTATAAATAGAATATGAGGTCGAAAGTTTGAAAGTATCTTAGTAACATGATAGTTGCTATAAATAGAACATGAATATTAGGAAAGTCCACGGACAAGTATACTCGTATATCGTAGTTATGTAGAAGCGGGGTATTTTTTTTTTTGCAAGATGGATATATCGAAAAAGCGTAATCTATAAACGTTAACGCGTAACGCGGAATTTAGTGGGAAAAAGCGTAATGATTACGCCAAAAGCGTAATGGTTGGCATGTATGTAAAACGCTTGTTATCATTTTGGGGAAGAGTTTGCATATGAATTTTAATATAATACAATCGTGGCATAGCTTCTTAAATTTAACAATCTCACCAGGTTCTTGAAGTGTTATGCCAAAATAAACATGATGTGGTCTTTGTGGTTGTCTTCAATTAATTCTGCATACAGTCATTGCTCAAACAATAGCTGATGTGTGTTTCTTCTTTAACTGCACACACAACCAAGCAGCAGACAGTGCGGTGGTTGATAAATGCTTCTCACAGTTTAATAAACATAAAAAAAACGAAAGCCACCAACATGTTTTCTGGGCTTGGTGGTGTTATTAGACACAATCATTTGACCAGTAAATAATGTCCGCTTTACTAGCTTGAAATTGAGAGGGTATGAAATTGTACATGTATTCAGCTTAAAAACTAATTATAAAAGTGACTTGTGACCATTGCAGGACTACTGCACTTAGTTCTCATGTTTTACACGCGTATGGGGGTTTGCTTATGAAATCGTTATTAATTTCCCTTTTTTTAAGAAGAAAAAAATATTTTACCGTTACGGAAAAGCAAGTTCACAAATGAAAGTCGTTTATAGCACTTTGCGCAAATAAAAAGTTTTATTTTGATTTTGGGGAAGAGATCGTGTATGAATTCTAATAAATATGATGTATAATACGATAAAGTACGAGAAATAGTGTGTAAAACGCAGCTTTTGAAATGTATTAATTTCACTAGGTTCTTGAATTCTTATGCCTAAATAAACATTATTGGAAATATTAATTACTACTAATCCAAGAGTAAAGACACGTGTTCTTTAACTGCATAAGCAACCAAACAGCAGACAATGCGGTGGTTGATATAAGATTTTCACAATTAAAAAGCATCAAAAAAAGAAAGCCGCCAACATGTTTTCTGGGCTTGGTGGTGTTATCAGAGGGAATCATTTGACTAGTAAACAATGTTGGCTTTTTTAGCTGGAAATTAAAAGGGTACAGCTTTTAATAAAACATCAGTGGCGCGTGACCTTTACAGACTCACTTCATTTAGTTCTCGAATTTTATGTGTATGGTGTTTGTTTACGAACTCGTCATTAATTGCCTAATTTTTTAAATATAAAAATATCAAAAAAATATTTTACTGTTATGGAAAATCAAGTTTACAATTTGTATAGACACTCTTCATCCTGGAACATAATGAAACATAAACTTGCTTTGTCTTTCTTAACCTAATTTTCTGCTAATTTTTCCCACTAAATTCAGACACATAATGGTTTGTGACAAAAATATTTAATAGTTTAAATACGTTTGCAATTTTTTGCAATGGAGTTACAGGTATTATGAATTAGCTGCATGCCACGACAGTACTATATCAGACAGTAAGTAAACGGTGTTAATACTCTGTTCATGCTATATTGGACATTAAATTCAGACACAACGATCTTGGACAAAATTAATGAATATTTTAAATCTGTGCAATTTTCCAATGGAATTGCATGCATTAGGGATGAACTGCGTGCCACGCCGGCATGATAATAAACGATTTTTATACCCTATTCATTATATAACATCAGTCGGGGTGTTATCAATCAACGTGTATTTTCGAGAAAGAAAAAAAAAATTAGTAATACTATTTAATGCAAAGTATTAACCTATAACTATATTATCTGTCCATTATTCTGAATAAGTCTTATTACTGCATGCCATTTAATATTCATCCAATAATACTCAAATTATTTACATTCGACATGAGTACATGAATATATGCCAATGCGGTGTTTACTGAAAACCCCCACATTAACGTGACCCCACTATTAACGTGATCCAATTTCTTGGACCACAATTACGGCATTATAGCGGGGTTCCACTGTAGCAGGTTTCATTCGTTCATCCCAAATAGCTCTAACATTAATGAGTCGAAAGCCTAACATTAACCATAAAGACAAGTCGAACGATTGTCACACACCTACTGGGAATTAAACAAATGAATACCAAGTTGTGCATGAATTAATCTTAAACACGTCATGGAAACGCAAAATACCAAGCCATGACCTTGACCCATAAGATAGGAACCCCAATATATTTATCTCATTAAATTTGACAATCTATTTAAATCTGACTCTATTTTCATGCCTGTTATTCTATCTTATTAAATATGACAGTCTATTTACATGCCTGCTATTTTCTCATTAAATCTGCCAGTATCTTTGCATACCTGTTATATTTATCTCATTAAATTTGAAGTCTCTTTAAATATGACTCTATTTACATGCCAGTTATTCTATCTCATTAAATCTGACAGTCTATCTGCATACCTGTTATTCAGTCTCATTAAATCTGACAGTCTATTTACATGCCAGCTATTTTATCTCATTAAATCTGACAGTCTATCTGCATACCTGTTACTATATCTCATTAAATCTGGCAGTCTATTTACATGCCAGTTATTCTATCTCATTAAATCTGGCAGTCTATTTACATGCCAGTTATTCTATCGCATGAAATCTGACAGTCTATTTACATGCAAGTTATTCTATCGCATGAAATCTGACAGTCTATTTGTATGCTTGTTATTCTATCTCATTAAATCTGGCAGTCTATTTACATGCCAGTTATTCTATCGCATGAAATCTGACAGTCTATTTACATGCCAGTTATTCTATCTCATTAAATCTGACAGTCTATTTGTCTATTTGTATCTCCTGCATATTTGGAAAGTCAATGACCAAACACTATATGTTATACACAAGACACACCTTGACGTGACTGTGGGAAAGGGCAAAGAAACAACTTTGTTAAATACCTGCTGGTTCAGGGATCACATAATGACCACCAATGTTAATTTATAAAAGACAAGACCCTATTAAGTACTGCACTGACTCTAAGGAGTCTTATCTTATTATGTCAACATAAGATGATAGAATCTGTATGGTATAGTCAACTTGTTAACAAGACCGATGTTAACTGAGAATACATTTGTTTTCCTCATTATAACATTGTTCTGTAGGTCACCATATAATCAGGTACATTATATATATATATATATATATATATATATATATATATGCATTTTACTATTACATGAAGAAATGGATTCCCTGACCACTGTCTATTGTATAAAAGAAGCAGTGTTATATTGATTAGTCTTATAGTGAGAAAATGCTTTATTTCTAAATGTATTTTCAATTGTATTAAAATCTCTTGAATAAGTTAACCAGATTTATATCTACCGATGAATATTGCTGACCATTTTATGTACTTAGTGTCTTCAGCTATTAGGTTTTGTCTTGTCAACTATTATTTTGGATTTTAGTGTATTTTACATTCATATCATTTAAAGCTGATATCAATTCTATTCTAACACATGCAAATATTTTACCAGAGAATTTATTTCTTTGATTACAGATTGTTCCGGTTTTATGCATAGAATGATTACTTGCATATTTTTTCATAGGTATGGTGTTGTATTTATTCAGGTTTTATGCATAGACTGATTACAGTCGACTCCGGTTAACTGCACACCCTCAGGCCCATCACGAGACACTGCAGTTAACCGGAGTGTGCAGTTAACTGAAGTATGGTACAGTACAGCTTTAAATCAGCACAGCACAAATATATGTGAAGAATAAATTTAAACAATGATTAGAATCCACTCTTTCAACTTTTACTTAAATGTTAAGCTTGTTTTCCTTCAACCAATGGATCAAGGAGTTATAGTGAATTTCAAGAAATTCTATAGATTGCTTGTTATTTGAAAACTGCTGTCAGACATTGATGGGTCATCTCACATGGAAAAAGTGTTCAGCTCCAAAGTCGTCTGCATCCTGTTTTTTGCCGTTTTGTCATTTAAATTGAATTCCGTTACGCATTTTCCATCTTCGAACCATCCATTCTTGGGTTTGAAATCATTCAAACCCGAATGCTTTAGAGCAATGTTTCCCATGCTGTACTATGATTTTTCCCTCGCTATTGCTCCCTAGTGGGCGCGGATATTCATGTATATACCACCTAAGGCGTCCTTTACATGTCAATCATTTTCAAAGTCGCATTTACCGGCTTAATTGTTGGCTTATTTGAAGCGCTCCAGCAGTGGACTGATCATGAATATACATTGTGCAGTTAACCAGAGTAAAATTGTATCGAATAATGTGCCATGGGCAGAAATTTTTTGTGCTATTTATCCAGAGTGTGCACATAAGCAAAGTGCAGTAATCCGAAGTTTGTTCCCATTGAAAAGCATTGGGAAAAAACGGGACCGGCGTGACTACGTGCAGTTATCCGGCGTGTGCAGTTAACCGATGTGCAGTTAATTGGAGTCGACTGTACATGCATATTTTTCATTGGCATGGTATTGTATTTATTCAAGTTTAAAAAAATGTCAGTTTAATTATATTCAATGTTTTCCTAAAGATAATCAAATAAACAATTCAATAATACTATACATGCTTACACATTCATATAGTGGCTTGCACTTTGTAACTGGTCAACCATGTCCTTCTCAATTCCACTCCACTCACAAAACACTCGACCAAAGTTACTGTGAACCTTGTGTATCCCATACAGTCGGTCTGCAAGTTTCTGTACAAAAAAAAAGAAAGAAATGCTCCCGTGATTTCTCAAGGATTTTAACACTGAAGTGGAATTCTCATTTTAACATTTTTATAGCAGTGGATATTCAATGGGAAAGGATTTGATGCAACAACCATATTTGATAGACCATTTATATAAGTGATAAATAACCTTTAAGACTTCTCAGATGGCCTAAGGAGCCTCGAGTGGCAAAGTGGTCTATAGCGCTATCCGCTACGGATCACATCCAGCTCACCTCTGTCTCCATGGATTCGAGTCTCAGATTCAGCCAATATGGGTATGTGAGAAAGCTTGCCAGTAGCTTCTCGTGGGTCGGTGGTTCTTTCTGGAGGTTTTCTCTGATTCTTCCTTAACCATTAATATTGGTCGCCATGTATAGCCTATCGTGTGCTGAAAAATGGCATGAAACACTATAACAACAACATCTGATGGCCTTGTGGTTAAAGCACCTGCCTAAGAAGCAGGTCATTAGTTCAAACCATGGCTGAGTCAAACCAAAGACATACAAAATGGTACTAACATCTGCCTTGCCAGGCACTTAGCATAAAGAGGATAAGTGTCAGGACTGGTCGGCCTGGTGTTAGGATAATGTGACTATGTGGGACACCATGCTACATGTCTGCGGCATGATGCCCCAGTGCTAGACATCACTATAAACTGCTTACATCGTAGCAATATGACTGAAATTGTTTTAAAGCTACATTAAAAATCCTAATAACAGACACACACACAAAGTCATCTGGGTCTTTATATGAAGCCATCATCTGAGTCTATGCCAGTGTATTATGCTATGACAGATTTGTATATGAAGCCATCATCTGGGTCTATGTGTTTATTATGCTATGACAGACTTGTATATGAAGCCATCATCTGGGTCTATGCCAGTGTATTATGCTATGACAGATTTTTATATGAAGCCATCATCTGGGTCTATGCCAGTGTATTATGCTATGACAGATCTTAATATGAAGTCATCATCTGGGTCTATGCGTTTATTATGCTATGACAGATTTTTATATGAAGCCATCATCTGGGTCTATGCCAGTGTATTATGCTATGACAGATCTTAATATGAAGTCATCATCTGGGTCTATGCCAGTGTATTATGCTATGACAGATCTTAATATGAAGTCATCATCTGGGTCTATGCGTTTATTATGATATGACAGAGTTTTATATGAAGCCATCATCTGGGTCTATGCCAGTGTATTATGCTATGATAGATATTTAGATGAAGAAATTAACTGGATCAATGCCAGTGCATTATGTTACCTTTATACGAAACCATCTGGGTCTATGTAGTGTGCTGTGAGATCTGATGCATAAGTGTGTATCTAATGGTTATGTAATGCTAGATGGATCTAATTGAATTTATAATTTAAATCTATGCAATTTTCTAAAGAGTGGTTGAAAATTATTAAAAAAATTAATCATGCAATAAACTTAAGTAAAAAAACTTGTTTCATTTACACGTAATTTGTGAATTTTTTGATGAGCTTTTAATTTTTTTTTTAAGGTGGGTGGAAAATGTCAATTCTTGTGAATTTAATCTTTATTTAATATTCACTTTCAAAATTACCTACTATAAACAGTATATGACTACATAAAAAAAGCATCAGTAATTCTTTATGATCTGCAAAATAATTATTGCACAAATCCTTACTAAATTTGATGAATCCCCCTTACTTTAAATGTACAAGCATAAATAATTGCATAAATTTGATTTTGCAGTAGCATAACAGAAGTAGATGTAACAATCATTAATACTAAGAAAGCTGTCAGTGGTACAGATCAACTGTACATACTAAGAAACGCTTTACAATTCAACAGTAAGTTACTTTCATTACATAGTGTTTATAATGCATTTTACAAACTTTACCTGGCAGGTATTTTACCAGGGCAGACCAGCAGTTCTCTGTATTTAGTTTTAATGTGTCAGTTATTATATGCAATTCTAATGCATATGACAAAGTACCACTGTCACTGTGTCGAAGACTGTTTTATCTTGATTCAATGAAAGTTATTATGCTATGAGGTCAGACAGGTATGTTGGACTGGAGTCCATACAGAACTGAGATACAATAGCCCAGTCTTGAAAGTACTAATGAACACACAAGTGTCTGAGTGGCATCAACTTCAGATTGTCATACAGGGGTCTCAAATTCAAACCACCCTGAGGGCCGCATGAGGGTATTTAAGATGGCCCAAGGGCCACACCACCTTTGTTATCTCTCATGACACCTTGTGTTATTTTGTACGGCCAAATGTGCCATGTGTTTGAGACCTCTTTTGTTATGTGTTTAACACACTAAATCATGATGTAGTAAGTAGCCAGTATAAATGATGGAGGAAAAACCTGGGAAACCCCCCGGAAAGAACCACTGAGCCACAAGAAGCTACTGGCAAGCTTTCTCACATACCCACATTGGCCAAACCCACGACTCGTACCCATGCAGACGGAGGTGAGATGGCAGTGATCTGTAATGGTGAGCATTTTATACCACTTGGCCACTCGCAGACCCCTGTAATTTTGTTAGAACCTGAATATTCATTTGTGATGAATGTCATTATAAGGAGAATTGACTGTATCATAAAAAATGTAGTGTTTTAGCAGATCTACCACCATGAAACACACAACCTTAACCATTAAACAGTAAAACAGTTTAAACTCACGGCCATATTAAATATACATGTACTTACGGCTCGTAGCTTGAGTATGTTGGCAATGTTACATTGGATTTCATTACCATAGTTTTTCAACTCCTCAAACCTCCTGAAATTGAAAAATGCAGGGTACTGATAACAACATCGTAGTAGTATGCTGGTGATACAAAAATACATTAAAGTTAATCTTTCAGAAGTCGTAAAAATTAACGACCTCACAGCCATATTATACCTGATCATACAGAGTTCAGTGAAATTGAACTTGGTTCAGTGAAATAAAACATGCAAACTTTAATCTTAAAATTTCAACCACAAACTGGACAGTAATCACCGATGACAAAGCTCACCAATATGAAGCCTCTGACAGCCACTGTAAACATTAGAAAGATTTCACAGTAAATGTGAATACCAGTAAATGTGAATACCAGTAAATGTGAATACCACTAAGAAATCAAGAGCTATGTGAGCAACTGAAATTCCTTCAGTTACACACCTTGTCTCTTATATATTTGTCTAAGAAGCCATGCATTAGAAAAACCTGATTTCATGGTTTTTCAAGAATTTTGTTAAAGATTTATGAAATGTGTAACATTTACTATCAAGCTTGGTTACTGTGTATATGGTCACAGTGAATTTACGAATGCATGAAATGAATTTCTGTACCAGTGTCCCTCAACATTTGTCATAAATGTGCATAGCTACCTTTTCCAACAATATTTCGGGCTAAAATCCACATTGTACTTGCTGTCTTAAGGCATATTTATTGTACACAATGAGATTGGAAAACTTATTTGTTTATAGTGTTTTAGGGTATAACAACACATGAAGGTTATATAGTGATAAAGCAACTGAATTCCTTAAGCATCTTGTCCAGAGATACACCACATTAGCCCATGGAAAGGAAAGATCTGACCCAGCAGCTTTCCATTTGAGAGCCTGGGTTGATAAACTTGGAGGAAAATGCATCAGAAGATCTCACCTGTCAGATTTCTTCAATCTGAAGGAAGCATTTAAAGACTTCAGTCTTGACTCTCCCTTAAAAACAGAAAATCAATGAGAACAAAATTACTTTTATGTTGGATTAAAATCTATAATAACACAATTTATTGAATAGACCTTTACAATCTCCATTGCCAAACTTTAGGCAGTTTCTCAATTATAAATACTGAGGGTGATTAAGTATGTATCACATCTGTTGTGCAGGATTTGTGAAGACTTTTTATCTATCTCAAAATCTAGTGAACTCATTACTGGCAGTGCTAAGTTTGATGCTGTCTGCAATGTCTACTAACATAACAAAAATTAAATACTGTTTTTTTTCCAGTATGCAGATTGTAGATAGAGATATAGCTTTCATATACAGTGAAGCCTCATTAATGCAGACTTCCGTTTATCAGGCAACCTCGCTATCCAGACATAATTTAACTGGAACGGAATTCCTAAATGTTAATTTGCTCTGTTAATCTAGAAATCCATGTTCTGGACCCGGAAATCAAAATAGGGGACCAAAGTGTAAAATTACATTAAAACTTGTCTCGATAATCCGGAAATAATCTGTCCCCCCAAAAAAGAAGAAAATTCGAAAAAATCATACTGGAAACTACAGTAAGTAGAATAATATATATAAAACACAATAGTGAAGCCATTGGGAAACTATGGTCACTATCAATAACTAAGTAGTCTGACCATATTGTAACCAGCGATTGTGTTTAGCTAGTCGACGACGGGGATGTTAATAATTAAATAAACACACTGGGATCAAATGTCCACGCTTTTTGACATAGCATATGGTAAATAAATTAAAAGTGTCTTTAAGCCTCTTTGTTGTTTACCAATTGTATGTAACAATCACAGTTTATTGATGACTGTACAAATACAGTTGACAGATTTAAGCTGTGGACAGTGAACTTCAATCATTAGCAATTGTAACAACTGTAAAATACAACTTGTGAAAATAACAGCATATTATTAGTTTACCATAACGCATTTAACTGGATAACAGTTTGTATTCGTTGTACTTTTTACATATATTATGGCAACACCATCAAGCAAGTGTAGACGAGTAGAGATATTGCCAGATAAAAAATGTGAATGATTCAATTATCCGGAAAACTCATTATTCCGGACATATTCACTGGGAACAAATGTTTCCAGATTAATGAGGCTCCACTGTATTTATATGCAATTCTCAATGATGACAAGAAAATAAAAAACAAAAACTTTCAGACACTTGTTATCCAGTTTTTGAGGCCATTTAATGGTGGCTCCAGTGAACTCACTTTAAAAAGAAAGTAAAAAAGCATGCAAATGCTACTTAAAAATCTAGCGGCCACGGATGTAAGTCGGGTGAACTCACTTCAGTAGATCAATCAAACACTGTTATAAATTTTAATGTGTGTGTAACATAAACTACCTAAAAAATTCTAACCCTTTCATAACTGTGATCAAAGATAACAAGGCAACCAAGCAAAAGAAAAAACTTCATTAAATACCATTATGGGCAAGTGATTTTCAGAGAATTTCTGAACCGACACTTAGAGACATCCTCAAGTATGATAAGAAGTTTCACTCTGACTTTCACTGAAATCACAACATCAATATTGTACTAATTAAACAATAACAAATTGAGTTCAACCTAGGCAATTGTCTCATGAAACAGTCGCTAGTTTTTGAAATAAAAGGAATCTTGTTTGGTGGTATATTAACAGATAGTCTATTTTCCGGTTACTTTGACTCTTGACTTGCTAGTATACTTTATAATTACACTTTGGGAACCAGAATAATAAAACAAACAAAAAGCAGTGAAGTAATAAATATTTTCATGCATACATGATGGTTGTTGAAAAAAGTTGTAATGATCTTTCACATGTTGGAAATTTTTAAAATAATTGTTATTTATTCAGAATAATGAACAACTTCATTAGAAAAGCACATTAATAACAATTATTATTGACATGATTGTAAAAGGAGGATTCAGTCATTACACTGCCCAGTTCCCCACAACCACACCTTTTACGGTTTTCATGATGTATAAATGGAATTTTTCAATTTTTGGATTTTTAATAATACATAATTATGTACTGGCAGCCAAAATTTCAACTTAGAAATTCTGTGTGGATTTTATAACCAATAGATAGATTTTTATGAAACTAAAAGAACAAATAAAAAGATTATATGTCTACCTCATCTGGTTCAAAAGTTATGGGTAAAAATCTTTTTGAATTTCTTCAAAATTGTCAAATTGCATAAATGGCCAAATTAAGTAGTTGATATTATTGAAACTAACTGCAGTTTAAGTCTGTAACTTTCTAGATCTCTTACATTCTATATAGAGACTTTGCTCAGTTTTTTTTTTTTGAAACTCAATTCTCTTAAATAACGCTGTAGCAGACCTCCAAAATTAACGATCTTCACCGAATTGGTCAATGGCAAATACAGCCGCAAATATTAAAAATTCAATATCTTGGCCATTTATTTATCAATTTTTTAAATTTAAAGTATATTGTATTCAGATTGCTGTAAACTATCTAAGGATTCTATATTCTCAGAATTTAAAACACTTTTTATTTTTAACATCTCCCCACCCCTGGGCAGAACTCTCATGACGTCAACATACAAAGACACAAAAATGTAAAATCTGCACTGTGCAGAAGAGCACAAGCACTAACAATATTTTATTGAAATGAAAATGGCATGTTATATAGCAAATTCAATAACAAAGTGTCATGTCTGTTTGGGAAATCCCCCATCAGCTTTACATATCAAAATCTCAATCTGATGTCACTTCATGTTCAACTGCTGAAGAAAAGATCCAATATTACGTCTCAACAAATCATGGGTTGCACTGAGGTTAAGAAATAACAAAGCATCTGATTCAGAAATAGATTCTAAATTTGCTCCAGCAGCAGCTATCAGCACATGATGTATCTCCTTCTGCAAACTTGTATGCCTAAAATCATCTTGACATGAGGCTGAGCAAATCTTTTCAAAAAGTTCTTGAATTTGATCGGAAGTGACAGGAAATTTACTTTAAAGCTGATGAAGCTGGATCAAAAACTTATAGCTGATGACATCTTGCTCTTGATGCTCAAGGGCTATTTTTCTCCTTTTGCCCTTTTTAATTAACCAACTAGACATACAGTGAAAGTCCTCATTCTCGAGTAAATGTGCAAAACAGCCCAGTTAATAATTTATAAGACCAGTGCAATATTTAGGAAACTGACTTTTTTTCTTCCACAGTTTGAAACTTAAATATTGTTAAAATATTAATCAAAATTGTACGTTATTTATTTTTGTATATAATAGATTGAGATCTTCAGGTCGTAGAAATTTATGTTTTAACTTTGTGAGCACATTTTGTTGTTTTGTTTTACCAAAAAATGTTTTGATATGTTTATACATGACACCAAATGACATTGATTGGGAGTATGGAAATGAATTTTTTAAATAAAATTTACATACCAAAAAAACAGACAGATATACAGAGATTAATTAATATTGGTGCATGATAATTAATTTCCCAGAGACACCAACTAAAAATGACAAGGAAACTTTGACCAAGAAATCTTTAGATACAGACAGAAGAGATAACATCATAAGAGATAAACCAACTTCCGATTTATAAACGTCCAATAAACGTGAGGAAATGAGCAAAGAAACAAGCACTACACAAAATATTTATGAACAGAATAATTAATCATTCAATCATTTTACGAATTCATCAAATCAATATAGGTAGTAGTTATTTATTAAATTTAAATCATTCTCGCAACCTCGGAATGCAAGATAGGTTAACACATGGCAATTGTAAACTTCCAGGCGCAGTATACACACACAGTTTATCGAAGATTATCTTATTACATCCATTAAAATTAAAATAAAGAAATGCAAAGAAATATTAATAAATGTTTGGAAAAGCAAGAAAAACAATACTTATCAATGTGCTGTTGCAATTTCTCACAAATTAAATCAAAATCTGGATCACATGTCTATGTGAATTCAGCCATGTAATTCGGAATCACCTCACAGCGAGCGACTTGAAATTATTGAATATGACCTTGCTGTTTACATGCTTGCAATTGGCTGCTTTTAATGAGATCTCAAAGCCATGCATATCATTAGATTCAGCGAAAATTGGGCTATCCAGCACATACAGGTATCATATCTTCGTTTTTAAAAATGGCAGAGATATTTAGCCGGAAAATTAAACCTAATTTTAGAATGCTTACCAAGAAAATTTAATTTAAACATATACATTTCAAACTTATATGAAAATAAAAGACCATTCATTGCTCTACAATGTAGTGCTATTCTTGACCCAGTGACTTTGGAGTTTAAAGTGAATTTCCCAAGCAAATACAATATCTCTTGCTTTTACTGTGAGGCGCTGAGCAAACCGAATCTTGTCCAACAGCGAAACTGTTGCTTTTTTATATGCAAATTACTATTCATTCACTTATTTTCATCAACAAACAAAACAAACAGTTAAAAGAGCAAAAAATGAACTTTATTTCAGCATAAATTGTATTATTGCTGGTTCATCTAACAATGATGATATGGCTAGTAGAAGATGATCATTTTTACGGATCTCTGTCGAAAGTGCTACACGTCTAAAGTGAGGCTGCCAGTACATAACATAATATAAAGCTTTCTTTTTCTTTATGGGGGGTAGGGGTAGTGTTACATATATCAGACTTGATATATATTGCTTGTAATTTAATATTGTTTGTCAGTTTTAAATTTTTTTAAAAAATTTGTTTATGTAAATTTAATCACTAGAGAAGATGTTTTTTTTCAGAAAATCAGTTTGCCTGAATTGTTGTTTGGTAAACAAGTAATGTTGACCTAGATCCTGACCTTGATTCAAGATTAGTGGCAACCACATAAACAGGTTTTATTTTAATTTTAAAATGATTGGTTGTTGTCAACATCAAGATGAGACTAGTGAATTAAGAAGTAAACAAAATTTATTAAAGAAATAAAATGATTGGTTCTTGTCAGGGTCAAGTTAGGAATATGATCAATCATTATGATCCATCCACCAATGATCATGTGACCCCTCCCCACCCCCACCTTTATCGAGTTCACAATTTGGGGAAGTTTTCCAAAACTGTATTAGAATACATTACAATTTCTGTTTTAGTAAAATATAGTTAGTTTTGGGGCTTTTTCCTTTCATTGTAGCCAGGTTTTTGAATCCAAGTAAACTTTTCTTCAACTCATTTGGATTTTAAAGGATTTTTATATCTGGAAATATTTGATGTGCTCATACAGAATTCTTGGATAAATACAGTTTATCAAAATTTTATTTTGATTTCCAACACTGGAGTTTGAAATATAGTGTTTCTACAAGGAACTGTAGATAAGCAGATAACAGACTTCAGATACATGATCGTTTTCCATCTTCGAATTTCCAATAGGACTCGAACTTAAATCTATTTGAAAATTTCATTACTAGGACTTATGTAATTTAATTTGTGGATTATCCTTGGATTATTTTTGGATTTAATTCTTTTTCCATTTTTACAACCTTTTTGCAGGGAAATAAATTATTGGTTAAATCAAAAAAGCTTGCTGTTTTCACTTTTTCTGTGATACAATTTATTTGAGCCTAAACACGCAACAATAGTGCTAATAAAAATATTTTAAATTAAATGTTGATTTTTCTCATGAACAAACCTTGCTGAGGAAGTCTGTAGCATAAACTGAATCCTTCCATCCATCTTCCTAAATGAAAAGAAACAAAAATCCAAACTGATGACTGAAAAACAAGGTTTGAAAATGTTTACACCAAATGATTAACGAGGAAACCAAATAAAACTCAATGTGTATGGGTCATTTCAACTATGGTAATAGTCATTTCTACATCTATATGTAGGACACCTTTTCAAAAAGGACAGTCTTTGGGTTCTATCAATTATGTTTATAACCATTTTTGTAAGTTACACCTTTTCGTATAGAAGAATGCATATGGATCACTTCAATTATGTTTATGATCGACTTTACATTATATAAAGTACACCTTCTCATTAAGGACACTATCTTTGGGTCCATTAAACTATGTACATGATCATTCTTAACATGAATATAATGTGAACCTGTCCAGAAAGACATTGTTAAGGTCCATCGAGTGTCCCTGGTCAACATGTTCCAATATAAAATTCTATGTTTCTTTGAAATTGCCAGAGGGAAATATAAATACCTTTTGAAGAAATCCTATAAAAATCTTGTCCTGTGATAGCAGGGGATGAGCAGCAACTCTTAACAAGAAGATCTGTAAAGGAAAATAGTTTATTAGAATAGTCTGTAATCAGACAAATAGGCTGACCCAGTACATATGGAAGCAGATTACAATAATTCCAGTTTAGTACCCATGAATGTAGACCCAGTCTAGTACAAATGAATGTAGACCCAGTCTAGTACCCATGAATGTAGACCCAGTCTAGTACCCATGAATGTAGACCCAGTCTAGTGCCCATGAATGTAGTCCCAGTCTGCTTTTAGAGCTTTTTTTTTTGGGGGGGGGGTCACCTTTTGGTGGTGATACAAGAGTTTGAGCTTGGTATGGATTTAAAGGGAATTGTTTTATTCTTTAGAATATAAGCTTATGGTGTCGATTTCTGTAAGTGTTTTGGCACCATTGATTAATAAGGTCTTTGCGATGGCCCAAAAGTGAAATATGTGTTTCATTGCAAGCTGGTTTGTTTACAGTCTAGCATCTCAACAAAAATGCCAGTGAACCTATGACAAGAACTTCACCACGAAGTCATCTTTGACAATATTTTAGAATAACATGATTTGTATTGATTGTCACACAGTGAAAAGTTCAGTACTGTCAAACAAATGAAGAGAATATATAGTAACATTATTTGCGATGAACATCCTGTCTGGGCAGTATTTATTAAACTTAAAATTACTTAAAACAAATTGATTAACGATAGGCATATGAAATTTGCATGTTATATACAGTATATTGACTTTGAAAATATCACCGAAAAAAATAAAAAACAAGAAATCAATTTTTATTTTAAAAATTTAAATGAATTCTTTTTTATAAAAAAAAAATGAATATTCCTCTTAAAATGCAAATATATAATATTTTTGGGAATGATATTAAATGATATCAGCATGTGTATATTTCTACACCATATATAAGCTACAATGATTGATATTTGTCAATTTTTGACAATATATAGTAAAATTGTGTTTCTGGGTCCATCCGTTAATTGATGTAGTCTGTAACGAGACAAATAGGCAGACCCAACACATCTATTATCTAATGTAGTCTGTAATAGTTGTTCTGATTTGATGCAAGCAAAATGGCAGCGGTGGTTGTGGGGCTTTGGGGTTGTGGGGCTTTGGGGTTGTGGGGCTTTGGGGTTGTGGTCTGATAATGCTTCCTCATTATATTATACAAAGATTTTTAAACTGATAGAGAGTTTAGCAACAGACAACACCATAGTAACTGTAGCCGAAGTTAAATTAACAATAACAGATATCAATTAAATCACTATAATGAAACTTAAATAAAATTAAAAAACAAAGTCCTTTTACTGGATAAAAACAAACTTATTATCTTTAATTTTTTCTAATATTCTTTTGTAAAGATTGGCAATAAAGCAAAGTAAATCTAGCTGAAATTAAGTCACAAAAATTATTTTAAAAAAACAAAAAATGATGAAAACAAGAACAGGATATGTACCATGTGTTTCAAATCGAACTGTAAAAAGCATAGACCTTAGTCTGTCAACATAAAATATGCTGGCAGACCAGAGTCTATTCTTGTTCTACTGGTTGATCTAATAACAAAATGCAGTTGGACAGTCTAATAAGCCGATTTGCATAAGTAATGAACACCAAGTGAATGACACAATCCATTGCAAGTTACATAAATCATAGAGATGCATGATGAAGAAGAAAAATTTGCATGTCCATAATGAGTAAAAATATAAACAAAACAGTGTTACCTTCATATTGACTTGCAGCAAATAGTGTATCTAACTAACACTGCATTCCACTGTCAAATTGATTTTAAAGAAAGAAACTTAGTGTAGTTTTTATTCAGTAACTGTGGTTGTGATTATGTGAATACAGTAGAACCTTTCTTGAAAGACCACTCCTTCTGCCACAAAATATTGGTCTCTCAAGACAGGTGGTCTCTCATAACAGGATGCAACACTATATAATCAATACATCTGTGCATGGAACTTCTGGTCTCTCAAAACAGGTGGTCTCTCAAGACAGGTTTTATTGGACAAAGCTGTCTACAAACTAGATTTTGTCTGTAAGTGTATTAAATTATTTAAACAAAATTAGCAACTAGTTAGTGATGTCATGGACATCTTTGAGCAAGGAGGATGAACAACAGCATGTGTATATGCACCCCTCTTATTACAATTTTAAGACACCTTAAAGCAGCAGGAACTTGTCACTAACAGATTATGTCCAACTGGCTTAATAATCTATTTGTTTAATTAAAGCAGCTGGAATTAATCAGATTAAGTATGAATGGATTAATAATCTATTTGTTTAATTAAAGCAGCTGGAATTAATCAGATTAAGTATGAATGGCTTAATAATCTATTTTTTTAATTAAAGCAGCTGGAATTAATCAGATTAAGTATGAATGGATTAATAATTTATTTGTTTAATTAAAGCAGCTGGAACTAATCAGATTAAGTATGAATGACTTAATAATCTATGTTTAAGATTGCAATTGAGGCTTATGTATTTTGATTTCATGCACACATACTTCCAGGGCAGCCCTTCTTCTTTCAATAAACTCTGCATCAAACTTGTCTGTGGCGGAGTTCTGCCATGTGTAGCTTGCCTACAAAAAAAGGAATATTGTAATTAAAAACATATCAAGTTGAACATGTTCAAAATGACATCAAGTTCAGCTGTTCCAAATGACATCAAGTTGTCGAGCTGTTCCAAATGACATCAAGTTCAGCTGTTCCAAATGACATCAAGTTGAACATGTTCCAAATGACATCAAGTTGTCGAGCTGTTCCAAATGATACCAAAATGAGCTGTTCCAAATGACATCAAGTTGAACATGTTCCAAATGATATCAAGCTGAGCTGTTCCATATGATATCAAAATGAGCTGTTCCAAATTATATTAAGTTGTAGATGTTCTCTGAACTTGAACTATGAATGTTAATAGGGTTTTTCTCAGACACTTAAAAGCAATATATTCACCTCATTAAATAATATGTGTTATCGCTTGATAATGAAAAAATTAATATATGTATTTAAAGATGCCCATCCTAACAAGACAAAAATTCTCCAGATCAATGAACATTTATATCCAGTAGTAATTGATGCTTTATTTGGAATTATTATTACTTATTATTATTATTAAATCTACATAACATTATGAGCTGGCAGATCAGGGTCTATGTCATTGGACTACTTAATATTCTTATTGTGCAATGGGTCTATGTCATTGGACTACTTAATATTCTTATTGTGCAATGGGTCTATGTCATTGGACTACTTAGTATTCTTATTGTGCAATGGGTCTATGTCATTGGACTACTTAGTATTCTTATTATGCAATGGGTCTATGTCATTGGACTACTTAATATTCTTATTGTGCAATGGGTCTATGTCATTGGACTACTTAATATTCTTATTGTGCAATGGGTCTATGTCATTGGACTACTTAGTATTCTTATTGTGCAATGGGTCTATGTCATTGCTACTTAGTGTTCTTATTATGCAATGGGTCTATGTCATTGGACTACTTAATATTCTTATTGTGCAATGGGTCTATGTCATTGGACTACTTAGTATTCTTATTATGCAATGGGTCTATGTCATTGGACTACTTAATATTCTTATTGTGCAATGGGTCTATGTCATTGGACTACTTAGTATTCTTATTATGCAATGGGTCTATGTCATTGGACTACTTAGTATTCTTATTGTGCAATGGGTCTATATCATTGGACTACTTAGTATTCTTATTATGCAATGGGTCTATGTCATTGGACTACTTAGTATTCTTATTGTGCAATGGGTCTATGTCATTGGACTACTTAGTATTCTTATTATGCAATGGGTCTATGTCATTTGGACTACTTAGTATTCTTATTATGCAATGGGTCATTGTCATTTGGACTACTTAGTATTCTTATTATGCAATGGGTATATGTCATTTGGACTACTTAGTATTCTTATTGTGCAATGGGTCTATGTCATTGCTACTTAGTGTTCTTATTATGCAATGGGTCTATGTCATTGGACTACTTAGTATTCTTATTGTGCAATGGGTCTATGTCATTGGACTACTTAGTATTCTTATTATGCAATGGGTCTATGTCATTGGACTACTTAGTATTCTTATTGTGCAATGGGTCTATGTCATTGGACTACTTAATATTCTTATTGTGCAATGGGTCTATGTCATTGGACTACTTAGTATTCTTATTGTGCAATGGGTCTATGTCATTGGACTACTTAGTGTTCTTATTGTGCAATGGGTCTATGTCATTGGACTACTTAGTATTCTTATTGTGCAATGGGTCTATGTCATTGGACTACTTAGTATTCTTATTGTGCAATGGGTCTATGTCATTGGATGACTTAGTATTCTTATTATGCAATGGGTCATTGTCATTTGGACTACTTAGTATTCTTATTGTGCAATGGGTCTATGTCATTGGACTACTTAGTGTTCTTATTGTGCAATGGGTCTATGTCATTGGACTACTTAGTATTATTATTGTGCAATGGGTCCATGTCATTGGACTACTTAGTATTATTATTGTGCAATGGGTCTATGTCATTGGACTACTTAGTGTTCTTATTGTGCAATGGGTCTATGTCATTGGACTACTTAGTATTCTTATTGTGCAATGGGTCTATGTCATTGGACTACTTAGTATTCTTATTATGCAATGGGTCTATGTCATTGGACTACTTAGTATTCTTATTGTGCAATGGGTCTATGTCATTGGACTACTTAGTGTTCTTATTGTGCAATGGGTCTATGTCATTGGACTACTTAGTATTCTTATTATGCAATGGGTCTATGTTATTTGGACTACTTAGTATTCTTATTATGCAATGGGTCTATGTCATTGGACTACTTAGTATTCTTATTATGCAATGGGTCTATGTCATTTGGACTACTTAGTATTCTTATTATGCAATGGGTCATTGTCATTTGGACTACTTAGTATTCTTATTATGCAATGGGTATATTTCATTTGGACTACTTAGTATTCTTATTGTGCAATGGGTCTATGTCATTGCTACTTAGTGTTCTTATTATGCAATGGGTCTATGTCATTGGACTACTTAGTATTCTTATTGTGCAATGGGTCTATGTCATTGGACTACTTAGTATTCTTATTATGCAATGGGTCTATGTCATTGGACTACTTAGTATTCTTATTGTGCAATGGGTCTATGTCATTGGACTACTTAGTATTCTTATTATGCAATGGGTCTATGTCATTTGGACTACTTAGTATTCTTATTGTGCAATGGGTCTATGTCATTGGACTACTTAGTATTCTTATTGTGCAATGGGTCTATGTCATTTGGACTACTTAGTATTCTTATTGTGCAATGGGTCTATGTCATTGCTACTTAGTGTTCTTATTATGCAATGGGTCTATGTCATTGGACTACTTAGTATTCTTATTGTGCAATGGGTCTATGTCATTGGACTACTTAGTATTCTTATTATGCAATGGGTCTATGTCATTTGGACTACTTAGTATTCTTATTGTGCAATGGGTCTATGTCATTGCTACTTAGTGTTCTTATTATGCAATGGGTCTATGTCATTGGACTACTTAGTATTCTTATTGTGCAATGGGTCTATGTCATTGGACTACTTAGTATTCTTATTATGCAATGGGTCTATGTCATTGGACTACTTAGTATTCTTATTGTGCAATGGGTCTATGTCATTGGACTACTTAGTATTCTTATTATGCAATGGGTCTATGTCATTTGGACTACTTAGTATTCTTATTGTGCAATGGGTCTATGTCATTGGACTACTTAGTATTCTTATTGTGCAATGGGTCTATGTCATTTGGACTACTTAGTATTCTTATTGTGCAATGGGTCTATGTCATTGCTACTTAGTGTTCTTATTATGCAATGGGTCTATGTCATTGGACTACTTAGTATTCTTATTGTGCAATGGGTCTATGTCATTGGACTACTTAGTATTCTTATTATGCAATGGGTCTATGTCATTGGACTACTTAGTATTCTTATTGTGCAATGGGTCTATGTCATTGGACTACTTAGTATTCTTATTATGCAATGGGTCTATGTCATTGGACTACTTAGTATTCTTATTGTGCAATGGGTCTATATCATTGGACTACTTAGTATTCTTATTATGCAATGGGTCTATGTCATTGGACTACTTAGTATTCTTATTGTGCAATGGGTCTATGTCATTGGACTACTTAGTATTCTTATTATGCAATGGGTCTATGTCATTTGGACTACTTAGTATTCTTATTGTGCAATGGGTCTATGTCATTGGACTACTTAGTATTCTTATTGTGCAATGGGTCTATGTCATTTGGACTACTTAGTATTCTTATTGTGCAATGGGTCTATGTCATTGCTACTTAGTGTTCTTATTATGCAATGGGTCTATGTCATTGGACTACTTAGTATTCTTATTGTGCAATGGGTCTATGTCATTGGACTACTTAGTATTCTTATTATGCAATGGGTCTATGTCATTGGACTACTTAGTATTCTTATTGTGCAATGGGTCTATGTCATTGGACTACTTAGTATTCTTATTATGCAATGGGTCTATGTCATTGGACTACTTAGTATTCTTATTGTGCAATGGGTCTATGTCATTGGACTACTTAGTATTCTTATTATGCAATGGGTCTATGTCATTGCTACTTAGTATTCTTATTATGCAATGGGTCTATTTTGTTTGCAGTTGGGCTAAACTTATAGGAAAGTACAGACAGTATATGGCACAAAAATAACACAAATTTGTTTTCTTGTAATAGGTTTTAGCCCTCCGATATGGTAGTCATGAGAACAATTTATACAAATACAATAATCTGTGAAACAGGATGAAAATAGAAATGAAGATATGATGATGAACATTTGAAATACATGTCTGCATATATATATATATATATATATATATATATATATATATATATATATATATATATATATATATATATATATATATATATATATATATATATATATAAGAAAAGACTGCAAAACTAATTTGTTTACTGTTCTAAGTGATTTCAATGGTGTTTTTGTCAAAAGCAATGGACATCTTTCATAATACACATTTCAGAGGAGTTGCATTCCTGATATTGATTGCTCAAAATCAAAATGAGGCTAACATTGCTGTTCTTTATAAGTTTGTAAGTCTGAATATTATTATTATTATTTTATGTACATGGACTTAGTGTTCATAAACAAATATGAAAATTAATAATAATAATAATAATAATAATAATAATCTCCAATGGTTTTTTTGTGGAAAAAATTAAAACAGACACAGAGACAAGCAAATGAAAAATTTATTTAAGAAATTGGTCTTATACTAAAAAATAAAATAAAACATTTTATCTTATTTGCATTAACTAATTTAAGGAAGTTCTGGTTCAGTTTTAATATCGGTCAACTCATGTTTTTAGGTAGCAGATACCTTTCAGAGCTTGTTTATGTATTTTTAATAAACTGTAACAACAATCAGTGAAGAAACAATCCCTATACTTGCAGATTGTAAATCTCCCAGCAGATTTTGCATGTGAACCCATGAGCATTACAAATAGAAACCAGAAGAAAAAAAACAGAATGTCTTGTAAATTATCGTTTCTGTAATAACAACAACAAAGATAAAATATCAACAAGAAAAAAACAAGAAAAAAAACCAATAGTTGAGTTGAAGGTAAAAGAATAAATAATGAACTAAATGAATAAAACTGTTTAATGGAAAATTATAATCTCCAAAACCAGAAACTTTCTAATGGAAATTTATGAACTCCAAAACAGATGATACATTCTATTGTAAGTGGTTGCCTGTTTGATGTTTTTTTTTGTTTAAATGTTTGATCTCAGTCTTTGTAAGCAGTGTGTCCACTACGATTCCTACTTTTTCCTGATTTCAGAACTCCAGCTGAGGGCAACTACATTTAGTAGAATATCACTGAAAGTATACCTGTGGAAGAGACGCATTCCAATCCTGGATTTCAGTCCAGATTTTTTGTCAAGCAATCAAATCTATGAAGATTGATCATTTTATGCAATTTTGGATTTCTCCAACATACAACTGCAAATCTTACATGTGACCAGATAATTTACATTCTTTGTTGTTCACATTCAGTTTTGGACCATGTATAATAAATTTTTCACACACTGCTGTGCAAGGCAATGAACATTCATGTACTTTTTAAAAATTAATCCAATGAGTCATGTATGAAGTCGAGATTGTCAACATTGCATATTTTCCAATACATACCGGTACTGGCAAAATGCACATGTTCTGGTCAAGATAAATAATGCTCAAATAATGTATTAAATAATGTATTAATCCCGTAATATGCCATACAGTACTTACATTCATTATCAACCAAATATGGTGCAAGTGTATACTTTTTGGGTTTTAAATTTGATACATGAAAAACATTCTCTGTGAACTAGTTTCATTGGTCTTCAATCGCTGTGTAACTGAAACATTTCCAAAGGACCTCATCTTGCCACTATGATCGTAATATACAATTCAAACAGGTGCTCTTCCAAAACAATTGTTCACTCTATGAATAGTCAACTGGTGAAAACATCTTAAGAGAACAGTGATAAAACATACAAGCGTGTCAATTAGATTTTTGACATTTTCAATGCAATACAGAGTGACAGTTTTGTTGCATCCAATTCTTTACAAAATGGACATGTCTAAACAAAACAAAAACTTACGATCATTTCAAAATTTGATATGGTCAAAAGGTGTAATTGCAATCTCAAGAGCAGAAAGTAAAAGTCTAAATTTAATCCCAAGAATAAAGATACTGACGATCACTTATGTTGTCAAATATTTCAGCAGGAAAACAATCTTGGCCAGCCAGCAACGTTGATGGTTTTAGTGTACTTGCCTTGTGGATAAATTTTCTCAAATTGTCCCAGGCGTCTTGGCAATGTAATTTTTAAATTCTGAGGTGTGATTGCAGTCAGATAAAAGACTGGACAGATGAATGGACAAGCAAACAGACAAATATCACAATATTCTCAAGGTCTTTACAAAAAGCATAGGATAATAACCTATTTATTTGAAAATGCTCTCCAAACATTTAAGTACAATTAGCAAATAAATCATACCAATTACTGCCCACAGAAGCAAGAACGCCAAAGCCCACTGGAACCTGCAAAAGGTTTTGCTTTAGTTTTTCAAAGCAGACCATGACAAGAAGATTTAGCTTGGAGACCCTCACCAATAAACATGATAAAAGATAGACATGCAAAAAAAAAAAGTAAAACCATGGAAGATGGGTACAGTAATTCAACCATACTATACACCGATCCACTTCATGAAATTTTATTTTCTTGTTAATCAATCAAACAGATGTGTTATATCATGTAATATAAACAAAGCAAAATGCAAATGAAATTTGGACAAAAGTATGACATGATGGTTGTCACCATTAGCGAGTGCGTGTTTGTGTGTAAGTTTAGGCTTTTTAATAAAAAAAATTATAGAAAAATTCAGTCATATTGCTATGATATCTGCAGTGTAGCAGTTTATAGTGATGTCTACCACGGGGGCATCAGGCCACAGACATAAAATGTCACACCCAATCACATTATCCTGATAACAGCCTAATCAGTACTAACACTAACCGAGGGGCCCCTGAGTGTCCAAGTGATCTAAAGCACTGTCCATTATGTATCACTGCCATCTCACATCTGTCTGCGTGCGTTCGAGTCTCATTCATCTAACGTGGGTATGTGAGAAAGCTTGCCAGTAGCTTCTCGTGGGTCGGTGGTTCTTTCCGGGGGTTTTCCCCAGGTTCTTCCGCCACCAATAATACTGGCCGCCATGTATAGCCTAACGAGCGCTGACAAATGGCATTAAACCCTACAACAACAACACTAACCTCTTCACTTCTTCATGCTGAGCAACAAGCATGGCAGCTGCTAATACCATTTTTATAAGCCTTTAGTATGACTCTGTTGGGGTTCAAAGACACAACTTCCTGCATCCAAGACAGACATGCTAACCGATTTGGACTTTATAGATGACCTGAGCCATCATCTGATCCACAAACATCAGCACATGTATCAGCCAAAAGCAGCTGCCTAGCAACAGAATCAGGTGGATCAGGTATACAATATTGCCTGGCCAGCCCCAGAATCAAACCCCCAATGCAGTATAAAGTATGGAAGACCAAGGTTGCCAAAACAATTTGAGTCAAATGAAAGAGAAAAGCCCAGAACTGGCTCCAATGAAATAGCACAGTTAAGGCCCTAGTCTCTCACAGGGGCAAACA
This sequence comes from Unio delphinus, assembly GCA_029339505.1. Classification (NCBI taxonomy): domain Eukaryota; kingdom Metazoa; phylum Mollusca; class Bivalvia; order Unionida; family Unionidae; genus Unio; species Unio delphinus. Next base: position 8,644,141 of record JAQISU010000152.1, read on the forward strand.
GATATAAGACAGAGTGCTTGCCAGCAGCTTCCTGAGGGTTAGTGGTTCTTCCCCGATTTTTCCTCTACCAAAATATACTGTCCACATGCATAGCCTAACATATAATGAAAATGGCATTAAACCCCATAACCAAAACCCATATAGAATTTAATGTGATACACATGTGTATCACCATCAAAATAAAAGAAAGAACAATTATTCAAAAAGATATTTCTTCTATATACATGCTTTTGCTGGCATGAGAAGTGTCTAAACATTTGCTCGTTGCATATATTCAACAATGTTTTATGTACAGCACATCTTTTTATTGAACAAAATAATTATCTGGTATTAAGTATTAACTTCTTTTTGTCGAACCAAAACATTTAATACAATGCTTTCACAAATAGCAATTACTGAGTATATTTATTTCTCATGAAAATATCACACTAATAAAGAAATACTCGCTAATGTATAAGGTTCCCAACTTGTGTCTACAATGTCCAACCGGGAAACTTTGCAAGCTGTATACTAGACAGGTGAGTGGAACAATGATATTGACAGTGGATCGGAGTATTTACAATAAAAGGTAAAACAATAACCAGAAATATTAACTTACCTTCATATCCATTAACAATGTAGGTACATGTGTGTATTGCCATAGTTCCTACAATGATTGTGATAGATGGAAATCTACTCAACGTATTTATTTACTTATGATTAGTATGTGTAAGCTTAAGAGAATGATTGTTTGGATAAGAAATGTGTCATTACTTATGTGATATGATTTTCTAAATCAAGGACATTGACACACCCTTCTTTCAAAGTTCTATTCTGACATCAAAATGAAGATAAATTTTGAATGATCAATTCTTAGATATCTTCTCTAGCGCTGGTAAATTTAAATATCAGCTACAATGAACAAGTTATACTTCAAATCTTCATCATATATTTTGCTTCAAATCTTCAATTACACATGTATACTTGTAAAAAAAAAAAATTAATTGATAATAAATGAAGTAAATTAGTTTTTCAACCAGCCATAGCAGTTCTGACTCTCAAGGAGTCCTTGTCAGTGACAAATTAACTAAATCGAGAACAACAAGAAACACAACAGAAGAAAACCCACTCAAGTTACAACACTTTACATGACTATGGGTCACATGACTATGGGTCAATAGTCACATTACTATGGGTCAAACAGAAGATTATTTCATTTGCTGTACATTTCTTGGCTCATGCTATGAAAGGATTCAGTTTGTAATGCATTGAACACTATCAGACATTTCAGTAAACCATCTCTGGGATCATTGTAATATCCTTTATACATCTACAACTGGGGACTCTGTCTGGGTATGAGTAATCTAGGTGTCATTTTAATGTAAGGTAAATTTTATTTTCAACAAGATCTCATACCACTTAATGAGTTCGACATGAGAAAGTGTGAAACAGAGTTTTCTAATTTACCTGAGTTTGTTAGTATTTTCCTTGCTGCAATTTTATCAACGCACTATCAAAACAAACACACCTGCAGATATTCCTATTGATATCTTCCTTAAACTTGCCAGCACACTGTATTAATAAAGATTTATTAGTCTTAATATTAATAATACCAGTGGCTGTCGGAAAATTAATACCATCTGACCAGATGAAAATCACACATTTTGGACATTCTCTGTCTCAACTTCACAGAGGTTTGATTCATACAGATAAGTGAAGACTTGCTGAATGGGAAATTTTATCCACATCAAAACAATGTCTGAATTACTATAAAGTATCACTGTAAATGCAAATACAATTAAGAAATCAAACCTTACACATGAAACTGCAGTAAGATATTTTCATAACTTTGAACAATTTTATTATAAAGTTTCAATCCAATGTAAAACCTTAAGTTGTTTTCTTTTCATCTGTAATGATTTCTGGACTAACAATAAATATGGAAAATTATGCGAAAGGATTTTATAACTGATGCACAGTATATGTTAAGTAATGCATAATAGATAGACTTTGGTCAAGAAAAGCAGCCCAGAGCTATAGTTATCATGCAAAATCAAGTTTTCTTTTTCTAACTACAAACACGGTCACCACTAAACTTTGATGAACAGACATCTTTCGTACCACCATGCATGTCTGTATTATTTTGTTTTCTTGCTTTAACAGCACGTTTGGCTGTGGACAGACAGATGCAGCCAACATGGGTTGGCCTGGGCAGGTTCTTCTCAAGTATAAGGTAGCCATAGATTTGGCCCAAAAGTTTCCTTCCTTCAGTCAGAATAATCTTACCTTTGACCTTCTGACCTCCAAATTAATACAGTTTTTACTTTATCTTTATCCCATGAGCAAGCCATCAACAAAGTGTAATTGTACAGTTTGTGATTTTCTCATTCATAGTGACCTAGACTTTTGTTATTTTGATTCCAACACTGAGTCATACCCAAACCATTCACAAAAGTTAGTAACTGTAGATGGTGACAAAAAATCAAGTTATGGTGCAGAAACATTTTTCTTCATTCAGTGACCTTGACATTTCACATTTTGACTCTAAAGGTCAAAGGGGCAAATGACCGTTCCGGTGACCTACGTGCTTAAAGTGTCCACCTCGGATGTGGGAGGTTGCAGGTATGGACCCCAGACGAGTCATACAAAATAGCAGTTGCCTAATTTGGAACTAGGTATTAAGATATTAGTGTTAGGACTGGTTGGTCTAGTGTCAGGATAATATGGCTGGGTGGGGACATGATAACACATTTCTGTTGCATGATGCCCCAGTATACACTATCAACTGCCACACTGCAGACAAACATGTCAAAAACGAATGGTCTTAGCTTCATAATCATTCATAACAAGTATGAAGAAATTTCAGTAAGGTGTTAACACAACACAACCAAATTTAAAAAAACAACAAATGAATCAAACTTAATGCACATTTTTAATGCCTGTGATCTTGACCTCAAATTAAAATGGATGAAACTAACATGTTACTGAATGAAGTATCAAAATGAATCAATCGAATTATGAAGAAATTCTATCAATTAATTTAGGAAACATGGCAACAAAAAGCTTTAACCGAAACTTTGATGCCAAACTTTAAATTATTCTTACTTTGGCTCCCAAGATCATAATGGTATGCAAACATTTTTAGTTTTGTATGACTACTACCATGTATGATGAGAATGTACGAAAGGGAATAGGATATATTAAAATATATAAAATATAAAAAATATTATATATAAAAAAATCAAAGTTATTGATTAAAAAATAAAAATATTAAGTATTAAAAAAAATTAAAACACCTTAATCAAACCCTGGGAACATTTTTTTCTATAGCCAGAGCTTTGACAAAAACATAAAACGATCATGTGAGTATGATGCAGAATGAATATTCAATGAGACATCATAATTCATGCCGAATATCATGAGCATATTTTTTAGCACATACTTAAGATATACAATATTATATAGCACCTACTCTTTATTTCAATTATTAATTAATTTAAGAAATGATTACAGTATTTAACTAACATTAAATTTTATTGGACTAGATATAAGTACACAACTCCATACAGATTACTATTTATAGTCTTTATTTTACCATCTAAAGCTCCCCAGCAGGCTTATTGACTGTAAAATATATCTAATGTACTATACTGTAAGTTGTAAGAACTGCCTACTGGAGATAGAATCTTTAGTTAAGCAGAGATTAGCATACACAGCTAATGAATGAATGGAAAAGGGCTAAAATAGTGTGGCAAGGCAATATAATCCTCCTAAATAACCTACTTGTGTTGCCATGTCATTACTTCAAACAAAGCTATCCTAAACAAACTGCTCTTCATAATAAATAAACCAATTCCAAAATTTTCTGGGGCTTATTTTATGTCACAAGTTACTTTATATGAACATTTTAAATGTTTTTTGTGAGGAATTATTGTTCTACTGCATGTAGTAATTTTCTTATAAAATTATTTAAACTCCTGTTCTAGTAACTATCATCAACAGATCAATACCCAAGGGAGATAACCACTTTCCAGCCACAACCTTAACTCGTATAATTATTTTTACCTGAAAGGTCATTGTATACATACTTTAGTTGTTATTTTTAGTAACACCACAACATTATGTTCTTTTATTAGTAACACATACAATCTGGTACATGAGAATGGACACTATGCCATAAGCATGGTGAAACCGAAACCCCTTCATGCTAAATACTAAATAGCTTGCTAACAAATCCTGTGAGTTATTGTTCGATGCATTGACAAACCTTTTTCTCTGGCAAAGGGGGGATAACCATGGCAGGGTAGATGCTCTCCAGATAGCTTCTTAAAAGCTCAAACTCACTGTATCGTCTCCATAGAGATGTGGTTCCATCACCAGAACATTTGATATTGTTATCTGTGATCCTGTAAATATGAATGAACAAACTGTATCTACTGTTCTCTGTGTCTGTCTATCTGCATGTCTCAATATTAAGAATCTGTATAGGTGTGGCATCAAATGACTCTTGGGTTAGAGTGTCTGCCACGAAATCAGGAAGGTTGTGGATTCGATCCCCAGCAGAGTCATACCCAAGACTTACAAAAATGGTACTAACAGCTGCCTCGCTTGGCGCTCAGCATTAAGAGATTAGTGTTAGGACTGGTTGGCCTGGTGTCAGGATAATGTGACTGGGTGGGACATCATGCTACATGTCTACAGAATGATGCCGCAGTGCTAGACATCACTATAAACTGCCTCACTTCATACATCATAGCGAAATGACTGGAAAATTGTTAAAGCTACGTTAAAAATCCTAATAAAAAACAAAATCAAATGACTATTGTTTTTGGATCTAAAAAATGATTAAAACAAATGGCTTGAAAAAGAATTCCTTTTACATAGTCCTAAATATGGAATAAAATTCTGGATCTCGCACCATTTCACCTTATTTGTTTGCATGTTATTTTATATTTTGTTTAAAGGATCTTTTTTTGTGTAATCATTAATAATCAACACAAGGCTGCAAAATATAATGCAGGTGATAGTAGCACATTACCTTTCATTGGTGGTCACTTGTGTAAGTCATTGTTAAATTGCATTATAAGTGCTTTGCCTTGTTCAGGATGAAATGAATTTGACTTTACATGCACTATGCTCATACAAGATGGTCAAATTAATCCACAAGTCATGATAAAGGTCACATGTGACAAAGGATAGAGATACCCCACACTGGTGTTCCACACAGTAAAACATGATTCTATGCATATAGGAATGAGATAAAAGATCACCTCTCTCTGCTTTCTTACATACATAAAAGAGAATGAAAAAATCTAACCAATGTGAGTGCAAAGCACCTGATTATACCAGATGATATCATCAAAACTTTCTGCCACAAATTTAAGAAGGATTCCAGACCTTTTCCAGACCAAGAAATAAAAATGTCCAGATCTCCAAAAGAGCTGAGAATCCACATACTAACACTTCACCCAAACCCAGAAGATGAGTAATGTTGATGGTTTCTAAAAAAGTTTAACAATAAAATTCTAAGACTTTTTAAAGATTTTTTTCAAACTCATTTTTCAATTTTCCAAACATTTACAAGACCTGGAAAAGCAATTTTCAAATTTTAAACACCCTCAAGAATTCCAGATCCATGCGGAAACCCTGCATATGATATCATGAACATGCAAAATTTCTGATAATAATAAAGAAAAGTGCTACTAATGCTAAGTAGCATGTTTAAAAGTAATAAACTTCTAATGCCATTCAAATGATATAAAATGATATACAAACTGCAATGTGTTTGACTACACCTAATCTGATTGACCATCTTTTTTCTTAAGCCATTGTTACTATACACGAAAGAAAGATACACTGGATTCAGGTGGGATAGAAAAATTAACTAAGAACTGATACACACAGCAATAAATAAACCTACTGATTCTGGAGTTTGAAGGTCAGAGGTCAGTTTCATGACTCAAACTCGTTAAAGCCTTGTTTAAGCCAAAACAATTTTTTTTCTTCACACATCTGTTGGAGTCCATCAACTCTCAATCTTACCTGGTTTCTACAAGGTAAACAATATAGGTGTCCTGCATCTTCATTGATGATGTTGTTCTTTTCTCTGGTTCAACAACAGTGATTTCCATCCACTGAAGCAAGTTGGTCTATAAAATAAAAAATAAAAAAAATAATATACGAAACTGAGATTAATAAATCTGAATAATGTAAACATTTACAAAGCCAGAACTATTTTATAGTGGTTATTTGGTTAAATCATATCATACGAAGACATTACTTTGTCTGTTATCCTGCTCTTAACATTTCTGACAATTTTTAGTACAAAGAAATTATCAAATTGACTATTCTCTGCCCACTCATTAGCATATGAACTTCTCTAAAATTCATATCTCTTGAAAATCTGGAAAAAAATACTTTATTTAATGGCACTTATGTGTCTGCAATGAAAATGTCATAAAAATTGGATAAACCGGAGTACTACAAACAGTACTTTCACTCCCACCTCATGCACAGGGTAAGAAAAAATCCTTAACTTTCAACTCTTCTACCCCAAAATCTATAGTTGTCAGAGATCTTGCATACCATTTTAAAGTTAGGAGCCCAGGACTCCCATTTTAGTAAAAATGGGAGTCCCACCAGCAAAAGTTGCAGTCCCCTCCCAGAAAATGCTGAACTTTGCAAATCAGAAGAACTGCTGATTGCCATTGAGTTTAATTTCTACATTCTTTATAACACTGAAATCTACAACCATGTCAGCCTATTTGGTATGTATGGTAATTCTGCACAAGGATACATCATTTCTGTAAACATTGGATCACATGCTATTTTGGTTGAAAATTATATTTGTTGCTGAAATGCCGACATTAAGATTCCAAAGTAATGTACATCATTTCTATAGCCTGATGCATAAACATTACATCTTTCCAAAGCCATACATGAAATAGTCTACCTTATATGGAGTCATGAAAAAATAAGGGTATTATCCTGATTGTCCATAATTAGTATTATTTTAATAGAATATTCTGGTGACAATTTCCGCTTTTCAATTGGTAAGCATTGCTGAATTTTATTTTCATCAATTAAATTCAGAAAGTGTTTTGTACCAATATTAGTGACCTCATGTTCACAGAATTTCCTGACAGTGGTGTAACTCTTGTTAGTCCTTCGAGGGAGACTGAATGTTGTCAATCCCAGGAATGGTCTTATTCCAAAACATTAAGCCAGGCATCACACACTTTCTTACACTTGGCTCTTGTCCAATCCAAACTATCAGTGCTATCAACTTTAGCACTCTTCTGAATCTCATTAAAATCATTGTCAGTTTGCCATTTAACCTCAAAATACTTATCCAAATTTGCAAACAATGTTTTGTCCAAGTCTTGACGTGTCTTGATTTCAAGGTTGAATGCACAATTTATTTTGTTACAATCATGGAAGCTAAAGTTCTGATGTACTCATATAATAACCACATGTACATCTCGGGGTCTTTCTACCTCTAAATTCAGTCATTGTAAATATCAACTCATTTTTTCCCAACCAAGCTACTAGTCAAATTCTTTGAATTTGTCACCCAGCTATTACATCATGTTCATCTGATGTACTCTTATAAATGCAGCAGGCACATCTGGGGGTAATTTAACCACTAAATTCAGTCATTGTAAACATCAGCATAGCTAAAATGATCAAATAATCAACACATTCTCCAACACAGTAGATTGTTGAAGTAGGACTGGCAAGCCTTTGAATTTGTCCCCCCCCCAACTATTTGCATGCATATGGAGGACTCCTGCATGAGTGATATACTGATATTCTGTGTTCCAGATTTAAAAAATTGCAAATATGCATAATTAAGTGTTTCCGAGACCTCTGTATCACATAACCATTATAAGTCACATGATCTAAGTTTCTAAATCTTAAGATACTTACACTCTCAGTATGGGGAAATGATGATCACAAATTATCCGAAGCAAAGAAGTAACTTTTCAGTTGTATGTTTGTAGTTTTGTAATGGACTGTTTAATCACTGATCTAAATATTTGCAGGAAAAGTTATTCAGGGAACAAATGTATAACAAATAATTCAGTTCAAAGAAAAATGGGGGAAAAATTGGGAGAAAAAATAATTAAGAATTGCATTTAGCTACAACTGAAGTAAATCCAGGATGTGATTTACACTTATTTGCAAGTTCATGCTTCATTTAAATCCATTTGGGCAAACAAACAAAAATTAAAACTTTAGTATTGACCTACCTACCAACCTGGTACACTAATATTTTCTTCAATGTAAACAAAACCACGCCTATTTATTATTATTATTTTGCTTTAAAAATAAGAAAAGAATATTTTTGGATTCGTAAAGTGTCAATATGTGCATTTAAAATGTACAAAGTCTCTGGCAAGAGGACCTATTAAAAATAACTAAATCCAAATATTCTACAAGGGGATGACCAAGGACAGAGTAAACAAGGACAAATGGCCAATATCGGTTCACTTCCTCACCATATTGTTAGTAACAAAAAATTTAAAATGCCAATATCATTTCTTTTTGTTAATTTTTAAAAGGATATCTACTGTATTTCTCTCAATGAAAAACGATAATAACCGAATATAATGAACTGAAGTTTGTTTCTACTCCCCTCCTCCCAGTGCACGATCAATAATATGTAACTCGACCTCGAAATTATATAACATTCCTCAGAAGCAGTGTCAGCCATGACGCAAAAGTGCTAGAAATATCTGTAATTATTTATTGATAATTCTAAACAGGATTTACCTTGCCCATCTTTCGAGCATTTTCAAATGGATCCTCATCAGGAGTATTTGGAAAATTCTCTGGTGAATACGTGGGAACTTCGTCGGCCATGATGGATAAATTTAACTACAATACACACGGAAGAGCGTGAAGGATAAATTGATACGGAAAATTTCAGTTGAGACATTGATGCAATTAGTCGAATGCTAATGTAAAATCTTATCAATTATGTAAATTTTCCTAAGTGAAGCTTAAACAATATTTCCTTGGCCTTTAAAAAAGCATTTTATTAATGAGTGGCATTAATACTGTAATAATAATAATAATAATAATAATAATAATAATAATAATAATAATAATAATAATAATAATAATAATAACAATTATCTGCACCAAATTAACGGATGGAGGGTGTCATGAGTATCTAGACTGAAAATTCAAAGAGGAATTGCTCAGTGGTCAGTGTCATCTTTGGTATCCAAGGTTCTGATAGATTAACCAAAGTAGACAGGTTAACATATCAGAACCTTGGATACCAAAAAGGGGGACAATCCTTGGACCTTTGATACCAAAAAGGGGGACAATCCTTGGACCTTTGCTCTTTGCTTGCATCACTGATATTTTTTTATTTATTAAATATCTCTCTATACAGCTATGTTGATGACAGCACTATGTCCTATTTCTTAATGAGCTATGAATACATTTGAAGTTCACAACAAATAAAGTGCAAGCCAACCCAGAAAAGTTTCAAGCACAAGCTGCGAGTAAAAATAGGTTCCATATAAAAAAAATGTGTACCTAACCAAACTGCCAGGACTTGTTATTGACTATCAACTTCATTTTCATTCACAAGTAAAAAATCCTGGCAGGAAAGCTTTATGACAGCTAAATGTTTTGAAAAATATCCATCAAATGTTAACAAGAAGCGACAAAACTGACAACTGTATTCTCTCAAGTTTCAATTTCTGTTCCATAGCCGGGAAATGTAACATGTGTAAACCATGACAACAATAACTATCTGCTAGTTTTGTTTAACTTTGTCTTTTATCTCACATTGCACCAACATGTCATGAATATGTGCAAGGCTGCATATCTTGAGCTGAGACGCATCAGCTCCATTCACAAATATCTTTCGCTGATGCCACTAAAACATTTGTGTGTTCATTAGTACTTTAATGACTGGATTATTGTAACTCAATTCTATCTGGTTCATCTCAATATCTACTCCAGAAACTTCAAAACACAGCTGCTCGGATAATCCTTAGAGTACCACTATCAGAGTACACCTCCCCACTGCTCTGTACCCTACACTGGCTATCCATTCGATCCAGAATCAAACACAAAATTTATTCTCAGTGGTGCGTTTCACTGATGGACCCCAATAAACATAATATCTGGCCTCACCCATGTGTACACACGAGCAAGATACTTACACTCCTCTTCTGACAATTGTATACTCATTATTCCCTACTATGAAAATTAAGTCATATGGACAAAGTTCTTTTGCATACCAGGGCCCAGTAATGTAGAATGAATTGCCCATTGAAATTGACACCAAAACAGTCACCCTTTCAAGGGTGCTCTTAAAACTGACCTCTTTCAACTGCAAGAACAAATTTAAAGACTTAATAATGTTTCCTACCTTAAATATGTTCAGCATTTTTTTGTTTTCTAATTTTATGGTGTTTGTTTTTGTTTTATGTAGTCTTATCATTATAGATGTTGTAAAACTCTTTAATGTTCTAAAGATTAGTCGCTATACAAAGTCCTCATTATTATTTTTATAATTATTATTATCATAAATAATCAACTTTTCAACCTTAATCTTCTCTTTTTTTAAAGTAAGGAGTAATCTGCATCTCCGCATGATTTTAGTTCTTAATTTAAAATTTAATTTATAGTTTGAAGTTACATTGATCTTCTTTTAGCATCCTTTAGGTCAAAACATGTAATTTTTTTTATCTGCCCAAATAATAAAGTCACTTTCAATTGCTGCCTCATTTAAATGCTTTGCACATGTTTGAAGTTATCTATTATGTGAATTGTCCCAACATGTTTATTAATTATGTTGTATTTGTATGTCTTCATATCATGTTTGCAAAGTTAAAGTTTTCGATGAAATCTTCTTCTTTTAATTCATGACATTCATACATAAATAGTGATGATGAAGACAAAAGCTTTTCAGTAAAGGCAGTGAAGAGTAAAACACGATATGTGTAATATATTTTTGAGGATTTCTTATTGGAAAACAAAACCGTTGCATACATTTTTATTTGCAATAAGAATAAATATTGTAAATAAAAATGTATTAAGTCTACATAAAGTATGCTTTTAATTAATTTTAATTGATTTTAATTATTATAATTTAAAAATAAAATAAAATGGTCAAAAAATTAGCAGGAAAATTAATCATTCAAGATAGATATTATAGGAAGAATTTGCATAAGCGTATCTAAATTATAAACATTAGATTTATATGTTTAAAATTAAAATATGATTCAAACAGATGATTTAATATAAAAAGTATTGTAAATTAAAAAAATATTAAAAACCCAAAAATGTAATATTTGATATAATTACTTTTTAATGAAAAATGTTAAAGAAAATTGATACTGAATTTGTTAAAAAAACAACTTGATTTATTATTCACAGACCAGAAATATTGATCTGTTTGATATAATATCCAGTTTATGTGGCATATAATTAATGATAGGCTATTATGTTTATTGTGCTGGCAAACTTGCATGCAAACATAATAAGTTAGACACAAAAAGATAGAGAGAGAGAGGTAAAGGCAGCCAAACTGCAAGACAGATGAAAATGTGGAAACAAAAAACAATTTGAAATTCATTCTTTTTTAAAATTTGTCAAGCATATTTTCAAATGAACAATAAAATGAAACCCGGACTATCTAAGCATATATCAACTGAAAAAAAAACTCAAATTGGGGGTGGGGATGATGAAACTTTAAAATCCAAAGCATGTTTTGATTAAGCAAAGTTATTTCATGAGGAAAAGCATAGTATTAAAGAAAGAAATGACAGTAATATCTTCTGCTTATATGTATTATTTCTTCTTTTCCATACAATTTTCAATTATGCAAAATCAATTATTTTTCAGATACTATTCCATGTGAACAATGTTTCAGCTACCACAGACACATTATTATTCCAGCATGTACCACATCTATTCTGCTGTGTAAAATGTTAAAATTATGATTTCTTGTGCAGGCAAACATTCATGCATACATAATAAATTAGATACAAAGAGATATATATTCTATTGTGTAGAATATTACTTAATACAAATCAAACAACTTGCTACCAAAACGTTCAACATATAGTATTATTATGGCACATATTTTTTATGAAGGTGTTGTCCATTTATTGGAAACAAGAATTTTGTCAAGTGCTGCATGCTGCTTGTTCTGCTGTTGTATATTAAAAATACCCAGCAGTCTCTGGAAATATAAAAAATAGGTCACTGTGACCTCTTTTTGCCTGAGATGAGCAGTACCATCAACACTAAATGTACTGATCAAGTTTCAAGAATATACAAGAGTGTCAAAGAAATTTATGATAACACTTTAGAACACCATCAAAACCTACAATGTGGAAAAGTGATATCTTTTGCATTTGCTACGCAGGCTAGACAAAAAAATGTTTTTTTTTTTAAGTAAACTGGTGTACAAAACATCCAGATAGTTAAAACTGCTGGTTAATTGGAAGAATAATGTATATACAAGACACACATATATATATATATATATATATATATATATATATATATATATATATATATATATATATATATATATATATATTTATATATATATTTATTTATATATATATATATATATATATATATATATATATATATATATATATATATATATATACAAGACAACTGCAACTTTCTGACATGTCAGTAACCAATTTATACATTGTTTAATGTCCATTTCTATGGATTTTCATTTTAAATGATAAGTACATAAAATATACATGACTGGTTTCCACTTACTTTCCAACTATCACATGCAGAATCTGAATGTTCCAAATGAGAACTTAATTTGTAATAAATAAATGGTACATGACTGGCTCTGTAAATTACAAACCATAAGATTTAAATTATTTTGACCACTAGTCAAGGTATGTGGTCCTGAACTAAACTTATGGTGCAGAGACCATTATTTTGTTATCTAACTATAACATTCACAAAATTCAAAGGTTTCTTTATTATCCTAATTTCAAGTCATCTACAAAGGTTGGTCAAGGAACTTACTATTGGACAAATTTCATTGTGCCTGATAATAATGCACATCATTATATCACTGTCTCTGATACAACACGGTTTTGGTCATGAACCCGATTACAAAACACACCATTATATCACTGTTCCTGATACAACATAGGTTTGGTCATGGACTACATTATAATGCACATCATTATATCACTGTTCCTGATATAACACAGGTTTGGTCATGGACTACATTATAATGCACACCATTATATCACTGTCCCTGACACAACACAGGTTTGGTCATGGACTTCATTATAATGCACACCATTATATCACTGTCCCTGACACAACACAGGTTTGGTCATGGACTACATTATAATGCACATCATTATATCACTGTTCCTGATATAACACAGGTTTGGTCATGGAGTACATTATAATGCACACCATTATATCACTGTCCCTGAAACAACACAGGTTTGGTCATGGACTTCATTATAATGTACACAATTATATCACTGTCCCTGACACAACACAGGTTTGGTCATGGACTACATTATAATGCATATCATTATATCACTGTTCCCGATACAACACAGTTTTGGTCATGAACCCCATTACAAAGCACACCATTATATCACTGTTTCTGATATAACACAGGTTTGGACATGGACTACATTATAATGCACATCATTATATTACTGTCCCTCATATAACATAGGTTTTGTCATGGACTACATTATAATGCACATCATTATATCACTGTCCCTGATATAATAGGGATATACCGATAGTCATTAATCCCATTTTATCAGCTAAATTATGTTTTTCTATGTCACATATTCTAAGGTGACCGTACCTTTATGACGTTACTCTGTGATCTGCATTATGGTATTAGAAAGCAAAGTATATATTGCTCTTAAACTTTGTAATTATATCACGAAAGACGTGCTGGCAATGGAAAGGACACTGGAGAACATGCCACAAAAATTATGATTTTTTTTTAAAAGCAGTATAATAAATTATTATTTGAATGTCTGATGTAAATTACATGTAGCTTTGTGTTTGTAAAATAACAACAGTACAAAATCTTCAAACATTTTGAAAAATTGAATCAACTTTATTTACTTAATTATAAGTTGGGTCCTACTTAAAACAACATAGACTTGATCTTCCATGATTGCATCATGTGCCAGCATATCAGGGTCCATGTTGTATGTTCTACTTTCTATTCCTAGCAAACAGCCTAGACTCAGATCTGTTAGGAAATTATGCAAAGGCATATTAGGTCTATTCAGTTTTGCACGTTAACCCGACTTTAAGAGTAAATATATATTAAATTTATCTAATTTGCTAAATAATATCTAGAAGATTTTAGACATTTAAACATAAATACACAGAAATTTTGAAAAAGTAATTCAGTGGACTGATAAATGATTGGGGCATCTAAATGAAAACAAATATGCCTGCCATGTTTCATTTGTGTACCTCATGTGGCTTTCATTTTATCTATTACGCAAACAAATTTCCTTTCAGTCAATAAAGTCCAAATATTGTTTAAAAAAAATAACAGGTTTATCTACTTATGCCCTAAATGTTTTATTTATTTATCCTGTATGGTGTTTGCTTAACTGCACTGACCAGGTATTGTCAGTAAGGTGCTACCATACATAATCACTTATACACAAAGTCCAACTGCAACAACAAACAACACAGACCTTAATTCACTTGTACATTTTGCTACTCACCTTGCAAATTAACTAAACCAACAAGTGAGTATATACGGTAGAGTTGTCTAGAAAATAGTTTGATACCATCTACATGTGGCTTCATATATGCCAAAATATCAGTTGTCTATGATGAGTAGCTTTTGTGCAATCTTGCTAACAAGCTTATGTGAAAGAATGAATGGACAGATGAAAGAGCGGACTTAAAACAGGGCTAAAATCAAAAGACACCTGATAATAATAGTGGGGTTCAAAAACAATTTATTCACAAAATATTAAGATGGTGAACATTAAAATTCTTATGTACAAAATGGAAACAAATAATGTTAATATTTATACTATTATAACAAATCATTGCAAAATGTATTAAACCTGGGTAAATCTGTTACATGATACCTGATTCAACCTGCACATATGTTGGCAGTCTAAATATGACTTTTTTATCATTAAAATGCTATCAAAACAGAGTATATTGCTGAAATGTGCACAGAGTATCTTTAAGAAAAACATCTTTCTATAAAACACATCTCAGTGTGCATTTTATGATGTTTTAAAACATCATGCTTTTCACCAAGATAGTAAAAATGGCTGCTGCAAGTTTCTGTCAGTAATATCATATGCAATATCCAATCTACATAAAAGACAATTTTTAGGAGCTGTCTCAGTGATTAAGGCACATGACTTATGACCACAAGGATATGGGTTCAATTCCCAATAACAGATCAGTCCAAACTGACGCACATGGGATGTTCTCACTTTGGCATGAAATAACCCTGAAAATACTGTTGTGCTGCAAAAAACCACACCAAAATCAATGTGTGTGTATGTATGTATGTATGTATGTTTATATATATATATCACAAATGTGACAAAAAAATTCTAGCTGTTTTGCTACCTATACTTTTTTTTATCTCAGCCTAGTCGTCTCAGTCATGGTGTCCATGTACTAGGAACTACTATTAAAATGAAACCCTATTGTCTTCTGCTGTGCCAGGAGGAGTTGTTATAAAACCAAACCACAACAGATAAATAACAAAGAAGAAAATAACTCGTGTAGCAACTTCGGGTCTATCTGATTGTGATAACACACCATACTAAACATTCTGAAAGAGCCAGACCAACACATGTACATGAAATTGAATTATCTATTATTGTGTTGGAAACTACACACAGCATGGTGACTTATCCTATGTGTATCTTAAAAAAAAAATCTTCATGCATATAAAAATGTTTAATCAGTTTAAATTACTTCATGTGAAACAAATTTAGTACTTATAACGAGATTTAGTGACTATGACCTGAAAATTTACTGTCAAAGCTACATATAGAATAAAATTCTTGATGCTGTGTGGAATGACATTATAACATAAAACTATGTTCATTATATACATATATATATAAATTTATCTCAGAGAAGACAAATCATGGCGCAAGAGGAAAATTATATTGTATTCTTAAAAACTTGTACCAGTAATGACCTCTAAATATAATCTTCAGCCAAATACACTTTAAACTTTATATAGTAGTATCAGGTTTACTAAGTGTGCTAAATAACCACTGGCAACCTTCATCAGGTTAATCCTTTCTTCCCGTACACCATCGTTCATGTTGCCTCGGCAACCCCATCTTGACTAAACATCCTCAGAATCCAGCTTAATCTGGAGATTAGCTGGGGAATAATATTAGATCAACAGATGTAAACACAAGAAAAGCATATCACTTCATGATATATTACATATCTCTGGCAAAGATCTGATTACTGCAGTTGTGTTTTCATAGTAATTGTACAAGAGACTTCAAATGACATGTGACAAAAATCTTACATTTTCTCAAAACACATTTTGAACCAAATTTTAACTGAAAAGTGTTCTCACAACCAAACACAAGCAAGTCGACAAGCATTGATCTACTTGTGAATAAAATTATCAATGATTACTATGCTGCTTATTTCCTGAATCATTTAATTTCTCTTGCTGGTATAGCCAAGCTTGATCAACCCCTTCTCCTTCTGTTTTAACTGGTGGCCAGTTTGGGAAAGGAAATCTGCAAGCAACAACACAACTCCCAGGCTTCAACCCTGATTGAAGTTTCTCTTCTAACTTTCCCATCTGAAAATAACAAAAATAAAAACAGCAAATGTATTTAATTATATTTTAACAACAAAGGAAGCATTTTCACTGAATCAGTCTTAAATGCTTCGAAAGAAAGTATTCTAAAGAATCAAGACACAGGATAACCTGACAAAATACCACATTTTGGTATGCTGAAAACTAAAATATTGATTAATTTTTTAAAAATTATTCAAAAGTTACTTAAGTTCACAATACATGTATATCTTTCAGCTTGAATACAATTAATTTACCTGTTATTTAGTGCAGATACGTTCAGGAACATTGCATATTATTTAGTTGTGTTGTTTGGTTTTCAATTTTCCCTAAAACTAGCAGAAATCAGTCCATCCAACTTTGTGTTCTTGATTCACAAAAAGAACACCAAGGATCCTTTTTAACAAAGCTTACAAATATTTTCATGAGTAAACAGGTTTTTCATGACATCATGTACATATCAATGCAAATATTTATTATATGAATAATCTACAATGCTTTAGATGTGAATACAATTAAAATTTAAAAAAAAACACAAATTTTATAGTCCAGCTCTTATAAAGAGGGTTGACAAATGCGAACAGTAAATACATTTGAAGAAAGTCATAATCACATTTAATTATAAAGCATTTAATATTTTCTTCTAAAAATCACATTCATGTTGTGAAATCAATGTGAAACAAACTGTTTCATCATTTTCAAAAGAATGTTATGAATAACCATTGATATACATGTAGTATTAAAACTATCTTTATAATAATGTTACAGATCACATCATTTGTCTCCAATAGACACTTCAATACAAGACAGAATTCTTAGGCTTGAAAAAATTATCAAGTGTCATTTGTACCATGCTTTCTAAAGCTTTTCTTTTATCTTTTTTATGGATGTCTTGTGTTTTCATAATTATGTCCCAATTTTGTTCCAATCTTCGACAACTTTATTATTAACATCAGATGATTCTCCACTAAGGACAGAACACTTAATATTTTGTAGGACTTGAAATATGTGCAACCATCTGTTACTTGCAGTAAAGACATCAAATCCCATTTCAAATGACAAGTTTTTCTTGGATCATTCGATTGGTGAGTGGAATTTTCTTAGCACACACAGAGCAAAAACATTCAAATTATGACTAGATATTAAAAACACATCTTCTATCTTACCATTTGCTCTGTTCCAAAGGCAATAACATTGTCATAAGGTGACATGTCTGTCTGAAATATAAAAATCAAATTCTCAGAATAAAAAATAATATATAATAAGAATTACAACATATGATAAGCATACATTTTCCTTTTTCAATTCAAATGAAAAAATTACTGTGCTGAACATAATTTTTTACATGTATGAATATGAAACTGTAATCTGCCAGACTGAGGCTTTAATCCCAAATGCCAGACTGGGGCATTAATCCCAAATACCCAAATGCAAGACTGGGGCTTTAATCCCAAATACCCAAATGCCAGACTGGGGCTTTAATCCCAAATACCCAAATGCCAGACTGGGGCATTAATCCCAAATACCCAAATGCCAGACTGGGGCATTAATCCCGAATACCCAAATGCCAGACTGGGGCATTAATCCCAAATACCCAAATGCCAGACTGGGGCTTTAATCCCAAATACCCAAATGCCAGACTGGGGCTTTAATCCCAAATACCCAAATGCCAGACTGGGGCTTTAATCCCAAATACACAAATGCCAGACTGGGGCTTTAATCCCAAATACCAAAATGCCAGATGGGGTTTTACCACATAAGCTACCTGAATCAATGTTCCTTGCAAATATAAACGACAAATTTCACTGCCTTTTGTAGACATTCCCTTGTGTCTTCATTAGCTTGAATGACCTATTTTTAACTCCAAGTAAATGATTTTGATTAGGATTTTTAACGTAGCTTTAACAATTTTTCAGTCATATCGCTACAATGTCTGCAGTGAGGCAGTTTATAGTGATGTCTAGCACCACGATGTCCCACCCAGTCACATTATCCTGACAACAGGTCGACCAGTCCTAACACTAATCTCTTAATGCTGAGCATCAAGCGAGGCAGTTGTTAGTTTGATTTTTGTAAGTCTTTGGTATGACTTGGCTGGGGATCGAATCCATGACCTCACGCTTTCGGGAGCCAGGGTAAATGAAATGAAATGGCTGATCCCACTGTTGTCACCAAAATGTTACTGATAAATGTGTGGATAGCCAAACAGCACTTCAAACCTGGGTCTCCCAAATGCATGCCAGGCACTCTACCACATAAGTTAACCAAGCCAATGTCTGATGCAGGTATCTATGACATCAATGTATGATTAATTTATGATTAATTTCAAGTTAAATAAGTTCATACTTAGGTCAGGCACACAAACAAAAACAGGATAGTGGATCGTGTACTAGTCTATTGTTATGACTTTATGGTCTTAAAATAAATAACAGAAAGAAACAAAACTAGCAAGTTTAGTATTATCAACAAATAAATTTATTTCTGAGTTAGTTTAAGTTAATGATAGTTCAACAGAATTCAACAAATAATTTATTTCCCTAGAATACAAAGTTAATTAAATCCTAAATAATTCTAAATGTTCTATCACAAGTCCAAAAATATTGCACATTCCTAGTGAAGTAAATAATCTTGAATGTACTGATGTACCAATAGTCTTGGATGTGCTGATGTACCGATAATCTTGATGTATCAAAATGATATAACCTGAATGTCTGTAAATTAGTCCTCAATAATTCCAAAAGTACTCTTTTAGTCCAAATATTCAATAAGCATCTTGTGATTCCAATCGCATGTAATAATTTTAATAAATAATTACACTAAAATTACAACTAAACACTTAAAAATTGATTCAATAGACTAATTTTAAGAGATAGGAATGAATAATTGTTAACCCAGTCCTTTATATACAGATTGTCACCGGACCTATGACCCACAAAATGCCTTGGATGTTGGTCATTTCTGATAGTAAACTAATTTGTAAACAAGGTCAGGGCTTGAATATATAAAACTTACCAGCAAACATCTTGTTTACCACTTATAACTATGACAAAACTGACAGGTTGACATTACATGACAATAGTCTGGTATGACTCCCCTCAATCATGAACAAAGGTCAATCACACAATGAAAAATAACTCTATGTAACACCATACATCAGCATATAATATTTCAAAGTTAGTTACCTCCCTTTGGAAGGATAACATAATTTAACAAAGCTGTAAATTTGGTGGTAAAATGACACCTGGAGAAAATTGCTTGCCTTGACACCTGCAACGTACTCAATTTAAACTCCATTTAGTCTTATATTTTCTCTACAATGGTTTTAGTGTAGAATATAAAGAATATACCCAAGATATAGGAGAAAGATGTTAGTAGTTTTTTTTTACTTGTATAGATGGGTCACAGGGCTTAAGATATTACATGGTTGCAGGCAGTCAATATCACAATAACATCATAATGAAATGTACATGAGCTGTCATATAAAGTCTAATATTTTATCCTTATTATTTGTATCTGTGATTTGTTAAGTATATTTAATTTGCATTGTTAGTTAGCTTAAAACATTTTTTAAAAAAATATTTAACTAAACACTATTGGTAATGTAACATAATTATTTGTCCGATATGACCTTGACTAAAATCAAGTTCATTTTCTACATGACCTAAATCATTGGCTTTTTTTCATTATTACACGAACTCACATACAACACGGTTGAAATTTCATATACATATATTTGTCTCGTGTACAAAAAAATTCTTTCTTAAAAGTATGAAAAACAAAATGAAACGTGTATTAATAACACAAGATGATTCTGGCATGGTCCCTAAAATTTCATATACATGTATTTGTATTGAACATGAAAAAATTATCTCCTAAAAGTATGAAAAACAAAAAGGATCGTATATGAATAATACAATACAATTCTGGCATGGCTCCTGAAATTTCATATACATGTATTTGTCTCATATATGAAACAAATTCTTTCTTAAAAGTAGGAAAAAGATAAAGGATCCTGAAATTTCGTATACATGTACATGTATTTGTCTCGTCCAGGAAAATAGTTTTTTCTTCTTAAAAGTTAGCTAAATAATGTGAATTTTTTTTTTTTATTCAGGGATCACACAGCATTTTGCCAATGTCACAAATTGTGAACTTGTTTCCCTATTGGCAGCAAAATATTATTTTTATTATTAGCAGCATTGTTGGCTGTTTAAACCTGTACATACAACCACTGATTTGGACAGGAGAAATTCAGAAGCTCATAGAAAGAAAGAAGCAAACTCTAAATAAAATGCACTGAAATGTATCAGATTTCTGTTGTTACATAAACAAATTCTTTGTCCGTATTGACAAACAATCTTAACAGTGCACTGTTCTATCATAAACTGCTTATGCTGACATCTAGGGTGAGTACTGTGCATTGTGAGATATCCGATGTTTTGTGTGTGACATTTCTGGTAGCTGCGATTAAATGGACATGGCATCTATATTTCGCTGCATTTTCGGATGCCAGCTAGTGATAAATATATTTACTTAGACTGACATTTGTATGTGGATGGAAAGAAAATTCCTCCTCTTTTCATTCAGATTTAAACATTTTAGACGACTCACATTTTCACCAGTAATCCCTTCATCAGACCAGAATACCTGCATCTCCATCATCCATTGGCCTTTTTTTAAATTTCTGCATTTAAGGCAGAATCTTTTCACTACCACAATTGTAAAAAAGACAAAAAAAACTAAAACCAAACTAAATCAGATGGATTGTTTCATTTTACAATGTGACTGGAACACGTTTACTGTGATGTGAAAGTTTCCTTTCCTTCATTATATAATTATACCTATTCAATCATGAGAAGGATGCTATTCATTTTATTATAACATTATACCTATTGAGTCATGAGAACACTGCTATTCATTTCATTATAACATTATACCTATTGAGTCATGAGAACACTGCTATTCATTTCATTATAACATAATACCTATTCAATCATGAGAACAATGCTATTCATTTCATTATAACATTATACCTATTCAGTCATGAGAACACTGCTATTCATTTTATTATAACATTATACCTATTGAGTCAAGAGAACACTGCTATTCATTTCATTATAGCATTATACCTATTGAGTCATGAGAACAATGCTATTCATTTCATTATAACATTATACCTATTCAGTCATGAGAACACTGCTATTCATTTTATTATAACATTATACCTATTGAGTCATGAGAACAATGCTATTCATTTCATTATAACATTATACCTATTTAGTCATAAGAACTATGCTATTCATTTCATTATAACATTATACCTATTCAGTCATGAGAACACTACTATTCATTTCATTATAACATTATACCTATTGAGTCATGAGAACAATGCTATTCATTTCATAATAACATTAATTTATACCTATTCAGTCATGAGAACACTATTCATTTCATTATAACATTATACCTATTGAGTCATGAGAACATTGCTATTCATTTCATTATAACATTATACATATTCAGTCATGAGAACACTACTATTCATTTCATTATAATATTATACCCATTCAATCATGAGAACAATGCTATTCATTTCATTATAACATTATACCTATTCAGTCATCACAACAATGCTACTCATTCCATTATAACATTATGCCTATTGAGTCATGAGAACAATGCTATTCATTTCATTATAACATTATACCCATTCAATCATGAGAACAATGCTATTCATCTCATTATAACATTATACCTATTCAGTCATCACAACAGTGCTACTCATTCCATTATAACATTATGCCTATTCAATCATGAGAACTATGCTATTCATTTCATTATACCTATTCAATCATGAGAGTAATGCTGTTCTTTCATTATAACATGTTTTATTAAATCATGAAAAGAAATATTACAATATGAAGTTTTTAATAATAAATACCTTCCATAAATCTTTCCTAAAAAACTTGGCATTTGCTGAAAGGCCCAATCTCTTTGCCTTAAATCTTGAAAAGAGTACGAGCCAGAGGTTTAACTCTACTCCATATGCCTGGAAGCCCTGTTTGGCTGCTTCAAGTACCTTGAGCAAAGAAAACAAAATCATATATGAAGAAAACTTTCACAAGAATACCTACATTTGGATGAGTACTGTATTATTAACCTATTTTTATTGCTTTAAGCATTATTAACAAATTTTCATTGCTTTAAGCATTATTAACCTATTTTCATAGCTTTAAGGTGGCGCTCTACAGTTTCGTACTTTGCATAGGGTTAGAATTTTAAAGAAAAATAATTTTCTGGGATTTCTTCACTGGTTATACTGGCAATATAATAAAGACTTTGTATATCTTAGGTGTTGGGAGAAGAACTTTCAATTCCCTTTATTTTGATGTATGATTGATGGGTGTTCTTTAGGTTCTAGAGTGTACAGCTTGGGCTAACTTAAGATGGGCTCATGTAAAAAAAACTGCTAGCTCCGCATGGTCATTTTCACTTCCTGGACTTCAGAGGTAAATAGTAGAAAAATGGTCCGATAACTTTTTTTTTACTTTTCAGATGTTTTGTAATTTGTTCATTGCACTTTCAGAAGCTGCTATTGCCTACTTCAGCAAAATTCCTTTTCCCTAGTTTAATAACTGCTAAAGTTAGTGTACTTTTGATTAATTTTGGCTAATTTTTCAAGCACATGGGAGCATTCATTTTGTTAATACCGTGTGCTTAGATCATTTACAGTTTCCACAAGTGCAGTATCCAAAGAAATAGCCACATTACATCAAAGTAGCATTGAGATATGCCAACATTATCTCCATTGTGCATGTTACAAATGCAAACAACTTCACCTCACATACGTCACTATCTGAAAAGTACATACTAACTGGTGAGCGCCCCCTAAGCATTATTAACCTATTTTCATTGCTTAAAGCATTATTAACCTATTTTCATTGCTTAAAGCATTATTAACCTATTTTCATTGCTTAAAGCATTACTAACCTATTTTCATTGCTTAAAGCATTATTAACCTATTTTCATTGCTTAAAGCATTACTAACCTATTTTCATTGCATTAAGCATGGCTGAAATTATTCACTCAAGAGGAAATTAATAATTTCAAGTTACATGTAACTACATATTTATATAAAAAAAAGACTGCTATGCATCAATGTGGTATAATTCAATTAAAACTATTTATGTTATGCTTTGCTCTGCATCTGATTTCTGAATTCTTCATCCCTCAAGATATGTTTTAGATTTTTTAATGGGTTAAATTCCAAACTATGTTTTAGATTTTTTAATGGGTTAAATTCCAAACATTACAAAATTTAGACCATTCAATATGGAATGACCCTTCCCCCAAAAATTCAAGTCTAACTTGACCCTTGTAATCATGTATTTTGCAATTCCAACCTCTCCTAGATTTCAATTTCCCAATGATCTGGTCTGAAACTACCTGTGAAGCAAATACATGTACACCCCATGAGACAAGAGAATTGGAGAATTTCTGGTCCTGTCTGAGGTGAGGTGGTAGTTTATACTTTATACAATTTTTCAGTCACATTGCTACGATGTCTGCAGTGAGGCAGTTTATAGTGATGTCCAGCACTGGGGCATCATGCCAGACATGTAGCATGATGTACCACCCAGTCACATTATCCCGACACCGGGCCGACGTGTCCTAATACTAACCTCTTAATGCTGAGCACCAAGCGAGTAAGCTGTTAGTACCATTTTTGTAAGTCTTTGGTACGACTCGGCCATGGATCAAACCCACGACTTCCCGTTCTCACGGCGGGTGCTCTAACCTCTAGGCGACTATAGTGGTTCTAAGGGAATGCAATAGTGCGGTTTTGGGATTAACTATTTGCATACCAGAAATGCTGCAAGAATCACTCCTTTTAGTAAAAAAATTAATTATTCACCTTTCCATTTATTGGAGGATCATCATATTATTTAAAAATAATGGGCAGGAAGAGGTCAGATGTTATGTATGATCATGTATTTATAGGTTACTAATTTGCAGTTAAACTTTTTATTGGTTTGTCTAATAATACATGGTGATCGATAATACCCCAATAATGCAAACATCAAATCCTTACTTTTTGTGAAATATCTATGAATACTGAGAAAAAAACCAAAACATTTAACTAAACAAATTATAGAGGTATTTTGAAGGATATGACAACCAAAACAGAATAAGGAAGCATTGGAAGAAGGGTATGGCAAAATATATTGACTACAATTGTTAATATGGCTTTAAAAACGCGTTCAGCATAAATTGCAGCTACAATTGGGGGGGGGGGGAGTATTTAGAGGCTTATTTATAAGGACACAAAAATTACGAAATTGAAAAATTAATATTATATTATCATCAAAACGATCATTTTAAACCCGGGCTTTTTAAGTCCTGGTCTATTCTGACCCTTTACCGGCCTTTCTAGATCGGGCCTTTTCAGTACCGGTTCTTTCCGACCCGTCACCGGTCTTTCTGGACCGGTCTTTGCTAACCCTACACCACGAAAAGCTAAGATACTAACTATTCTGCCGTCACCACTTCCTATGTCAAGAAGCGAGCCCCTCCTTCCTCTCAACAATGTCATCACGTTCTGGATCTGTTTTGGTGTAGCCGGTACGAAAGGCAAGCAGATTCTACGGAGTCCAGGAGTGATGAAAGGTCCCGATATTGCATAAAAGGTTACGAAGGTTGCTGCAAAAATCCCTAAAATAACCTTTTCTGATTTCGCCTTTGATTCAAGAGCATCCACCCTTGAGCTTGAAATTTGCTCGCAAATTTCACACGCTGCTGGTGAAACGGCAGTTTCGCGTGACTTCTCCAAGGGCGCAGCCATGTTGATTTATATCATGAAACGCTTTAAAATTTATCACAAATAAAGGGACAAGCAGCTTCACGACCAATGTGGTAACGGACGTTTTGCCAAGAGCCATGCACCGAACCCCTCAAAGAGATGCAAAAGCGATTTAAGGTTTATGTTAGCTCATTCAATAAATTTGAAACACTGACCACATGCTCTCAGTATTTACATACAGAAAGGAAGGATAAATACATGGAAACTTAACATGATTACATAATTTTGTCATTGTTAGATAAGTATAAAATAGAGAGTGAAGTATGTAAAATAAATGAAGATACATGTATTGTTAAAGTTTGCTGTAAATTATCATACGAGTATGATAATAATAAAAATAACAATTTTACTGATACTTTTTTTTTAAAAATTCATGGTGATTTTTCTAGTTATTCTTTTTCTCAAAAGAAAATATAACAGTTTCACCAAATTATGGAGTAGTATAGATCATGCATTTAGAAAATAGATTACATTTTTGGTTCTACATCCCAACTTTGTATTGATATTCATGCTAACTTCTGTCATCAAACTTTTAAATGATTTGGTCTCAGGAATCTTTTTGCAAATTAGGCAATGTTCAACTCACCAATCACTGGAAATTAAATGCATGTTGCTGGATGTATATGCTATCATGTACCAGCAATGGGCCAATCAATTGTGTGTAATCATGATTATTAAGTCCAGCAAATTCAAGTAAATTCTTAATGTGAAAATTGATAAACCCTATATTTTTCAAGAAATCTCCTGTTTTTTATGAAGTTATTCTTATTTTGTGCTACATTAACATGATTATTTCTTTATGCATGTAACAAAATAGCATCAACACGTTTACTTTTTCATTTTGTCACTTGACATAACCTATTTATTTTAATTTTGAATTTATTTTTAACAGTTCTGTCTGCAATATTACTAGCATAACTTCTTTATGACATTATTACAGATATATTACAATTATAGAATTAGGATTCTTGAATGATTGATCACAACCATGGTTTCTTTCTCTTAAAAATATGAATAGTAATTGTAGCTCTTAAGCATCTTTATGTAAATTAGTTTATTTAGCTTAAGATTAGTCTCACTGATGTATTAAGTGCAAGAATATATCTCCAAGGTTACTGAACATCACTGAGTAATTTCAGATTTTATCTAATTCAACAACATGTACTACATTACACCAATGAGAAATATATATGGGCGATAAAAATGAATTGCCCCGAGTAAACCGATTTCTTGCACCATATAGATCACACTAAACCAACAACTGAGGCTTTATATAGATGGGTAAGACTAGTGATTTTCACTTGATAATATCAGGTTTCTTGCACCTTAAAGATCAAACTACCATATTAAACCAAAATATGTCTGTCTGTCTCTCTCTCTATATATATATATGGGCCAGGCATGCAATTTTCACTCCAGAATTCTCTCTCTCTCTCTCTCTCTCTCTCTCTCTCTCTCTCTCTCTCTCTCTCTCTCTCTCTCTCCATATGGGCCAGGCAAGCAAATTTCACTCGGAAATATCATTTTTTTTGTGTGTATTAAAGACCAATCAAGGCAATATACAGATGGGCCATATTGATTTTTTCCAACTTTAAGATCACAATACACTAACCCTACAAGTTGACAGTACTTTATTAAACTTTGCTTGGTGTAAGCCTTTTGGAATGATGTGAAACACATTTTCAATTAAGGCTACTGCAGGGTTGGTTTTCTACATTTCTAGAACCAAGAAAAGTACTCCATTCTTTGCAAAGAAATACAATCTGATGACAGTTATTATTCTATAATTCTGACATAACATGGAAGTTAAGGCCTCTATCTTCATTCTTCTTCCTGAAAATTAAATTCATACAATGTACATTTAAATTTGAAATGTGAGGAAATGAAGAAAAAGGCATTTTGCGATGTTTGTGTAAAACATTAACTGTGCTTTTAAAATAAAATTTGTGATAAATGTCATTTTTGAACTGGTTCTTAGAATCTGCACAGCTGAAACATTTTAGTATGTTATTTTGAGATTTTTTGAGGGATGCTGGAATATAAAATGTAACCACATTTATATAATCGCCAGATGGGTAATTTTCAGCCAGAAAAATTCAAAACATTCTTCAAAAAGAAAGGGCAGGTTACTTGTATTGAATAAAAAAATTAATCTCCGATAAGAATGGTGTATTGGCATATACATGTAGTATTACACTTGTCTGACTCTCCAATCATTTCATTGGGCCATCAATCCAGCACAGCATTGTTACATCATGTCTTTAGGTCAGTCAGTCCATGAACACATTTAATTTGTTTCTCTAAAATGGAACAAGCACCCTGTAAAAAATATTTAAATGTACTGAATGAAAACATTCGGTTGAAGATCTGTTATCTATTATATATAATCATATTCAAAAGGACAATAAATGTTTGTTGTGTGTATAGTTTCTTATCTGATTATAATCAGATAATTACACAGGAAGGCAACTATCTGTCAAAGCAAACAACTTTTATTTTCATGATATAACATGATTACCATAAATAGTACATAAAATATTTGTCTTGTGTCCATCAATTTCCTGTAGGCACCAGTATTGAATGTTTTAGATTTGGTAGATTATTGACCTATGGGTGTCAATGACCCTGAAATCTTAAACCATAACCTTCCTCTGGTCAAACTTTGCATTTCAATTAAACTCTGCAGAAATCATTATTCTGTTATCAGACTTATGGTGCTATATGTCCTTGACCTGTTACCTTAAGACCCGAAAATCTATTAACTTCTTTCTTACCCTAAGTGTAAGTCATCTATAAAGTTTGGTCAAGGTCATTTCATATCTTAAGTGCCCTCCACAAAACTTATTGAAGATGCAAGGTCAAAGCATGTTTCAGTGCACAATCAACACTAAATGTGACTTTTGATATTTTGGCCCCAAAACTGACAGGCTTCTTCTTATTCCATACACAAATCCAAGTCACTGATACAGAACTGAAGTTTTTTGTGTCAAACATTTTTCTTTTTTTCCATTGCAATAATCTCTTTACCCCTAGTGCAATCCAACTACAAAATTCGGTCCTAGTCTGTGTTGTGGAACTAATTTAACATTAATAGTGCAAACACCAGGCTCATCGAGTATCCCAAGTGCAAGTCAACAAGAACCTAATTTTACTGTGCAGAAACAGTATACAAAAAAGAAAAAAATACAAGTATTTGGATATTATAATAATGTTCACCACTGCTGTGGCTTTGGACGGGAATACAAATGAATCAATACAAATCTGGCAGCTAAATTGTAGCTAATGTAATCTATTGCTTGGTAAAAAAAATCCTTTTTTGTAAGGAAAAAAAATTGATAAAAAACAAGTAACATATAAAAAAAGTTTAGGACATAATAATACAAATAATGCATACAATTCAATACATCTCCAAATAAATGCAAAATGCAAAAAATGTTTACAAATATTGCATAAACTATAAAAATAAAAAAATGTGTAATTATGTAAATCTGCTCAAAATAACATGAACCTTCCAATAACAAATACACAACAAAATGTCTGCAATATAGGCACAATATTGCAACTATATTATTAACAGTAACAACTTTTCACCAAAACTAAAGTGATCAATGACTAGTTAACAACATTCAAAATAATATCTGATCAATGACAAGTGCATAACAGGATGGTCATTGTAAATCATGCAAGTTTAATACACTTCATAAAAACAAATGTGTAATAATTTATCACATAATGTTCATCTTTATTAGCTTCATTAAAGACTATATATCATTTATGTATTTTTTTAATTTATTACTTTTATTATTCAAAAATGTACAGGTTAGAACTTTGCAAATACTTTCGATCTGTTAACATGGGCACTCGTCTTTAAACAACACAACAGTTCTCTTTAGTTACGTGACGAACAGACTCGTTATTCATTTGTGGAACAAATTGATGAAGAATCATCAAGTTTAATTATTACTACTTTATATATTTTCACTTATCTGAAATCTTGTGAAGCTCCAATAATAAAAATTTGTCAAAAGACATCATAGTTAGTTTGTACTCTAATAAGAGTTATCTAATGACATCATAATTAGTTAGCCCGTACTCCACTAAATAAGTCTTGTCAAAAGATGTTATACTTAGCCTGTACTCCACTAAATAAGACTTGTCAATGACATCATAGTTAGCATTTACTCCACTAAATAAGACTTGTTAAAGGACAGCATAGTTAGTCTGTACTCCAATAATATGAGTTATCAAATGACATCATAGTTAGCTTGTACTCTAATAATAAGAGTTATCAAATGACTTCATAGTTAGCTTGTACTCTAATAATAAGAGTTATCAAATGACTTCATAGTTAGCTTGTACTCTAATAATAATAAGAGTTATCAAATGACATCATAGTTACCTTGTACTCTAATAATAAGAGTTATCAAATGACTTCATAGTTAGCTTGTACTCTAATAATAATAAGAGTTATCAAATGACATAATAGTTAGCTTGTACTCTAATAACAATAAGAGTTATCAAATGACATCATAGTTAGCTTGTACTCTAATAATAATAAGAGTTATCAAATGACATCATAGTTAGCTTGTACTCTAATAATAAGAGTTATCAAATGACATCATAGTTAGCTTGTACTCTAATAATAAGAGTTATCAAATGACTTCATAGTTAGCTTGTACTCTAATGATAATAAGAGTTATCAAATGACATCATAGTTAGCTTGTACTCTAATAATAATAAGAGTTATCAAATGACTTCATAGTTAGCTTGTACTCTAATAATAATAAGAGTTATCAAATGACATAGTTAGCTTGTACTCTAATAATAATAAGAGTTATCAAATGACATCATAGTTAGCTTGTACTCTAATAATAATAAGAGTTATCAAATGACATCATAGTTAGCTTGTACTCTAATAATAATAAGAGTTATCAAATGACATCATAGTTACCTTGTACTCTAATAATAATAAGAGTTATCAAATGACTTCATAGTTACCTTGTACTCTAATAATAATAAGAGTTATCAAATGACATCATAGTTAGCTTGTACTCTAATAATAATAAGAGTTATCAAATGACTTCATAGTTAGCTTGTACTCTAATAATAATAAGAGTTATCAAATGACATCATAGTTAGCTTGTACTCTAATAATAATAAGAGTTATCAAATGACATCATAGTTAGCTTCTACTCTAATAATAATAAGAGTTATCAAATGACTTCATAGTTAGCTTGTACTCTAATAATAATAAGAGTTATCAAATGACTTCATAGTTAGCTTGTACTCTAATAATAATAAGAGTTATCAAATGACTTCATAGTTAGCTTGTACTCTAATAATAAGAGTTATAAAATGACATAATAGTTAGCTTGTACTCTAATAATAATAAGAGTTATCAAATGACATCATAGTTAGCTTGTACTCTAATAATAATAAGAGTTATCAAATGACATCATAGCTAGCTTGTACTCTAATAATAATAAGAGTTATCAAATGACTTCATAGTTAGCTTGTACTCTAATAATAAGAGTTATCAAATGACATAATAGTTAGCTTGTACTCTAATAATAATAAGAGTTATCAAATGACATCATAGTTAGCTTGTACTCTAATAATAATAAGAGTTATCAAATGACTTCGTAGTTAGCTTGTACTCTAATAATAATAAGAGTTATCAAATGACATCATAGTTAGCTTGTACTCTAATAATAATAAGAGTTATCAAATGACATCATAGTTACCTTGTACTCTAATAATAATAAGAGTTATCAAATGACTTCATAGTTAGCTTGTACTCTAATAATAATAAGAGTTATCAAATGACATCATAGTTAGCTTGTACTCTAATAATAATAAGAGTTATCAAATGACTTCATAGTTAGCTTGTACTCTAATAATAATAAGAGTTATCAAATGACATCATAGTTACCTTGTACTCCAATAATAAGAGTTATCAAATGACTTCATAGTTAGCTTGTACTCTAATAATAATAAGAGTTATCAAATGACATAATAGTTAGCTTGTACTCTAATAATAATAAGAGTTATCAAATGACATCATAGTTAGCTTGTACTCTAATAATAATAATAAGAGTTATCAAATGACTTCATAGTTAGCTTGTACTCTAATAATAATAAGAGTTATCAAATGACTTCATAGTTAGCTTGTACTCTAATAATAATAAGAGTTATCAAATGACTTCATAGTTACCTTGTACTCCAATAATAAGAGTTATCAAATGACTTCATAGTTAGCTTCTACTCTAATAATAATAAGAGTTATCAAATGACATAATAGTTAGCTTGTACTCTAATAATAATAAGAGTTATCAAATGACTTCATAGTTAGCTAGTACTCTAATAATAATAAGAGTTATCAAATGACTTCATAGCTAGCTTGTACTCTAATAATAATAAGAGTTATCAAATGACATCATAGTTAGCTTGTACTCTAATAATAATAGGAGTTATCAAATGACTTCATAGTTACCTTGTACTCCAATAATAAGAGTTATCAAATGACTTCATAGTTAGCTTGTACTCTAATAATAATAAGAGTTATCAAATGACATCATAGTTAGCTTGTACTCTAATAATAATAAGAGTTATCAAATGACTTCATAGTTAGCTTGTACTCTAATAATAATAAGAGTGATCAAATGACTTCATAGTTAGCTTGTACTCTAATAATAATAAGAGTTATCAAATGACATCATAGTTACCTTGTACTCCAATAATAAGAGTTATCAAATGACATCATAGTTAGCTTGTACTCTAATAATAATAAGAGTTATCAAATGACATCATAGTTAGCTTGTACTCTAATAATAATAAGAGTTATCAATTGACATCATAGTTACCTTGTACTCCAATAATAAGAGTTATCAAATGACATCATAGTTAGCTTGTACTCTAATAATAATAAGAGTTATCAAATGACATCATAGTTACCTTGTACTCCAATAATAAGAGTTATCAAATGACATCATAGTTAGCTTGTACTCTAATAATAATAAGAGTTATTAAATGACATAATAGTTAGCTTGTACTCTAATAATAATAAGAGTTATCAAATGACATCATAGTTACCTTGTACTCCAATAATAATAAGAGTTATCAAATGACATCATAGTTAGCTTGTACTCTAATAATAATAAGAGTTATCAAATGACATCATAGTTAGCTTGTACTCCAATAATAAGAGTTATCAAATGACATCATAGTTAGCTTGTACTCTAATAATAATAAGAGTTATCAAATGACATCATAGTTACCTTGTACTCCAATAATAAGAGTTATCAAATGACATCATAGTTAGCTTGTACTCTAATAATAATAAGAGTTATCAAATGACATAATAGTTAGCTTGTACTCTAATAATAATAAGAGTTATCAAATGACATCATAGTTAGCTTGTACTCTAATAATAATAAGAGTTATCAAATGACATCATAGTTACCTTGTACTCCAATAATAAGAGTTATCAAATGACATCATAGTTAGCTTGTACTCTAATAATAATAAGAGTTATCAAATGACATCATAGTTAGCTTGTACTCCAATAATAAGAGTTATCAAATGACATCATAGTTAGCTTGTACTCTAATAATAATAAGAGTTATCAAATGACATCATAGTTACCTTGTACTCCAATAATAAGAGTTATCAAATGACATCATAGTTAGCTTGTACTCTAATAATAATAAGAGTTATCAAATGACATAATAGTTAGCTTGTACTCTAATAATAATAAGAGTTATCAAATGACATCATAGTTACCTTGTACTCCAATAATAATAAGAGTTATCAAATGACATCATAGTTAGCTTGTACTCTAATAATAATAAGAGTTATCAAATGACATCATAGTTAGCTTGTACTCCAATAATAAGAGTTATCAAATGACATCATAGTTAGCTTGTACTCTAATAATAATAAGAGTTATCAAATGACATCATAGTTAGCTTGTACTCTAATAATAATAAGAGTTATCAAATGACATCATAGTTACCTTGTACTCCAATAATAAGAGTTATCAAATGACATAATAGTTAGCTTGTACTCTAATAATAATAAGAGTTATCAAATGACATAATAGTTAGCTTGTACTCTAATAATAATAAGAGTTATCAAATGACATAATAGTTAGCTTGTACTCTAATAATAATAAGAGTTATCAAATGACTTCATAGTTAGCTTGTACTCAAATAATAATAAGAGTTATCAAATGACATCATAGTTACCTTGTACTCCAATAATAAGAGTTATCAAATGACATCATAGTTAGCTTGTACTCTAATAATAATAAGAGTTATCAAATGACATCATAGTTAGCTTGTACTCTAATAATAATAAGAGTTATCAAATGACATAATAGTTAGCTTGTACTCTAATAATAATAAGAGTTATCAAATGACATAATAGTTAGCTTGTACTCTAATAATAATAAGAGTTATCAAATGTCATCATAGTTAGCTTGTACTCTAATAATAATAAGAGTTATCAAATGACATCATTGTTACCTTGTACTCCAATAATAAGAGTTATCAAATGACATCATAGTTAGCTTGTACTCTAATAATAATAAGAGTTATCAAATGACATCATAGTTACCTTGTACTCCAATAATAAGAGTTATCAAATGACATCATAGTTAGCTTGTACTCCAATAATAATAAGAGTTATCAAATGACTTCATAGTTAGCTTGTACTCTAATAATAATAAGAGTTATCAAATGACATCATAGTTACCTTGTACTCCAATAATAAGAGTTATCAAATGACATCATAGTTAGCTTGTACTCTAATAATAATAAGAGTTATCAAATGACATCATAGTTACCTTGTACTCCAATAATAAGAGTTATCAAATGACATCATAGTTACCTTGTACTCCAATAATAAGAGTTATCAAATGACATCATAGTTAGCTTGTACTTTAATAATAATAAGAGTTATCAAATGACATCATAGTTAGCTTGTACTCTAATAATAATAAGAGTTATCAAATGACATCATAGTTACCTTGTACTCCAATAATAAGAGTTATCAAATGACATCATAGTTAGCTTGTACTCAAATAATAATAAGAGTTATCAAATGACATCATAGTTAGCTTGTACTCTAATAATAATAAGAGTTATCAAATGACATAATAGTTACCTTGTACTCCAATAATAAGAGTTATCAAATGACATCATAGTTAGCTTGTACTCTAATAATAATAAGAGTTATCAAATGACATCATAGTTAGCTTGTACTCTAATAATAATAAGAGTTATCAAATGACATCATAGTTACCTTGTACTCCAATAATAAGAGTTATCAAATGACATCATAGTTAGCTTGTACTCAAATAATAATAAGAGTTATCAAATGACATCATAGTTACCTTGTACTCCAATAATAAGAGTTATCAAATGACATCATAGTTAGCTTGTACTCTAATAATAATAAGAGTTATCAAATGACATCATAGTTAGCTTGTACTCTAATAATAATAAGAGTTATCAAATGACATAATAGTTAGCTTGTACTCTAATAATAATAAGAGTTATCAAATGACATAATAGTTAGCTTGTACTCTAATAATAATAAGAGTTATCAAATGACATCATAGTTAGCTTGTACTCTAATAATAATAAGAGTTATCAAATGACATCATAGTTACCTTGTACTCCAATAATAAGAGTTATCAAATGACATCATAGTTAGCTTGTACTCTAATAATAATAAGAGTTATCAAATGACATCATAGTTACCTTGTACTCCAATAATAAGAGTTATCAAATGACATCATAGTTAGCTTGTACTCCAATAATAAGAGTTATCAAATGACATCATAGTTAGCTTGTACTCTAATAATAATAAGAGTTATCAAATGACTTCATAGTTAGCTTGTACTCTAATAATAATAAGAGTTATCAAATGACATCATAGTTACCTTGTACTCCAATAATAAGAGTTATCAAATGACATCATAGTTAGCTTGTACTCTAATAATAATAAGAGTTATCAAATGACATCATAGTTACCTTGTACTCCAATAATAAGAGTTATCAAATGACATCATAGTTAGCTTGTACTCTAATAATAATAAGAGTTATCAAATGACATCATAGTTAGCTTGTACTCTAATAATAATAAGAGTTATCAAATGACATCATAGTTACCTTGTACTCCAATAATATGAGTTATCAAATGACATCATAGTTAGCTTGTACTCTAATAATAATAAGAGTTATCAAATGACATCATAGTTACCTTGTACTCCAATAATAAGAGTTATCAAATGACATCATAGTTACCTTGTACTCCAATAATAAGAGTTATCAAATGACATAATAGTTAGCTTGTACTCTAATAATAATAAGAGTTATCAAATGACATCATAGTTAGCTTGTACTCTAATAATAATAAGAGTTATCAAATGACTTCATAGTTAGCTTGTACTCTAATAATAATAAGAGTTATCAAATGACTTCATAGTTAGCTTGTACTCTAATAATAATAAGAGTTATCAAATGACTTCATAGTTAGCTTGTACTCTAATAATAATAAGAGTTATCAAATGACATCATAGTTAGCTTGTACTCTAATAATAAGAGTTCTAATGCACATGGTTACCACGCTATTGTTACGATAAATTTCCAGGTCATTTTCTGTTTTTTTCCAAGATAATTTGTTCAAGGTTCACATATGACCATTACTGAAAGGAATTAAAAACATTTTTGATTATAAAACATACATTTTCTAAATCTAAAGATGTTTCTCTTTGAAGACTCTCCAAAATATCTAAGCCAGAAAAGATGACCAAGTACAATGAAAACTACAAAATATATCAGATGAAACATGTTTGATTATATTCCTATAAATTGGCATGAAAAGTCATTTCAATGTACAGAATAAAAATTCTAACTTTTGTTTGCTGACCTGCATTATGCTGCTAAGTGGGAACAAGATAATTAACACAAATTAGTTTTGTTTTCTTTCACACCTTTAATTCTAAAGAATTCTATTAATAGTAATATTATCCTCACATATGTGTATAATCTTTAGACCAACAGTAATATTATCTCCACATATCGGCATAAACTTTTAACCAATATTAATATTATCCTCACATATCCGTGTATAAATCTTAGACCTATAATAATATTATCCTCACATAACCATGTATAAACATTTGACCTATCGTGATACTATCCTATGTTGAACACAACAAATAATGTCAAAGATAGATGCCTTTCAAAAATGCTAATAAAAGAAAATGATCAAACACTTCCTAATTAAGCTCGCAGAACAGGAAGTCCATGTATATTGACACATAAAGTTTAGATTTTAAAATGGTACCAAGGTTTTAGTTCAAAAGAGCAACAAAAATAATGTAGAAGATTTGTTGCCTTCAAAAAATTTGAACCATAACTCTAAAACTGCTCACAATGAACTAATATTACTGCCTAAGCAGGCAAGATGGAAACTCCACATCAGCAAATTAACTTTTTGACCAACAGTAATATTATCCTGAGGCACATGATATGTAACTATAACAAACCAACAGAATTATTCACCAGGATTCCTAACTAGATGTGACTAGCTATGGGAACTATATCATAGCATAAACTGTGATAATGGCATAAACATGAGATAAACTGTGATAATGGCATAAACTTGAGATAAACTGTGATGGCATAAACATGAGATAAACTGTGATGGCATAAACATGAGATAAACTGTGATGACATAAACATGAGATAAACTGTGATGGCATAAACATGAGATAAACTGTGATGGCATAAACATTAGATAAACTGTGATAATGGCATAAACTTGAGATAAACTGTGATGGCATAAACTGAGACCTACTGTGATAATGGCATAAACTTGAGATAAACTGTGATGGCATAAACTGAGACCTACTGTGATAATGTTCAAGATTTTCAATTGCTTGTAGCATTTAGAAGATATTTAAAAAACTTGTAAAACTTTTAACACTGCCAACAAAGGACTGCTGCATTTAAAAATGACAAGACAGAAATGGTGTATATCCTTTGAAAGTATTCAACAAGTTCACCTTAAGGTAACTTAAAGAGGATTTCTAAACTTTGACTTGAAAAAGGATAAGGAATTTTTTTTCCTTATTTGCATAAGGAAATTAAATAAAGGTACAAACTGCATTAAAACTAACCCCAAAAGCAAGAAAATGCATATAAATACAAAAATGTGATATCAACATGCATAGTTCCTAAAAAGGTATATAATAATTTCAAACACAAAACTTTAATCTGCTGTCTTCATATAACAGACTTAAATTGCAAAATTTAACATCAATATTGGTGTACACACACACACACACACACACACACACACACACACACAAGTAAATTTAGGTAAAAGAACATTAAACACGTTCAAGTAACGCTATTTAGCGCACAGCAAAATTAAATTGGAATTTTCCTTCCGTTTAAGCAATTAACAAAACCTTCATCAAAAGCTTTCATCCAAACTTTTGCCATCAATTGCTAAAAATGTGGAATATTTTATGAAAACAAAAGCACACAATATGCTCCCCCTGTTTTTAAAAATCTCCTATGTAGGCACTTAGTACACTAAATATAAAATTCAGCTACCATTTTTTTCTTATTAGATATACCATGATTGTAACCTCTGACCTTTTCACCCATTAATCTATCGAGTTCTTCATTTCCAAAACACATGGTTTGATCCAGGTACATACTCTAAAATAAAAGTTATTCAGCAGTTATTTCCCTTTAAACCACAGATTTTTTTCTTTTGACCCCAAAACCAATATACATTTTCCAAGCCTTATGTGCAAGCCCTTTAAAACATAGGTCAAACTACAGGATCAAGAACATAAATTATTAAACAAAAAACATTTTTGACCTTTTAGTGAACCTGACCTTCATAATATTAGCAAAAAATGGATGAGCTTCTTACTTACCTCATGTTCAAGCCAGACAGTTTGATTGATGTAATTATGCAGACGTAATGTTACTTTGCAAAAACCATTTTTCTTCTTCCAGAACAGTGACCTTGGCCTTTGACATTTTGACCCAACACTGATTAGGTTCTTCTTTATACCAAGTCAGAGATCATGATTTTTCACCCCATAATCAATAGAGTTCTCTCTTGCCCATTGTGCAAACTTTCAACAGTGGTTGGTAAGCGTAGATGGTGGAAAAAAAGAGTTATTATACCAACAAAAAAAAAACACTTTTGTTCTTTCAGTCACAATAACCTTGAGCTTTGAGCTTGAATCAAAACAGTTCTTCCTTACACTGTGTGTGAACCATACAGAATATATGGTAACTGTAGATGAATAATTTTTCAAGTTATTGTGCAGAATCAAGATTTGAAACAGACAGACAGACAGACTGGAAGATGTCACCACAACAATACATTCTGCAGACATTTGTTATTCAAAAGAAGAGAAATTCACATACAAAGTTTCTTCCACAAACTATAAAAGAATCTTGTACACAAACTATAACCTGCTATACAAACTTTAAATTATCCCCATAAATTGCAAAACAACCAGTAAAATTGAGTTTTAAGAAAACCATTATATGAGACAAGGCATATACCAATGAACACACAGCAGTGAAATTTAAAAGCATGATTTCTTTATATTAGCCAAAATAAAATGCATCGATACAAATATGCCATCTACATTTACCAACAATGACACGTACATCACCAACAACAGTGTCATAGTATAAGCTGCCCATTAATCCATGCAGGCAAGGTAAACCAGCAAAGAATTATGGTACAACTTCATATATAATTATTGTAACAAACTACTGGGACACAAATAGTCCAATTTCAAGATTTTCTAAAGGTTAATTGACAAGTGTACAAATTATCATTGTGCATAACCTTAACTGTATTCATAATAATAAAACCTGTCCATGTCTATGTATATGTAACCTACAAAGACTACAAAAGATTGTGATAAATTTACAATCAGTGCTAAAGAAACCAAAAATTTGTTTGCTTGTATTATTCACTGTAAGCAATGTCTACTGTGAAAATACAAAATTCTTTTTGCTGTAGATTAATTTTTTAAATCTTGCAGCACTTAGGTTCACTCACTGTAAAGTACCTTCCCCTTTTAAACAGTTGTTTGATCATGAATTCAAAATAAATTGCATACATTTTATTTTATTACTGTGGCAGTTATTTAATATCTTTTACTTAGAGTTAACTGTCAAATGATAAGAATCAATTAGTTTTTCTTAAATAATCAATGCCTATTAACATGTTTCGATACTGTATTATGATATAGCAAGAATGATTCATCAGTTCAAAATGAATAGGATTCATTAAAAAGCATCAAAATGAGGACGTACTGTGTATAAATATAATGAAAATGATCTCTCTCTCTCTCTCTCTCTCTCTCTCTCTCTCTCTCTCTCTCTCTCTCTCTCTGTATATAAAGATGATTTACACAAATTTATTCTGTCATGGCAACTTATATACTTTTCCAAAATTGCAGACTAGTCAAACTCTACATAAGGGAAAAGAATGAAAACAATGACATAGATACATACATGACCAGTACTGCAAGAGAATGGCTGTAAATCTTTAATGTGGTTATGAAAAGATAACATAGCAAAAATAAAAATAATAGAAATAAAACAAGACAATTTTGTAAAAAGGATAAAGCATTTAACACTACAATTACTACTGCTAAAAGCATGCAAAGAGGATTTTATATACATATACATTGGAACCCTGCTATAACATGATAAGTGGGGTCCAGATAATTGGATCGCATTAATAGTAGGATCGCATTAATGCGAGTTTAATAGTATTTTAATTCTTTACAGAAAACACCGCATTGGCATATATTCGTGTATTCGTGTTTAATGTATTATCGGACAAATATTAAATGAATTGTAGTTCATCCATATTGCAAGTAATTCTATGAAAAATTGCATAGAGATTTTAAATATTAATTTTAAATTTTAAATAATTTTAAATAATTTTGTCCAAGATCATTGTGTCTAAATTCAATGTCCAATATATAGCATGAACAGAGACTTAACACTGTTTACTTACCATCTGATAAAGTACT
Organism: Unio delphinus; assembly: GCA_029339505.1. Taxonomy (NCBI): domain Eukaryota; kingdom Metazoa; phylum Mollusca; class Bivalvia; order Unionida; family Unionidae; genus Unio; species Unio delphinus. Next base: position 8,684,905 of record JAQISU010000152.1, read on the forward strand.
GTTGTGGCATGCAGCTAATCCATAATACCTGTGATTCCATTGCAAGAATTACAAATGTATTTAAACTACCATATTTTCCAGCCTATAAGTCGATACTTTTTTACTCGAAAGTTAGGGCTTCGACATACTCTGAATCGACTTATATATAGATTGTGTCATTGAAAGTTTATATAAGTTACGTTCATAACTACAGGTAATAAAATGAAGTACAACATGGATGTGTTTTCAGTTATAATAAAACAAGCATGGACTGTTTATTCAGCTGTGTCAATTGATAACACAATATAGCAGCGATTTGTTCAGAAGTAAAATCACAAGCATGTTTGCATCGGTAATGCAATTTCACGATTGCCGGTAATATGGAATATCGTACAACGATACCATTACTAGTGTAAAATACGAAACCAAGATATTGACCTGGCCTCGTCTTATAATTCGAATTGACTTATATATGGACAAAGGATGGAAAATAAGTTGAATTGGTGAATTCGACTTATACTCCGCATCGACCTGAGGCCGGAAAATACATTATACAATATTTTTGTCACATCACTATGTGTCTGAATTAAATGGGAAAATTAACTGAAAATTAGGTTAAGAAAGAAGAAGCATGTGTATGTTTCATTATGTTCCAGGGTCTATGAATGGTGTCAATACAAATTGTAAACTTGATTTTCCATAACGGTAATAAAAAAAAATTATACAAAAAAATAGGAAATTAATGAAAATTTCATATAAAGAAACAACATACACATAAAATTGGAGAACTGAATGCAGTGAGTCTGTAATGGTCACAAGTCACTGATATAAAGTTTTATAAGCTGTACACATGTACAATTTCATACTATTTCAATTTCCGGCTAATAAAGCGGACTTTATTTACTGGTTAAATTATTTTATCTAATAACACTGCCAAGCTCAGAAAACATGTTGGCCGCTTTTGTTTTTTTAATGTTTTTAAAATTGTGAGAATCTTTTATCAACCACCGCATTGTCTGCTGCTTGGTTTTGTATGCAGTTAAAAGAAACACATATTGGCTATTGTTTGAGCAACAATTGTAACAAAATTAATTGAAGACAATGACAAGGATGATTTACTGGCTTTACTCATGGATCAATAATAAGTAACATTTCCAATAATGTTTATTTAGGCATAACAATTCAATAACCTGGTGACATTGATAAATTTCAGAAACCAAGCATTTTACACCTATTTCTTGTACATTATCATAGTATATATCGTATTATATTAGAATTCGTACACGATCTCTTTCCCAAAATCATAATAAACTTATGTATTTGGCAAGATAGAGTATGGCACTCTATGTGAGACCTCCTTCCACCTCCCCACATCATTCAAATATTTGCTGATAAAAATGCTCATAAGAAACTGATGCAAGTTATTACCAAAAATTATAATTTTCATAGGAAGAAAAAAAAAAGCAAAGATTGTATGTCATTTTAGCTCCCTTGTCTGACTTTTGTGCCCCCTTTCTTCTCTGATTTGACACCCCTGAGAAAATAGCTCCCTTTGCAAGACACTGCTTGGACACGACCATGTATATAGAACACCTTATACATTGTGGAAATTTGCTTTCTGCTGCCAATTTGCACTGTTGATTCCTTGTATCCAGATCTGAATTATGTCTGTAATAATTCACATTTTCTTACTCGTTCATTTTAGGCATTAAGGGCTCTTAAGGCCCTGGAGAATTTCAGTATTTCCACAGCCACTAAGCCATAGTCATTTCTTAGCATGGTGTAGAGAAACTCGGGGGCCGACAGATGGATCTGTTTCAGTTCGAGTAAAAGAGATCCATCTATTTCATTAAACCTGGAGAGAAAAAAATTAAATATATAATTTGGGGATACTTGTAAAAATGTCAGCATCAATAGCATTAAAATTCCCCAAGAAAGATCATATTTGTTAATTTAACAGCATTTATTTTATCATTATAAATACCCATTAAATGATAAAATTTATAATGAGCTGATGCATAACAATTTTATACTTTTGGAACATTAGATTCATACACTGCAGGCAAAGGATAAAACAGTTCAATTTTATACTTTCAGAACACTAGATTCATGCGCTGCAGGCAAAGGATAAACTACTTCCATCATCAAGGATCAAAGCCATTAATTGTATGACTTTGTCAGGCACATATACCACTGTCTAGTATGATATGGTACAATGTCCAATAATTCATCTTCATTGTTGTAGATACCAAATAAAGTTCTGAAATCCTCCACTGTATTCTATTCATAGTAAACACTGTCTGAATGATTATCTCAAGTGAAATCACTGAAGAGTTCCTCATCCTCTGTACCATCCACTACATTGGAAACAATCTTAATTGATTTTACCACCATCTCAAGGAATTTCTTCTAATCATTACATACCTACCGAGATACTAACTCGATATCTGAATGCTTTAAGTTTTGTCCCTTTATAAATTCTTTGGGTCCATCTACGATCTACCTGTACCACTGTTTATGCATATTTGCCCTGAATGGCTTGCTTAGGTAAACATCCGATACCTGTAGTATCTGATAGTTGTAGTTATGATGTTGTGCCACCAAGAATCACATCTTGGTATCTTTGAGGTTGATACAACTTCTGTTTCACAAGTGTTTGAAATATGCTGTTATAGAACAAACTCATTAATTTCTGTGTGTTTTGTATTTTTATATTTTTTTCTAGTCATATCATTATGATTTCTGCAGTGTGACAGTTTACAGTGATGTCCAGCATTATCACAGACATGTAGCATCGTGTCCCACCCAGTCACATTATCCTGATACCAGTCCTAACACAAACCTTTTAATGCTGAGTGCCAAGTGAGGCAGCTGCTTGTAGCATTTTTACAAGTCTTTGGTATGACTTGGTTGGGGTTTAAATACGCTACCTCCCGCACACGAGGCAGATGCTCTAACCACTAAACCACTGGAGCAGTATATTTTTTGTAATAAAGGTAAATATTAAAGCAAGTAAATACAGTAAGAAAAATCTTCCCTTCACTTCCTGAAGATAATAAAATATCTGATGAAAACAGTGCTCAAATGTATCCTGAAAAATTTTGATCAACTGACATTACATTATTGTGGAAATGACATCATAAAATCTTTACAAATAAAGGATCATTAATGTCAAAATTAGTTTGAAATTCTTAAAATAATTGGCCAAGGTGTCATCACATATTTATTATCATATATAAATTTTTGCCATTAGTTTAATTCCTTGCCTCATCAGACACACCGCAATCATAAATGGCCACTTTCGTTAGACAATCACCATGTCATCCTCATCTCAATACGAAAAGAATAACACTAGATAGTAGAAAGATGATGGAGAAATTGCCAATCTCTGCTTCATATATGTATCCACTATTAAGCAAAACCATTCAGTTTCTTACTATTATTAGTAATACAAATATATCTGGTAAGTGAGACTTGATACCATGCCAAATAATGAAGGGATTTAATCCACCTACCCTAAAATTAATGAAAAGATGTATTATAAGTTTATACTCAACAAGTGTTCGATAGACAGTGATGACTTAATATGGTATAATGTAATCACACATTCTCTCATTTCTATATGAGATTTGACATGAAATATGTCTTTTAACACAAAACTTGAACACAGAATTTAATCTTCTTGCCGCTGCCATGGACTAATACCTTGGTATTAGCTAACCTATGGGAGACAACCGAGTCAAAGCTCACCTTTCTATTTTGTTTTCAAGCCCCAAAGTAGACAACCATGTGGCTACATTGTTAGTGGTCCAATTCTGGACATTCATCTCTGCCTTGGGTGGGGAGCATTCTCTGGACATTACTCTTTCCAAAAGAGGGGCTGGAAAAATGAGAACATGAACCTTAAAAATAACAGTAGAGAAAAATATATCTAATTCACAATCAGATTAAAAGTGAAACCTGCTTATAAGAAATAACTTTTTAATTTAGAAAATAAAAAAATAACTAGAACTCTAACAATTGTCAGTGTTCATTAGATTTCATTATGTAAAAGATCTCAACCTTTCTACAGATTGATGTCATTCATGTCAGATAAATTCAAGACAAAATGACCTAAGATTCAGTGCTAATAATTTATGTCCTTAAATGTATTTACATCTGTTTGCTCACATTAGTAAACATATTTCAGACTGTCTTATAACACCAGGTGTAACACATGTGCTGCTAATTATCTGCCTTATCCACCTTAAATTCATGTACTGAGTACATTTCAGCATCTAGCCTCATAGTGATTTCATCCTAAGTCATCCTAAGTCATCCTAAGTCATTTGTGTCTGAACTTTGACTATTGTCTAATCTGTAAGAAAAATAAAATGTTTAAGCAGCTGTAGCTCTGCACTTGTTTTCTATTACTGAACAGAAGGTTGGTACTGAGCTATGAGTTATAGCAACACCTGGACGATAGCAGACAAATTTTACCAAAATAATTCACCATATTACTTGTGAGATGTTCAAGAATGAAATGTACAGGCAAATACAATAAAGTATGGTTTCCAGACGCTAAATGTATTATCAGAGAAAACTCACCTCTATTTAGCAAGTAATTGTTAAGAGTTTACTATAGGTTTCAGGAACATAAACATAATAAAAGCACAGACCAAACTTATTTTATGAAGTTGTATGTGCTACCCATGCAATAACCTAAGTACAATTAAATGTGCAAAGATGACAAAGTGTGGCTAAAATTATAAAGGAAGAACACTGTTAAGGGAAATACAGATGGAGTATCCTTTCCTTCTGAAGTCAGAACTCCTCCAACTTGTGAGGTCTCTTGTGGTGAAAGATTGCTTCTTAACAAAAGTGGAAGCAGTAACTGAGATATTCACTGGTTTTACCAAAAGTCCCTATGTCATGGGGAGATCACTGCCTTAAAGCCAACTATGTGGGCAGATAACTTTAAGCTCTTTTTATCTAAAGGTTTTATCTTGGAGGTCTGAATATGCAAGGTAATAGTAGTTCTGCTAAGGTATCATGATTGGGATATGTATTTAAAGACTTGTATTTGCACATGCTTAGCTTTTTAATTCATTGATCATTTGCTTTGAACACAACCCAGGTTTACTTCCTCACCATCAACAGTGTCCATATAGCCAATCTTCCCTCTATTTCCAAGTTCCTTAATAAGTTTTGACAGCTGAGTGTCGAGCTTGTTAACATCACTGAAGTCAAAATACAGCCTTGTACCAACCATCATTCCAAGCCAGCCATCAGGAGTGTATGTAGGTTGCAGTCTTAATGGAATGAAGTCCTTCCTAAGTCTGTATACATACTCTGACTCTGAAAAAATAACATAGTGTTCAATTTAATGACAGTGCTCAATTCAATAATATAGTGCCCAATTCAATACAAGTACTGAATTCAATAATTATTTGATTCAATTCAATTCAGTGCTCAATTTCATAGTATAGCGTTCAATTTAATAGCTGTGTTCAATTTAATAGCTGTGTTCAATTTAATAGCTGTGTTCAATTTAATAACAGTGCTCTATTCAATAGCATAATGCCCAATTCAATACAAGTACTAAATTCAATAAGCATTCAATTCAATTCAATACAGTGCTCAATTTAATAGCAGTGTTCAACTAAATAACATAGTTCTCAATTCAATAACAGTGTTCAATACAACAAGTGTTCAATTCACTTCAATAGTGCTCAATTCAATAACATAGTGTTCAGTTTAATAAAACTACTCTATTGGTTAGAGTATCTGCCTCGGATGTGGGAAGTCATGTGTTCGATCCCTGGCTGAGTCATACTAATGATTTATAAAAATGGTAATATTTGCAAATATTTAAAAAAAGAACCATAAGTTTATCTTGTTATGGCATGCCCCGTTGAAGAAACTGTAACTTGGTTCTGCAACAGTTACTGTTGTCATAAAACTTCCATCTCATAAATCAGAAAAATCAGAATGTGTGAAGGTGGTTGAAATCTCTGGTCAGCTATTCTAGCAACAGACATGCATATGACAATGTTTTCATATATATGCTAATAACATGCTTTTATCACTATGGCATAGATTTAACTATCAGCAAATCTCTAATTTATTCACTAGTTAAAATATTAAGAGAAGGAAAACAATACATGTGATAGAGTTCATAAGTGCAAAAACATTCCACATAAAATCTTGTTTCTAATTCACAGTCAGCAATGGGACACTAGGGAAAAGGCTGAAGTGTTCCAAATGTACACCGAGCTATGAAGAACATAAAGGGATTGATTTGAACAAGCTGGTTTTCAATCATATTTTATTCAAAACCAGTTTGATATTGTATCCCTTCAAACTATTAGTTTCAAAGTATTTGATAAAAGGTCATGCATTTATTTATATAATAAATGCTACAGGAAACACTTTACTTGACGAGCCATATTGCAGTCATGTTCACAGTAATAAACAAGTATGGAAGATGAACTACGGTCACAGGAAATGAAACAGGATAATAAGTCCAGAATCAAGTAATGAGAAACTGGAGATAAGACAAAAATAAATGCAAAGCATTGCAAGAACAATATGTCTATACTTGGCAAAAAATGTTTTGTTTAATTTAACAATGTATACACATATAGACTTCCACAGAAAAATGGACTTCAATATACACATATTTACCAATTTGCTTTTCCTACCAATTTGCTTTTTTTTTTTTCAACTTCTATGATATATTCACATAAACAATAAAGAGTTTTCTTTAAATACTAATCTAAAATATATTTAATGAAAAGTGACAGGAAAGACCACCTCTTTTGCCCAAAAAAGTATGGTCTCTCAAGACAGGTGATCTCTCATAACAGGCCAAAAAGCTATATAATCAATAAAATTTGTGCTCTTAGAATGTGGTCTCTCAAGACAGTTGGTCTCACAATTCAATGGTATTCAAGACAGGCTTTATATAGATAATTACAGATATGGCCACAGAACACACAGACATAGAAAATGACAGATATAGACACAGACAATTAAGACAGAAAATGACAGACACAAAAAATATAGGCACAGAAAATGACAGACACAAAAAATATAGGCACAGAAAATGACAGATAGACACAAAAAATATAGGCACAGAAAATGAGATATAGACAAAAACAATATAGACATAGAAAACATTGTTTTTGTAAAGTCATGTACAAAGAAATTATTTTTCTGTTATCAGGCTAATAAATTGATGTAACTTTTATTTTATTTAGGTTATTTTCACCATTCCGTTTTGTTAAAACTAATATTTATCATCAATAACTTAAGTTTCAATGGAATGTAGATGTAGATTTTTGTAGATTTTTGCTCTAAAGCAGTTTGTGCTAAGATTAGGCTTATGTAATACGTATTATCACACAGTAGGTGTAGTTTTCCTTAAGTATGTGCAGTTTAATATTTTTTTATATTACCACATGTTAAAATATCACTTTATAATTCTGATTGGGCAAATAGTAGCCCATGAAATTATTATGCAGTATCCTCTTTAATGATTGGCTGGGATCATGGGAAAATATTTTTAACACCACCTTCTGGAATGTTTTGTTTTGAATGAACATTTTTAGTGGCCATTTTTTAACTTGACTCATGAAAGGCAATTATGGAAAAAATATTTTGGCTGTCTGAATATGAATATGTTACTCCCACAGGGGCTTGTTATGTCATGTATAACAATATCATAATGAGAAAAATGGTGCAAAACCACAAAACAAGAACAACAATAAGAAGTAAAATTAAGGGTATTGCTTTTTTGATGGCAGGTGGGGGAGAGGTGGTATATCTGTAACATAGATACAGAATCCACTGTATATACAATTGTGGTTTAAATGTTAACTTACAGACGTAAATTAACTTTCCTCTGTTCAAATAACAATTTGGACATAAATGGATCTCTTGCCAGAACTTTATCCAACCATATCATCTTTACACAGTATATTTCGGATGCAAATCTGAATCAAAAAGAAATTTGTCTGTGCAGTCTATTGTTCCAAGTACTACAAATATCTGGTAACAAATGCATTGCAGCAAATGTGGGAATTTCTGCAGCCAGTAATCCTATTTCATATGAAAATAACAACAATGTAATATTTTGTTTTGAATGGAACATTCTCGGGTAAACATGTACACTAGGTCTACTGTGTTCCGGTTCTAACAATATGACATCCCAATGCATTGATCATTTTATTTTTTAAAATGATATTGCCATTATAAAATGTTCTGTTTAATATTCAGATGGAAGCTTTTCCTTTGATTTATAGTTTATAAAAAAGTAAAATCTACTTTTTAATAGTTCAACTTTGGGACTATATTTTATGCATAACAAATGAAAGGTGCACCATCTGCCAGAATGAACAAAATTATTCGCTCTCCTTTCTATCTAAATAATTTCTACTGAAATCAAAGCTATGTAATAAAAAAAAAATCTGAAATTGGTAATGATTTAATATAAAATTTATAAAACTCATTGAATAATGTCTAGCTTTTGTTCACCACGGCTTGGAAAAGCTGGACATTATTCAACTTGTTTCATAAATTCAATAATAAATCATTACCAATTTGAGATCCTTTATATAATTTTAAAAAAAAAATTGTATAATAAGTTTAGCATACTTATGTAATGTGCACAGTCCAAATGTACTGTTTTCAGAAATATGCATTTTATTTAAAAGAGAATACAATTATAAGCATATACGAGTACTGCAAGAGTACAATTATCAGCAAATTAGACAAGTGAGAGTACAATTATTACCAAATAAGAGTACTGCAAGAGTACAATTACCAGTAAACAAGAGTACTTCAAGAGTACAATTATCACCAAATAAGAGTACAGTGAAAGTACAATTATCACAAAGAGTGCAAGAGTATAATTATCAGCATATAAGAATACTGCAAGAGTACAATAATCTGCAAATAAGAGTACAGTAAGAGTAAAATTATCACCAAATAAGAGTACATCAAGAGTACATTTATCAGCATAGAGGAGTACTGCAAGAGTACAATTATCACCAAATAAGAGTACAAGAGTACAATTATCAGCAAATAATAGTAAGAATACATTATCAGCAAACAAGAGTACTGCAAGAGAGTACCATTATCAGCAAATGAGAGTACTGCAAGAGAATTCCATCATCAACATATGAGAGTACTGGAAGAGAGTACCATTATCAGCAAATTAGAGTACTACTATGAATCAAATCACACAAAATAGTACAACGCCTTCAAATATTTCTGAGAAGGACCCTGAATATCATTATTCTCATTAAAATCTAACATATCCAACAACCATGCCCATATCGTCTTTTTCTCTAAAACAAAAAGTGAACTAAATGTATGAAACAGATGAAGTCGTCTTTTTCCCCAACCTGGCAGAAAAATGTAGGGAGACTGAAGGATACATCCAAAATTTTATATGTAGGCATCTGTATTTACAAAGTAACACATACACTTGCTTATAAACAAAAAGTGAACTAAATGTATGAAACAGATGAAGTTGTCTTTTCCCCATCCTGGCAGAAATATGTTAGGAGACAGAAGGATACATCCAAAATTTTATATGTAGGCATCTGTATTTACAAAGTAACACATACACTCGCTTATAAATTGAGTCCTACTGTAACAATCACAAACACAGATGTGCCTTTTGCACAATGTGCCAGCAGATATGAGTCTATATTGTTTATTCTACTGATGACTCCAAACAAACTGCATGGACACAGATCTACTGGCAAATATGCATGGAAGATCTGTGTCGTTAAAGTTTGCAAATCAACTTATAAGAGAGTACCTGCAGTCAACTGGCAATTAATAGGCTTAGACAGAAAAATGAATTGTGAAAAATAAAGATAGAAATGAATGAAAAGCTCATAATATTTGTAACTGATGAACTGTGAATAGCAAAAAGTCACATCTACACCATCAGTCGAACACATGGAGCAAAGTTAAATCAGATATAAAGATTTAACAGGGAAGTCAAAGTATGGATTGGATGGATGGATGGATGAATGGACAGACCAATGGATAAAACTATAACAACATAAAAACATAATGAATTTTGAATAGAAGATGCACATAGAAACCATTAGTCTAATATATGTAAAAAGAATCACAGAATTATCTTGACCAGTTGTAGAGCCATGCACTTATTATTAATATCGAATCACATAAATATACGACATAAATATACGACATATTAAATCACCCTCCACAAATGAAATTAGTCTATAACTTAAAAAAAGGGACATAGCTCTTTTAAAGATAGTACTATTTTAATAATAATAATAATAATAATAATAATAATAATAATAATAATAATAATATAATAATAATAATAATATAATAACAAAAACAATAATAACAGTACTAATAAAATAATAATAATAATAATAATAATAATAATAATAATAATAATAATAATAATAATAAATTATTTAAAGGGTGTAACACAATTAGCTGAAGAACTAATCTACCCTGAGGTCTTCATACAAAGGAATTTACTTATTTTAACTGCATCTCTGAAGCCACTGGATATGTTAGGTTTGGAAGAAGGAAGTAGAGTGGGCATTTCTAATCTCAACTGGAATACTATTCCAGAGCAAAGGTTTCAGAGCATTAAAAACTTAATTTGGGAATAATACCTTGATATTTAGTTTTGGAATTTTAAAATGTTTGAAAGACATGGATCACATGTGGGGAGTAATACCAAGTAGTCTATGCTGGAATAGGGATTGTAAATGTGTACTTGCACTATCATTGGATATCCTGTACATTAATTTGGCTTTTATCAACCAGATTCAGTCTTTAATTGTCAATATTATTAACTTACCCACTAAATTATGCTTCCTTTCTTTCTGGATTGATATAAGTCCAAACATTATTTTTTTGAAGATGTGCTAGCTTTGATATGATTTTATCATTTGAATTACCCTATATTGAAATACAGTTGTCTATATTGCTTTGTACTGAACTGTGTCAAAATGCATATCTTCTCATAATGAACATAATATTCATCCTGCTGCAAGTAAAAAATGGCAGTAAGTCAAAGAACTGAAAAATTGTGGAAGCACAAAGATTTGTCAGCATGCACATCTTTAGATGATGACCAGCCAGAGTATGCACAAAGCTTTCCTGCACTCCATAAAAATGCAATACAGGTTGCATTCACTTTATTATGTCCTATTTGATCATGAACATCTGGTACCTTAATCTGATATAATGAGCACTGCATAATTACCAGAGCGACAATTTGGACTGTCCTTGTACTTTTGGGACATGCAAATTAGAACCACTGAGGCCTTCTCTACAGCCAGTGCCATAGCTTCCAACGTTGACCCAGCTGGAAAAAAAGAACTGTAATTAGTTTACACTTGTATCACCAGAAGATATTTTAGATATTTCCAAGTTTTGGAGAAAAATATGTTTCTTCAGCAGTACTTACTGACAATTATACATTAAGAGAACAAACATACCTCATAAACTTCTTAACAAAACTGCAAAAAGACATCTGCCAACCAAGGGGAAGTCAGATGAGAGTGACCTCCACTTGGTAAGTGAGACTGGTGCCAAATCCTGTTCAAATGTCTAGTACTACTGGTGCTTTCATTTTGATATGACTGCATATAAAGATGTTTGCACATCATACAAAGACAAAAGCATGGCATATAAAGAAGTTTGCATATCATATAAAGATGAAAGCACAGCATATAAGGAAATTTGCACATCATATAAGGACGAAAGCATGGCATATAAAGACAAAAGCATGGCATATAAAGAAGTTTGCATATCATATAAAGATGAAAGCACAGCATATAAGGAAATTTGCACATCATATAAGGACGAAAGCATGGCATATAAAGAAGTTTGCACATCATATAAGGATGAAAGCACAGCATATAAAGAAGTTTGCACATCATATAAGGCCAAAAGCACAGCATATAAAGAAGTTTGCACATCATATAAGGATGAAAGCACAGCATATAAAGAAGTTTGCACATCATATAAGGATGAAAGCACAGCATATAAAGAAGTTTGCACATCATATAAGGATGAAAGCACATCATATAAAGAAGTTTGCACATCATATAAGGCCAAAAGCACTACATATAAAGAAACTTGGACATCATACAAGGATGAAAGCACATCATATAATGAGATCTACGCATCATATAATAAAATTTATCATCTTAAGACAGCTATGGCATTCCATACAATCCCTAGATTGTGATCTTACTGAGATAGTGTATTTTTGAAAGACATGGCTCATTTTATAGTTTAAAAATGATCGATGGTCGAATAAACAGTTATTTGTAGCTTTTAATAAAATGTAATATATTTTGTTAAATATTTTTTATAAAAATAAATCCCAGTACCATGTACATTACAATATAAAATTTTCACAAATCAAAACTTTTTTTTTATTCCTGTTGGGGGCAACATTCTAAAATGAAGTAACAACTACACAAGTTTTGTTATTTTAAATTCATGTTTAATATTCAATTTTAAAATTTACATTCAATGTAATCATTATAAAAGTACTTGCATTCAACATATATATCCCTAAGTGTCTCCATGAGAACCTAAGTGCTAACTTGTGATCTCTGACTTGCTTTTGTGTTTTTTGCATCATTACAGTTAATTAAATGTTAGTTGCTTCACAGTACCATTGTTTATTCAATAAAGTATGTAAAAGTCATTCAAGAGTCCTATATGTTTAAGAGCTAATGGTGACATCTATGTATCAAGTCATTTCATTTCAGTTGACTAATTCAACACCGTTATGAATGACAATATGCAAATCACCCTAATTAAAGTATCACACATTAATCAGTAATTACTCATACTCATTCATGCATGTGATCAAGGATAGCAAAGGAATTGAGTAAATGGATACACAGATAGCGTAAATCATTGAAGAAGTTATTTAAAATGTTTGTAGTGAACAACTAAGCTTCACAGATGCGGTAAATCATTGAAGAAGTTATTTAAATTGTTTGTAGTGAACAACTAAGCTTCACAGATGCGGTAAATCACTGAAGAAGTTATTTCCAATGTTTATAGTGAACTTAAACTAAGCTTCACAGATAATGTAAATTATTGAAGAAGTTATTTAAAATGTTTGTAGTGAGCTTAACCTAAGCTTCACACATTGAGTAAATCATTGAAGAAGTTATTTAAAATGTTTGTAGTGAACTTAAACTAAGTTTCACAGATAGGGTAAATCATTGAAGAAGTTATTTAAAATGTTTGTAGTGAACATAAAATTCCCAAATTAGTACTTGGAGATATGCTCAAGCAGAGTCAATATTTTACTCTCAGAACAATTTAAAAAAAAATAGAGTTTCAATGTTGTTGCTTTATAAAATAAATGTTTGGTTTTTTTTTATAAAAGAAGATGCTTCTGTTTTAATGAATCAACAATAACACTACAATGTATATACATGCTCATGCAAAAATCAGTGAGATAATTAACTGAGGTTAAAAATCAAACTGAGTATGTATGTATGTATGTATGTATGTATGTATGTATGTATGTATGTATGTATGTATGTATGTATGTATGTATGTATGTATGTATTGTATTGTGTGTGTGTGTGTGTGTATTGTATTGTATTGTATTGTATTGTATTGTATGTATGTATGTATGTATGTATGTATGTATGTATGTATGTATGTATGTATGTATGTATGTATGTATGTATGTATGTATGTATGTATTGTATTGTGTTTGTGTGTATTGTATTGTCTGTATGTATGTATGTATGTATGTATGTATGTATGTATGTATGTATGTATGTATGTATGTATGTATGTATGTATGTATGTATGTATGTATGTATGTATGTATGTATGTATGTATGTATTGTGTGTGTGTGTGTGTTGTATGTATGTATGTATGTATGTATGTATGTATGTATGTATGTATGTATGTATGTATGCATGCAAGTATGTATGTATGTATGTATGTATGTATGTATGTATGTATGTATGTATGTATGTATGTATGTATGCATGTATGTAAATATGTAGTTTCATAGGATGTTAGCACAACATAGTTGACATGGTGCAAATTAAAAGATAAGTCCTAGTAACTATCATATTAAATTTGAGTACCCAAAGTTTGGAAAGATACACATGAATTACTCAAGTTCCTTATCCTTTCCCAGTAACTATGATATTAAATTTGAGTACCCATAGTTTGGAACCAGGTCCCTGTACACTATGTGTTCTCTGTAGCATATAGATAATATCCTGAATTTTATGCACAGAATATACTGTGTTACATTTGTTAAGAAGAAAGAAATGTACAGTCTTGAAACGTTGCACCAATTTTACTGGCGGATGCAAATTTTCACCAACATTATGATAAAATTCTCTAAATACATCACTCCATGTTAGCTACTGATAACCAGTGCATAGTGACACAAAACAGTCTGTGATGTTTTGGCGCCGGCTGGTTTGGCGTGACCGATTTGGCGCTTGGATGTTTTGGCGTGGGCTCTTTTGGCATCAACATGAGGATTAACATCAAAAGATTACACATTATCCTTAAGATAATTAGAGGCCATGTTGACATTTACAAAAGAACTAGAAAAAAAAAATATAAGCAGGATGCTTAAGATAATTGACTCTATTGGTATATTGTCATGTGAGTCATGACCACGTAAGGATTCACAATTTAACCTTTTGATGTCTAACGTGTTATTCATATTTGAAAATGAAAGCTATGATAAGGTAAAAGAAGTACATGCAAAGGATTAACGATTTAGCCATTCAGGCTCAAACCCACTTCTATATAGTTGTTTGTTTATATAAGTGTGCTGTTGAATGTATTAAAGTAAAAGTTTTTTTGGAAATGAACATTATGAAATCGAAGCGTGCTCAAGAAAAGTATGTGCACGATGGATATAAATACGTTTTTGATAAATACAGTGCCAACAAGCTTATAACGTTTTGGCAATACGAGTTGAAAAATTAATGTAAAGCCCATCTTCACACAGCTGCAGATGACGGCCAATTCATTGTACTGATAAATGAACATAATCATGGGAGTGATGTTGCAAAAGCAGAAGTGGACAAAATTATGAATGATATGAAGAAAAAGACATCAGCTTTCAGACATTTTAGCTATGTTGCTGTTTAAATTAAAGTTACAAATCAAGCAAAAGCAGAAGTGGACAAGATTATTTGTTTCCCTTATAGTTTTAATTAAAGTTTTAATAACACATAGGCTGATCATTGGAATAATTTTATTTTTATTTTTAACTTTATATTTCACTTACTACATCTCTTTGATCACTGAGTGAATCAATGTCATCCTTACCTGCTCCACTAATGTAAAGTTACCTTTCAACAGGAATAAGAATTGCTCAGCACCAATGTATCCGGAGACAAACCGGCCGGTGCCAATATGGCCGGTGCCAAACCGGTCATGCCAAATCGGTGGCACCAAAATGTCCTGCTTCAACACAAAACTAGGGTCATGGGACAAAAACTGTTTGTGCTGTATGCAATCTGGAACATCTACATATATAGCTTTCATTACTAACTGACAAATATAAACAATAGACTGGAGAATTTAGGAAAAAACAAAGCAGTTACTCATATGTTCCACATCCATCCAGACTTTGTACCCAGCACATCTCAATTTGTCCTTGACCTTCATCATGACTGGCTGAGAATCCCACTGATAGCTGATCATAACATGGGGGCATAAATGTTCATGTAGTAACTCTGAAACAAAAGATGTAAACTTTTGTTTTCTAAACCCCAAACTAATTTGAACAGAAATGTATAATGAAACCATCTCTATACAACTCTAAATTGAATTGTATCTACTATTTAAATGTTGTTTTCATAAAAATTCCTTTCATCTTTTAATATTCAAATCAAATAATCAAAACTCTGATATGAAATCATACTGACATCACTGGCTAGGTGATTAAACAGAACGTCATATCTCCTAGTATTTCTAAAACTCCACCTTTCTGCCTTTCTCCAGATCATTAAAACACCTTTCTTATCAATATTATTTATTATTTTTTTTATTTAGTTTTGTTTATTTAATGTGGGATAAACAGATAAACGATAATTTGATTTTATGAAAGATTAAATTATAAATTTCATTACTGGTATTAAGTATTTTTAAATTTGCAAAATATACCTTTTGTAATATGTGGTCCTTTCTTTAACAAAAGTGCATCTTTTCCCCTCCCCTCTATCTGAAAGCCCTGGCTGAAGCCAATATTTAAGATTAGTGGTAAATTCTCAATTTATTAAATCACTTTGCCATATAAAACAATCTACGACATTGCAATGGACTAAATTCGTAATCTCATCCATCCACAGGGCTTCAACATGGATCAATTATTGGTAAATGTTAGGAGGCTCCTTGGTAATGAATGTGCCACCAACTAGTGTCCAAAGGCTATTTGATCACATTACCAAGTAAATACCTAGATAAAGTGCTCCATCAAACCTTCACTTCTCCCTCAGTGCCCATTAAGATAAGCCCCTCTGTCTTCAGTGCCCATCTTGTCTCCCCCTCTCCAATCAGATCCCATCCAGTATCTCCCCTCTGAACTCAGTGCCCATTCAGTCTCTCCTCTCTGCCTTCAAAGCCATCCAGTCCTTCCCATTTGAACACAAAGCCCATCCAATTTTTAATCTCTGAACTTAGTGCCCATTTGGTCTCTCCCCTCTGACCCAGTTACTTAACTATATGATCACAAATGCTGATTGACAACTCAAGACTAAAAAAGTCTGAAACTTTCCAATTACACAGTGAGCTGCTGAGAAAACATAGGGGGCTAACAAAAAAATCCTTTTTAACTTTGAGTCTGATTCCAAATCTTGCACTCAATACATTCTGTACCTATGAAACCTGGTTCTAGTAGAAGCCACAACAGATCATTGATTAGCTGTCTGGACTCATATTTTCATTGTTATAAGTTCAAAGTTCAACCGAGTGGACAACACAAGTCAAAATAAGGCTTAAATAAATTTACCTTTGACCTTTGACCTTTGTCAATGTCTTAAGATAAGAGTTTTGTGTGTACCTGACTTTTGTCATGCTTTTAAGTTAAAAATAAAATATTTACTGATATACATGTACATGTTCAAGGTTTACAAAGTTTAAGTTAGAATGTTCTGGAAGATAAGCTGTGACCCACATCCTGGTTATTTTATTGCTTCTGTAATCATCATACATAAATCTCTGTGCATGCACTTGCATTCCAGTAGTTGTTGTTGTTTTAGGATTTAACGCCTTTTTTCAGCACACGATAGGCTATACATGGCAGCCAGTATTATTGGTGCAGGAAGAACCCAAGAAAACCCACAGAAAGAACCATCGTCCCACGAGAAGCTAATGGCAAGCTTTCTCACATACCCACATTGGCCGAATCTGAGACTTGAACTCACATATACAGAGGTGAGATGGCAGTGATCCGTAATGGAGAGTGCTTTAGACCACTCTGCCACTCGGGGCCCCGCATTCCAGTAGTGTTTATGTCTGCAGAAATGCCAGATGCATGGAACGGAAACTAGAAAGGATAAATTAATGTAACATTGTAAGTTTGTTGAGCTTGCTAACTTCTGACCATGCTTCACTGCACTAATTTGCAGTTGATAGTCTATTATGTATATGTAAATTAATGTTATGTATGTATGTATGTATGTATGTATGTATGTATGTATGTATGTATGTATGTATGTATGTATGTATGTATGCATGTATGTATGCACACAAGCATGTACATACATACGTACGTATGTATGTATGTTTGTGTCAGTTTTTTGTTTGTTTTCTTTTATTCTATTGCATGTTAATGTAATGTAATTTTTTACTGGATTTGTTATTATTCTTAAACAGAGTTCAGTTCTGACTTTTTTTGTTTTTTACTTTGTGAATTTTTTTATGTAAATAACTAATAAATGAAACATTATATCTAGTTGCTGACTTTAATTCACATTCAGTGACAGTGGTAAACAACTTTTAAAAAAAAAATTCAAAAATTTCTTCAGATTCAGAACAATTAAGTTGAGTCAAGGTTACAGTTGGTTGACATCATATTTTACATGTAACAAACTTCAATTTCTTTCTAGAAAACTGAACTCTTTATCCTCGTCAGGGAATCTGTTTTGCATTGTATTTAGCTTTATAGCTGAGGTTATGATAAGAATTTTAACAGTTGTGCCATAACACTTAAGACTTCAAGTATTTTTTTATGTGACCAGTTTGGGCCAAGTTTTTTAATTTTCTTCAAATTATTGAAATTCAAGTGATTATTTTCCCTGGAAATAAGTAAGTGCTCAAATAACTCTTGGACAAAGACATTCCTTGGAAATTTTACAAAATTTTTAAAAAACTGGAATATTTTATGTGATTTAACAAGAGACTGTTGACACATCATTACACATGTCATCGCCTTCCATCTTGGATTCCATTTGGATTTGAACTCTGATTTCCTTAGAACTTTTCACTGATACTTGTTAGTTAATTCTTGGATTATTTTTGGGCTTAATTCATGATACTGTAATTACTTTTCTTTTTTTTTCACTTAGTATTTTCGGGAAAAAAATTATTTGTTAAATTTTAAAAAGCTTGTTGTCTTTACTCTTTTCTGTTACTTATTTCAAGAGCATAGACTTGTAACAAGTTAGTGACAATAACCTAGCAGTTTAATGATTCTTCACAGTCTGTGATAGCAATGCTTATGTTTCGTACTGTTTTCTTATAACTGACAACTAGATCCTGAAACCTGTCAGGGCCAGCTTGCATTTTGTTAGCAGCGAACCCTTCAATCAGACTGTTGGGCTTTGCTTCAAGTGAGTCAAATCCTGTGAGGAAAATGGCAAATATATTTTATTGGCTTACTTATATTGAACCCTAATTAATATTTTAAAAAATATCAGTAATAAGAATAATATGATTAATGGTCCATGAATTGACCCTGGAGGAGCATCTTTTTGAAATTAGGTTCAGCTCTCCAAGACACGCAGCATATTAATTTTCCTCTTAAAATTTTGAGAGATAGCCATCAGACATGCTATAAACCCTTAATTTACAAAGAAGAATATGAGTCAAAAGCATATGATAAATCCATCAAAACTGCAGCCTAGTGGTTAGAACATCCACCTTGGATGCAGTAGGTCGAGCGTTCAATCTCTGCTTGAGTCATAACAAAGACTTATAAAAATGGTACTATAGTAAAACCTGTCTTGAGAGACCACCTGTTTTAGGAGACCATAATATCAATGCACACGTTTATTGATATAGTGATATGACCTGTTTTGATAGACCACTTGTCTTGAAAGACCATTATTTTTGGCAGAAGGGGTGGTCTTTCAAGACAGGTCTACTGTAACAGCTGCCTCGCTTGGCATTCAGCATTAAGAGGTCAGTGTAAGGACTGGTCACCCTGGTGTCTGGATAAAGTGACTGGGTGGGACATCATGCTACATGTCTGAGGCATGATGCCCCAATGCTAAGCAATACTATAAACTGCCACATTGCAGACATCGTCACAATTTGACTAAATTTTTTAAAGCTACATCATAAATCCCAAACACAGCACTTTCAGTCTTCAAGTAACAGTGGTTTGGCATTCATGACCTGTATGAAAAGTACCCAAATCTTTGTTAAAAATGTTCCCCAAAACATGGTACAAACTGGGCCTCAATTGATTACTCCAGCAGTCTGTATATGATGGGTTGAATGCTGACCAATGTCCATAGTTATTTTAATCAAGAGGACAGCTCTTTTTGAAATTCAGATTCCTTCAGGCATTCATGACAAATATTTGATAAAATTTTGTTGAGATCATGGCCAACAAGGATTAGAGCTCCAGCTTTTAAGACTTTAATATAAATTTGATATTCTGCAACCACCATATTGGCATATATGCAAATGTGCCATTAGACACCAATCAATCAGTGTAGAATCTAGCAGTGTGGTGAATACCAACCTGTAATAGGGGATGTACATGCATCTGTAATAGATGCTGTGACAGGGATACTCTCCAGCTCCCACACAACCCCTCGAGCAGCATGGCTTGTATCCTTTCTGATGCACTGATGCTGAAGTTCATGCAACCCTACAAGAAAATACAATAGTAGTAAAATGGGGAAATAAAAACAAATGGAAGAAAATACCAAAGAATATTTACTGCTTGTTTTAAGAGATCAACTTTTACTTCGATAAAAGTAAAATAGTTTTTAACATCACAATTGTGGACCATTACCTACTCCATCTGAATTTAAAATGAAGTTGGCTTGCAACTAAATTTAGTTACCCTATAGGACTAGCAACATTTATAAATAGTCTAATTGTTCGGAATTAACTTGTTAAGCTTATTGTAGTGTAAGCCTTAATCTAATTAGCTTTAAAATATCAATTGGCAGTAAAAGTAATCAGATATTCCACACTGGATTAGAACAGATATACATCAACAGCTGGTTTATGTTCTACATTCACTAGGATGTAACTTCACTGGGAAAATACTTTCATGCATTCTCGTCTCCTCATCACAACTATATTGATGTCTTGTAAATAATAAACAGTATAGATCACATTCAGGAGTTATTCTTCAAAAGCACATAACATTACATCTGCATAAAAATCAATCTATATATATATATATATATATATATATATATATATATATATATATGACATTCCTATAAATAACAATAATTAAAAAATAATATATATATATATATATATATATATATCATTAATTGCAGTTGAGATTAAAAGATTAAGACAAAAGTTTAACAAATTTAACCTTTACTTAGTTTCCAAGATCCGCTTCACTTATATATATATATATATATATATATATATATATATATATATATATATATATATATATATATATATACTTACTTTCCAAGATGCCTGGTGTTTCTCTAATTTTTTGTTTATTGGATAGACTGAATCCAAGACTCCATAGACCACTCACAGCCAAGTGTACCTCCTCATCGTTTCCTACAGCTAAAAGTTTGCTATATAAAGGTAGAGCATTGTTTCTCACTATCCTCAATTTGTTGCTATCATTTATTGCCAAATTGTTCAGCCCACGGAGTGTTTCTTGAACATCCATCCCGTAGGTGGCTGAAAAATGCTTTTCAGAGTCCATAGCACAACCCAATACTTGGATGATAAAAGATATATTTTGATCATCAGAGTTGATGATTTCATTCTCCGCTTCACTTATAAGGTAAGACAGTATAATAAGAACCTTGGCCGTAATGATCTGTACTCCGCTACCTGACAACAAAGACTGCAACAAGGGAACCACTTCCAGATCTCGTAGAGTCCACTTGCTTGATTCTAAATGTCGAACAATGTTGTGAAGTATACCTAAAATAGCCTTAACAAAATATATTAGCTTCTCTGATGACATATATGGAATGTTTGTAAGATATCTGAGTAGATTAATCAAAGTAGGGTTCATTACTTTGCTTTCTAGGATATGCTTGCAAAATGCTTCACTGGCATCACATAAAACCCAAACAATAGTAAACATTTTCTTCAATGTCAACCATGTTACTTCGCCACTCTGAACTGTATACTGAACCAACTTCACCTCAGTAGAATTCATTTCTGAAACTGAAGCTGTATTCATTTCTAAACTATTGCAAGTATTTTCAAAAGTACTATCAGAATGAGACTCAGAGGTTGAGAAAGCAAGAAACAGAAAATATTTCTCAAAGATGTTCACAAAATGATGCTCCATCAGAATCAATGCAATTTTAGCTCTATTAAATCTATCTGTTGCATTCGTTTCTTTCAAAATTAAATTCACGTTTGTGCTCCATTCGTCCGCATCAACCTTCTGACTCTGAAGTATTTTTATAGCTGTACCAATAGCCGCAAATTTTTGAACATCATGTGAGCATGACTGTTGCGATGTTCCAAATGTACCGTCAGTGCAGCTTTCCCTATCATGCTGAGAGAAACTTTTCACTTTTAGTACCAACAGTTTGTCAGATTTATTTTCAAATACATGCTTTGTAATCTCTGTTGGTAATATACTTTTACTATAAAAATGTTCAGAAGTATTTGTACCATTCAGAGAAATATCACTAGCAGATTCAGCATCTAAGACATGCTTTGCAATCTTTTTTAATGGTAGAACTTTATTATCATAATTTTTCTCAGTATTTAGCATCTTTTCCAGGGTTATGATTGGTTTATCTCCAGTTTCATCTTCTAATACTTGCAAAGCATCTTCCTCTTGGAGTAATAATTTTTCATCATATTTTTCATTGGTTTTTAAAAATGTATCTACGTTAATTACTTGACCAACTATACTAATTGATGTACAATCCTCTTTGGTATCAACCTTTTCATTGGAAGAACTGTGCTGATTTACATCAGGTACAGGCAGATTAGACACAGTTGCTATGTCACCAGTCTCAGAAAATACATCATTCCAAATTGATAAATGATGCTGATATTTCAAAGAGTCGTTGCTTGTACTCATGATTTCTGTTTGATTCTAATTTTGTACACTAATCTATTCGGAAACCTATATTTATAAGAGTTGTAACCAAACTTTTTATTACACGATTTTACTTGTGTCATTTTGAGAATACGAACATTCCGTTTGCATATAATAAACTCTCTTCCCCACCCCACCCCTTCTCTCTCTCCTATTCTTTTCAGTAAAAAATGCACAGTGTGTTCTATTTTAACGGGAAAAAGTGGCATTGGCTTAACTTCACTTTTAACACCCCTCTCCTCACGATCCAAGATAGTCCTACTTGTAAGACATAGCACAAGTTGATTTTGTTTAAGTGCTCCGAAAACATAAATATCAGCGTCGGGTCTTACATGTAGGACTAGATCCAAGAGAACTTAAATATGAACTTTTTAAAAAGAAAATTCAATACCGGCCCTTTTTAGCATGACTCCTTGCGTTTTTGCATATTTTTTCATATATCACTTTAGTCTGTATCACTTATGTAGCGTTAATAAAATATCCACACAATGAAAGATTCTTTAATATATACACTATTCAGTGTTCTCCAAGCAAGCAAAGGCAACGAACTACATGGAATTGACAAAAGTTGCTACGTCAGTCGGTATAATTATCAACATATTATTATGTAACAGTCCTTCATAACTGTTTAAAATTGTCACAATATACGTATTGGGTAAGACTTTCTTTAAACCTGTCACTCTTCACATACAAGTTGATTTGCAACGAAATGAATAGATCTACCTGTAGCGACAATAAATATACTAAAATGCATCTATAGATTATTGAGAGCTGCAAAGGGACATAACTTTGTAGATATTACCAAGTGGACATACAACTTGTAGACAATTCGGCCCAAGACAATTTTTTTTTAGTTTTCTACACCTAGAAATTTTGTAAAATGTTATTGAAAGTCAGTAACGTGCTGATTCGGACCAGTGTTATCAGATTATGGATTGATTCGAATCAAATGCCAGTCTAATTCTGACCATGTGAAATAGTATTAAGTTTCGTCCGGGATTTAAATGTCATATTTACATTTGTTTCAAATATAATTATAATTATTGTAGTGTAAGCCTTAATCTAATTAGCTTTGAAATATTACTTGACAGTAAATGAAATCAGATATCCCACAATGGACTAGAACTGATACACACCAACAGCTGGTTTATGTTATACATGGACTAGGGTTTAAGATCGATAACAAATATACTCTCAGGGCAGACTTTACTCCCCTTCCTAACTGTATTGATGTCTTGTATTGGATAACTTCTATACAACGCCTTCTACAGTTATTCTTCAATAACAAATAACATTACATGGTGGCAGCGGTAAAAACACAGGATTGAAATTATCAGAGTTGAAAATGGCTTCATTTCAATTTACAAATCCGGACAAATTTGACTTTTCGAGACCTGAAACTTGAGAAAAGTGGTTTCAGCGTTTTGAACGCTTTCGTCAAGCATCTGGACTTAGTAAAAAAGAGGAAGAAATTCAAGTGAATACCTTGATTTATTCCATGGGAAGTGAGACTGATGACATTTTGTCTTCGTTCAACCTGACAGAGGAAGATCAAAATAAGTGGAGGCCTGTGACAGATAGATTCATGCGATATTTCATTCCAAAGAGGAATGTAATATTTGAAAGAGCAAAATTTAATCAAAGAAAACAGCAAGAGGGAGAATTAGTAGACAGTTTTGTTACTGCTATCTATGTGTTAGCAGATAATTGTAATTTCGGGTCACTACATGATGAAATGATAAGAGATCGACTTGTAGTTGGACTGCGAGATTCAAAACTGTCAGAAAAATTGCAGTTAGATGCGAATCTAACTCTAGAATCTGCCGTTAGTCAAGCTCGACAAAATGAGGCTGTGAAAAAGCAACAAACAAAAATACGAGCAAGTGGAGAACGAATGACTGAAATGGATACAGTAAAATCGTCTTCACTGAAATATTGGAAACAGAAACATAAATTTCCAAATCCTCAACAAAATAATGTCAACAGAAAAGGATGCATGAGATGTGGAAAGAAAGGAAATCATTCTCGAGACCAATGTCCAGCAAAAGAAGCAGAATGCCATAAGTGTAAGGAAAGAGGACACTATGCAAAATGCTGTCTGTCAAAATCAACAGTTCGCACAATAGAATCGAGAGCGGAATCTGGATTTCTAGGGACTGTAAGTACAAAGAATGGTCAACCATGGATAACGCGGGTGAGATTGAACAACACTACACTTTTATTCAAGATTGATACTGGAGCTGA
The DNA here is from genome assembly GCA_029339505.1 of Unio delphinus. NCBI lineage: Eukaryota > Metazoa > Mollusca > Bivalvia > Unionida > Unionidae > Unio > Unio delphinus. Next base: position 8,709,657 of record JAQISU010000152.1, read on the forward strand.
TGTGACTGTAATTCCTGAGAAGGATTTAAGAAAAAATCGGTGAACAAAAACTTTCAAAGTCTGATCGAAAACTGTATGGACCTGGAAATTTTGAACTTAAAGTGCTGGGAAAATTTACATGGGCACTCTTGGGTAGGCCCGCAATTCAGGCTCTTAAGATTAATAAACAGGTAAATATATCCTCAGTAAATGCCTCAGATAAAAACTCACAAAATGCAAGCAAAATTCAGGATAAGTCCATAAATTTAGATAAGGACTATCGCGAGAAATATCCAAATTTGTTTAAAGGTCTAGGGAAAACAAAATGGTTCTTTTATGAGATGATGGTTGGAATGTTCAATTGATCGATCTCATAAACACATACTGGGAACTCAGGAAGATAGTAAGAGAGAAAGGATGAGTTCCTAGATAAAGGATGTCACATGATGATGGAAATGTCTTGTAGAAAATTACTGAATCGTAGCTGGAATATGAGACTCTTGCTGTTACGGAAAACTTTATGAAGATGTTAGTCCACTAATGTCGTTTTTTCCAAGAATCTTTTCCATAACTTTTCAAAAGAAATAATCACTCGAAACGGTGTAGATAGGCTAGATCTTGGGGACATTGGCTCTGCGAGTGGGTCCAGGGATCTGTAACATTCTCCATCACTTGTTATGTAAAAAGAGATGTTGTTATTGTAATAAGGGTTCCACCACTTGTTATGTAAGAAGTTGTTGTTGTAATAAAGGTTGTTGTACGGCTACATCTTTGAGAGAGAGAGAGAGAGAGAGAGAGAGAGAGAGAAAGAGAGAAAGCTCTCTTAACCAAGTTTTATTTAATTAAACAACACAAATATATTGACTACATTACACATCTAAAAACATTATAATAAAAGTTCATGCAATACATATTATATTTTCCTTTTTCAAGCTTTCCAACTTCATTTATTCGCATAACTTCTGCATTTTAGAATATTATACAAATAGTTAATTCTCAATCAATTTCAAGGTAGCCAAAAGTGTAAGATGTAATTACTATAGTTAATGTAACAATTAATTTAAAGAAATGCATTTTACTTATTTTTAAATAGAATATTGATTTAGAATATATTGCTAGATATTACTCTTTCTTACTTAAGAAATACTTTATTTCAACATTAAATCTAACATGAAGTTGGTAGCAATCTTAACCTTACAATAAAAAGTACATAAATATAATTAAATATAAATTATTTAGAACATTTAAACATTCCGTTACAATATATTATAAATAAAAGTATTAAGTGAATAATGTTGCTAACATAACAATGTTACTATTAAAATAACAAACATTACAAATACTTATTTCTAAAGGAGTTACGAATTTACAATTATTTTACCTGTAATGAGAAGTCAAACATCCATTTCTTTTGTCGGTACGGAACTGACCTGACCCTTAAATGCGTGGTCTTTTATATGCATCCTGTGTCAGGTTAACGTACCCCTGGACATAGATGTTTTATTCTCAACAAGTAAAGATCAGTTTTTCCTGGTCTAAAACGGCTTAATTTGACGTCATCTGACATAAGGTACAACTCAGATTTGTAGTTCGTTTGGCATTAGTTACGTCCGAACATGATAATCCCTAAATATTCTAAATCAGGAACATGTTTAATATATTTAAGCCAGCAGCAATGTCCGTCAATCTTTAGATAAGAACCATTTTGTAGAAACGACTGTCCATCATTAGTTAAAAACCATTCTGTATTTACGTTAACACGGAAGCCTGCTCTATGCTTTACCGATAAGACTTAGGGGTTCACTGACTTTCAGTAAGATTTCTTGCTAATGCCTGGTTTCACAAAATATATATCTGACTGATCAACTTAAGAGCTGACTGACTTTTGTTTTATAACCTATTTTTACTCGATAATGTATATTCGTATAGCTAATGATTTGCGTTGCCAACTTATGCTTCGTATACCAACTATTTTCCTTCAATTAATATATAGTTGTGCTTTGGAAATAAATGAAATTAATCTTAACACACTTTTAGAACTTACTTAATATAAATGAATAAAACATTACTCTAATACAATTTAAAGAAAATATCAATCTTATTAATTTTACTGAAAATTGAATCCTAACAGTTCTATAACATAACTCTGGACAAAAATGCCAAACCTTATGCCTTATCTACCCCAAGAAATGTTCCTATCCCTTTATTGAATAAAGTTCAAGAGGAGTTGGATAGAATGGAACAAATGGGTGTTATTTCAAAAGTAGATGAGCCCACTGAGTGGTGTGCTGCAATGGTTGTTGTTCCAAAACCAAACGGTAAGGTAAGAATTTGCATGGATCTAACTTAACTGAATGAATCGGTTAAAAGAGAAAACCACCCACTACCATCAGTTGAAGAATCCCTTGCAAAACTAGCAGGTGCAAAGTTTTTCACTAAACTTGATGCAAACTCGGGCTTTTGGCAGATAAACATGTCAGAAGAATCACGCCGCCTTACAACTTTCATTACTCCTTTTGGTAGGTTTTATTTTAATCGCCTTCCATTCGGGATCAGTATTGCGCCTGAATATTTTCAAAAAAGGATGTCAGAAACTCTGGAACGACTTGACGGAACACTCTGCCACATGGACGATGTTCTTGTTTTGGGGGAAACGCAGAAAATGCATGACGAAAGACTAGAAATGGTCATGAAATCAATTCAAAAGGCCGGCGTCACTTTGAACGCTGAAAAGTGTGAAATATCCATTTTGAGTGGTTGGCATTGCTTTGTTTTCATCTGAGTTAATCAATGTATCGGGGTTTGAAGCAGTCACTCTGAGAGGCTCTGATAATGTGGTAGGCATTGTAATTAAATCTCTCCTATTACGCGTATCTTTATCTACACCTTGTTCATACATGGTAGTAACTGACGAGGGAGAGAGAGTGAGGGGTACAAACAAACGGGGATGTGTTCACAGACTATAATAGTATACTAAATGAAATTAAATTGTATACTAAATAATGAAAGTAAGGTCCTCTATAATGTATTAGTGAGTTCCATGCAATACCATATATATTCTCTTAATTTTGCGGACCTCGTAAGATCTTTTAATAATCATTATTGAAAGTAACGTATGTCACTTTTTTAATTCATAATGTATCATGTAATGTTCTGCTAATTAATAACACTGAACAAAAATCAAAACAGTTCATTTATGTTCGTCCGTATGGACTGGTCTCCTGACACTCCTTTACATTATATTAATATGCTTGCGAAAACAGTTATAAGTACTAAAATAAATCAGGTATGTGTGTTTCATAGTTTATCTTATAATATTTCAAATGGTACCATTCAACCTAGCATTTGTAATGGCATCGAAACCGTCTCAAGTGCAAAATAATTGAAAAGTCACTGTAATTAAAGCTTGAGACATTTGTAAAATATCATACTTTTGATCTTTAGGTGTTTCACTCACTGGTTATGACGGTAAGAATTACAGAATGTTCGTTAGTTAATAGATATTTTATTTTTTTGATTTGCTTTTCAGAAAGGAAACTGGTTGACTGATATGTAATTGTGTACTGGTCATGGTCCAATATTTCTTTATTTAATTGTTTAGATAAAACAAACTGATCTGGGTGTATTGTGAATTCAGTTATTAAAGAGTAGGGCTTGTATTTCGATTCGTATAATACTTCTCCTGTTATAGTTGCTACTTATATTGTGAATCTTAATATTTTTTCTAGCTCAGCCACATTTTTTATTGTAGCACCAGTATCCTTGATTGTTAGCGCCCATTTGTTTGCCTTACTACGTCTTAGATCTGTTATACCGTTTACACGTATCGCATTTGTAAAATGGTCGATTACTCGTTCGGCTACACAATTTATTCTTGACTCTGACAGTTTCATAGGTTTCAATTTCTCGGATAAACTGACTCACGATGACAGTTTTTTTTTTTTGAGGATAGGGTCGTATTTAGCACGAATAATCCAGTTTCCTGTTTCTGATAGTATATAAAATTTCATTCTGAAAAAATATTTTCAATGTTCAAGATGCGTTATTATACTCGCTGCTCGTTTGTCGTTCATGGTAGCATCAACACTACCATCGATTCTAAATGTTGACCAGGAATGAGATGCACCATCGCTCTTACATTCGTTAAATGCATCATGAATTTTACCGATTATGCTTTTATCACTCATTAGAACCCTACTTGTTGCATCTTCAGAGATTCTGTAGAGATTGAATTTTAAAAATGTCGAGGGTTTGATTTGGATAATTTCTCGAACTCCTCCATATTATAATTAAAACAAGTATTTAAATAAAAGTATTTTATATCATGAATGAATGTAAATGACTTATGATAGGATCAGCAACCCCTTGTAACAAATCGTGCAGAAACGAATTATGTGGATATCATTCACAGAGCATGGGACGAGGAAGATTAGGTCCGAAACCCTGTATACGATGCGGTGTTGGAGTAGGAGGGAAAATACAGTTGTGTCTCAGTTGTGATGGTAAGTGATACAGAGAGCTTGAGTGTTATTATGATAAAAAGAAATAATGATCTTGACTATGTCAAGGACTATATTACTAGTAGATTCTCAACAAATAATAATCATGACAAATAATAAGTTAGACAAATAATATATTATATATAAATGAGCCAAGAATTTCAACCACATCTAACGATCAGCAAGTATGAAGCATCACGCGATGGTGTAGTCAGACACTTCCGGCTGAAAAGCCAGTAAAGCTGTCGATATTACTGGTTATCTTAGATTTACTGCTGGAAAAAAAAAGATATTTATGTCACCGGTTTACCTACGAATGTTTCTTTGGGGTGATCAAAGATGATCTTGTGATTGACCACATTAATTGTATAAAAACTGATAATTCTTTATTCAATTTACGAGCTATCACTCAGAGTAAGAACACTGCGCTTGGAAAAACTGGCAATTGTAAATACGTTGCAAAAAGACCAGTAAAATCAATAATGGAGACGGGTGAAGACTTAATATTTCAATCAATGAATGCGGCCAGAAAGTATTTTGATATTTGTATGCCCTCGTTTCAATATGTCGCAGAAAATAGTACTAAATTAGCTCATTCCAAGACATTCCGGCAACAAATTTGGTTTACATACATACATTAACAACCCTATTTCCAAGGGCGATTACTCCACCGCGGATATGCGTGTGTTTCTGATACTGCCTTTCGTAAATGGATGTTCCCGTTATTTATTAATAGATATAACACACAGTTGTAGCTTTTATTTATATATCTTAGTTTGACTAAAAGAAAATAACTGCGAAAATATGTACATGGTAAGTTATTTCAACTGCGAATATATATACTTGTTGAGTTTATTTCAACTGCGAATATATATATATATATATATATATATATATATATATATATATATATATATATATATATATATATATATATATATATATATATGTCGCAGTTAACTACATATTAATTTCAAAATATATACTATTAGATTTGAACAATATCGTAATCAGTAACGCGTTTAAGTCTCGTCCCGGGGCCCAGCGTTCGAATCTCGTGACAGGTATTTTTGTCGACGGTACCGATCATAAGGTTTCCTATATAAGTAGGGGTCCACCCCAAGCTCAAAGTTCAACAGAAAACAATTCACACTCTCTTCCCATGCCATTAATGATGTGGGTACTGATTTGTATCCCCGGAATTTATTTCATGGGGGAGGGTGTGCAAAAATTCTGTTGAATTAAGAGAATGAGCTCTGTGTTTGTGCCGTCCTTAATTAAGGTTTACATATTTATGTACTGTGCCGTCCTACTGTAAATACTATATATATACTCACAAATACTGTTTCATCATCATTCCTCTTCATCAATCACGCCCTATTGAACTCGCTAGCATGTTGTTTGGCAAGCTAGGGTAATCTCATATAGGGCTGTTTCATCAATTCGCGTGTGAGACAACTTAAGCAACTTATTCACATCGAGACTTATTTGTAATAATTCTCCACCCAAGTCAAGATGGTTAATGGATTGGTCAGTGAGTTTAAAATTTATTATGGTGAGTTTAAAATTTATTAACGGGATTCATTGGTTCTTGAATTATTAAAAATTCGGGTGGAACCAGTGGTGTAAACGAATATAAAATGTCTCCTTGCTGGGCATGATTTGATTTTTCGATATTTATTTGGTAGCTTCCATCAATAACATCACATACTAGATTTACTGCGATCACTGAGAATATATTGACATGTCCAGACGATATATGTCTTGTACCTCCGTCTGGGTCATTATTTTGCTTGATGATGCCCAAAGGTTTTTTTTTTTCATTTAGCGAGTATCAGAGGAAAATTTTCATTGATAAGATCGCTGTTTTCTTTAGTTGTTCGGTTGCAAGTTCAAATATTACAAGAGTTGGTAATTGTTATTCGGTTATTTTATAGTGATTAAGAAATACCTTATCTGAGTGAAACCATACCTTATTATTATACGATTTAACAGGTTTAAACGTTATCACTCGATCACGAATTCGTAGATTAATGTACTCGATATCGTCTGTCATTTGATATATATGCTGAATGGTTTCGATAATTTGTTGTTTTAAGTCATCAGAATAATGCTGTGTAGCACTAAAACATAAATTCCTTAATCTACCAAATGAGAGAGTGAGTTCTGGGTTTATTCTTTCTCTAAAGCTATTAATATACTCCTTATTTACAATCATTGCAAGATTCCTCCCTATAACAGCACTCGTAGACAGATCATTAATTTTTTTGATAATTTTTCGTCATTAGATAGAATAAGGAATAATTCTCTTTCCCAAATTGGTTCTCTGTACTCTGGTTCTGCTATAAATTGTTTCACTTCTGTGGTAAAATCATTCAAGGTTGGTTCTCGGCATTTTATATTTAGGTGGTGGGATTTCGGGCCATCCTAGCACTGTTCATATCGAACTCTGGTAGATATCTACGACATAGCCAGGTGAGTTATCTCAATCGCGGCTGATAATGTTGGTTCGTGAACCGTTTAATTCCTTTCCTGGAATGGATTTTATTATGCGTTGGAATTCATTATTGATCTGTTCGATTTGATAATTACCAGGCGGTATAGAAACAATAATTCAATCTGGAGTTCCATCTGGTTTATTTTTACTCGCAAACACAAGGGAATTATTCGGTTGCTTCCCACCAAATGATTTTGATTTAATATTTGGCCAACTGTAGTATACTCCTAATTTTGCTAGTGCGATTTCCTTTACCGGAATTGCAGTGGGGAAATTGATAATGAATCCAGGGTTAGTTGAGGTTATTGAGATCATGGTTGTGTTTGGCGGGGTTATATTTGTGGCTATCTCTTGAAGTAATTATATTGTCGATGTCGATCATATTATTGTTATTGTTATGTTTTCCTAATTATGATGTTGATATGTGGTAGATGTTCATCATCGCCGTGAAATCGTTATCTGATATTGTTGTGTCATCAAGACTAGATGATATCAATGAAGATAATTGGGAATATGCGGTGACGCAGTATGTAACTTAATTATGTACTCGTGAAGTTTATTCTGACTGCATGTGGATAATTTTTTTGTGATGATGCTTGAAACCCTTGTAATTGATGTTGCCGTTGAAACACAAATTGTGACAACTATAGGTGATATCATTGTTTCCGCTGAGAACAATATACCCGTTCCAGCAATAACACTTGAAACCAAATACACAATAATGTCAACACGTGTAATACGCCTGCGGTATCTTTTTATTTTTACTGTATACTCGTCAATAAGATTTTTTAGTTTGGTTTTTCAAACTCGCGCACTTGATCGTATCGATATTGATGGACACTCATTATACTATTTTCTTAAATCAATTACGAATTCTACATACCATGTGATTGATACTGATGCTAAATTACCATCAATAGAGGTAATTGTAAACATTTCCATGACACCCTTATCTATTATTGCACTTGCAGTATTAATTCCCGTAGATGTACTCGATGCCACATTAAACTGTAACGGCGAAAGTAGGGTCAATCTTAAAACATCTTCAGTAACTTGAATGGTGTTATTTTTAGGTGTCCAGGTGAAAGATCCATGATGTGTCGAGTACACGATATTGATATTTTGTTTATGCGGTATGATAATTTTATCAAGCCGTGCAGCGATAGCAGGAAAAGCACTAACGATATTGTCCTTTGTTTGTTTAATCGTATCAATAGTTGTTTTAATATCAGAAAGTTTCATTGGGACAGTCAGAGGAGTACCAAAGAAATTATCTGCGGTCTCATTGATTTTCCTAAAATTCTTACGAATATTTCCCGACGCGCCCACATGAGCATCATACTCGGCTCGCAGTGTGTTGTTTGTTTATTGTCTGTGGTTTTATATTCATCTCGCAGCGCTGTTAGTTTACCATATGTGATGTTATATTTGTCTCGCAGCATTGTTAGTTTACCGTCTGTGGTTTTATATTCGTCTCGCAGCGCGTTCACATAGTTTTTGATCACAGCGTCACTGTTCAATGTTGGATTACCAAGTGCGGTTATTTTATTAGAGCTCATGTTGAGCTCGCCAGTCATTGTGTCACCGGATTTTTTTAACTCGTTTGTTAATATTATCGATCACAGGTGAAAAAAAACAACTTCTGGTTTAATCCTACCAGTAGAATCAAACACTGCTAGGGAATTTTCGGTTACTCCATTGAGTCGAACTAGAATATCATTCAGGGAAATATTACCTGTTTCAACTTCCCCGTTTTGTCTTGAAATACGACTATTTCGTTTGGATCCACACTTGCAAGATTTAACATTTCAGATATTTCAACTTCGATTTAAAAATAATTACATCTTTTGTTGCCTATATTTCCACCGTGGTTTTTTTTTATCAGGCTCGAGAGAGCTCTCCCGTAAATATCAATCATAATATTTTAAGATCTCTCTAAAAAGCGATTACTAGTGTATTCGTGTACGGTTTTATAAAGTGGTTTAGTCGATGATGATTTAGCTTTAAGTACATTAATTACTTCTTGGCCGCAAATTGGTAGGTTGGTCATTGTCTGTGTTGGCAGCGTTATGTAACAGCGAGGGAATTGGTGTGTATAACGATTAAATTCTTTATGCGGCGCTAACCCGTAAGAATCAAAATTAACAATCGCATATGCAACCCAGTGAGTTCCATGTCCGTTGCTGTCATCGAGATTAATAATACCGGTTTCAGCGCTGTTTGGTTGTTGTGGTAATTGATTTTGCATAAAAACACCTCTGAAGTTTCTTATCAGTATTTTTTTTTAGCAGCATTAAGTAAACCAAAATTTGACAGTGGTTTTAGTAAATCGTCCCAGGCACCTCAAGCCGTTTCCGCTGTACCATGAATACGGAGTCCCTGGTAATCTTAGACCCTTTCAATTAACGGATCGCCTCTTTTTTAATATCCTTTTCCAGTCGCTTTCTTTAGTGACATCCAAGCAGCGGTTCCAACTGTTCCTAACAAGGCGGATTTTGCGACTGAGGGAACGGCGGCTGCAATCAATGCTGACAACGCAGCGAGAAGTGAAAATATACCACCTGATTTACTCATGTCTTTGATCGCGACCGCAGAGCGAGTAACCTGAACGCCTTTTAAAAATCTTTTCTAGCATCATTGTAATACTCAATCTGACGAGCTGTCAGTGATAGTTTATTCTGACCACCAGGCATCTGATTGTGTTTTAGTGTTATTGTAGTTTAACTTTTTTTTTATCTGAATTTGATTGCAACTTTTTAATCTCATAATGAGTCAGAGTAACACTAACGTGACTATATGACATTTTATTTAAATACGAGATTGATCTAATTGTCTTCATGTTTTCTACTGGTGCATCAATAACTCTCATTCCTCAACCAGTACCTTCGAGTAGCATCGATTTGTCACTAAGAATGGCGGCAATTGCTCTGTACGAACCATGTGCAGCGCCTTGAGGAGCTGGAGGAGGTTATATTACGCGAGCTCGAAAGTGTATGTCAACAACACTCTGCCTGGCTAAATCAAGATGTTGCAACGAAAAGTAATAAATTGGATATAGGGTTTTAAAATCTAATTGCGATATTTGTAGATCAGTATCTACATTTTGAAAGCGTCCCATAAATGTCAGCAAGCGTTGATTTGCACGTGCTATTTGCTTTTGGTCGTAAAGTAAGTAAAACATCTTCTGATGGTTCCTGTTCATCGTTTATCCTCGACGAAACTTCATTAACACCTAGTTTGTCAAATATCATGTGGCTACGCGTTTGATTATTTACTCGCGTATAATCATGTAGCGCATTAAATATATGCCGATGCACAGAAATACTCTGTTTTGATGCTTTATGCCACGTAAATATACCAACAACATAACTAGTAATTGTATCCGTCGTAATTGATAGCCTTGATATCAATGATATACCACCTGTATCCTTAAATGATAGTAGTTTGTTTTCTACGGTGATTGATGGAGTCATTACTGGCATCCACAGTGAGAGTTTTTTCTCTTCAGAATTACCTTACCATCAGCGATTGGAGCTGCAAGAGGACCTGCTTCTTGCCAGATTGCATCACGGTCATCATTTTTTCGCACGGGAACTACTTTATGTTTCGCTACAAAGATAACCTTTTTAACATTTCTGCAAAAAACAAAAATATGAGATAGAGGATTCATACATGAAATCAATCTACGCTGTCCTTCCAACATAGTTATGCGTGTTGCAAACACTAAATTGTAATTATTATTAGCAGTAATACTTATACTTTCAACATCAGCATCAGCAGTACCAGCATTATTTCTTGGTTGTCTCATAATATACGAAGTGTTTTCAGCGCTATCAGAATATCCTTAGCGAACATCATCGATGGTCCATCCGATCTTGTATAATCATCTGAATATGTAGCTAAACCAATTACTGTTGTGGCAACATCAACATCGTGCTAGATAGATTCAGTTTCTCTTCTATCAATCATATAGGTGGTTCTACTAAACAGCGCCATAATACCATTACTGACGAAACCAACTCTAATATTTGCGTAATATGGTTTATTATCCGCAACATTTGTTACGAGTTCACCTTCTACTTCGATGAAAGCTTCACAGGGCAAGAAATATCTGCTTGTATCTTGAGCTTGAAGTACGATTCTAGATCGGGAATCTGGTTGTAGCGTATTATAGGAATAATATTGGTAATCACGTACGGAATCATTTTTGAGAACCGGTGCGTCTACATGAAAGGCTGCGTCGGGTGAAGATTTAAACATTTTATTATATATTTCTCGATCTAAATCGCGATCTCGCTCGGGATTTAAAACCACTTCCCGTTATTAGATTTACAGTAATATTTCTTTGCGTGTCAGACTCTTGATTTATCATCGCTGATAGTGTATGATCCGTGGCTTGATTTATTATTTTACTAATACTCGCAGGCATAATCTCCGTAGATGGCAGTTTTACCGGCGGTGTTTCTTTTAATTTGTCGTTGAATCAGTGAGGTTAGTTTTTTCCTTTGCCGCATTAAATGCTTTACCGGCAACATCACCAACAGCGCTAATACTTTTATCACGAATAACATCAATAGCTTTCATCTAGAGTTATTTTGCGATTGGTACTATTTTTGGAGCCATTCTTGCAAATAATCATTGAACAACATCACCGAGACCATTTCCATAATATACTTTAGGCAATCGTGCATTTACTACGTAATTCATAGTTGGCTTATGATGATTGTAGTATATGATCATCTTATCAAATTTTATTTATCTAATCGCTGTGATAATCATCAAATAATTCTCGATATACAATATCCATGATGCCACCTTGAAATAATCGCCTACAGATATCAGCGGCTTCATTAATTATTTCCGGTGAGTTATTTCCAGCTCGTTTACCCCCCATGAGAATTTCTAATCGTGCTATATCGGAGAGAATATGATTAGGACAGGCAACAAGACCACTACCATGAGTTCCACTTGGAGTTCCAAATCAGAAACGTTCTAAAATATCACCCTCATCTGTTATTCTTTCTTGTTGAGGTGAAGAAAGCTCTTGGTTGGAGGTTTTTTGTCTTTTCTTTTGCTGTTTTCGCTGTTTTTGTTTTACTATTTCTTGCTGTTGTAGTTATTCATATTGATCATATACTTTACTTACCGTGTCGAGATATCCTATATACGATACATTTTTTGTATCAACTCGACTTGTTTCAATTTTAATTTTATAAAATACATCAGCCCACTGTTGTATATTTCTAATATATCCCTTATATTTTGGTTTCAACATTTTCCCTTTATTTTCATAAGTCGTAAAAACAAGAACTGGAAGTCCTTTTGGATCCCTTTTATCGATTACTGTTAAAGCCTCCTTGGTAAATTTATTACGTACTTCTCTGACTATTTCTTATCCGTTTTATTTTTGGACCACATTGAGGAATTGCCGGTTGTGGTATTGCAGGAGGAAGATTTTGTAAAAGTCTAGATGTTTCTTCGGTTCTCTCCGTGATTTTTTCAAGTTCAGGAAGAACACCTTTATTTTTACTTATTCTCCTTCTTTTCCATATATAACCTCTTTAGTGGTTGTAGTAACGGGTTTGAATAATTTTCAGCACCTATTGCAAAATCAACTTGAGATTCCTGTCACTGTTGAAGTTTTTGTCTGACAGAACCTCTCACCGGATAAATTTCTTTATTGCCACTGATCGCTCTCGAGCTAATATAGTTGTTAACGATTCTTCTGCCATTATTGTTATATCATATAATTTAATTAATAGCAGCTAACGAAACCGCGACAACAAATCGTCAGAGGCAATTTCTGTTTCTGACACATTTTTCCGGTTTCGCAGGAAGCCTTCGTTTAACAAATAGACGCCTATAAAAGTTGTAGGGTTTACTCCCTCTACTGCTCAAACACTAAACCTAAGCAAAAAAGCATGAAATGTAGGTCACCAGGACCTTTTTGTGGTAATGAAATAGTTATAATCTAGATGTGTACAATATCCAGTGTGATAATTCCATGATGAACAAAGCCTGAGAAATAAACTTAAAATGAACCAAAGTCACAAAAGCATGAAATAGAGGCCATTGTGACCAACGTTTGTGACGTGTGTAGTAATCAGCAAATTGCAGGCTCTCATCGAGACACATGCCGTTTACGAAAGCATTATACGATATATGCAACTAAAAATAATGTTACAATGAGCTATATGCAAAACTTAGCTTAAATCAGTAACATGTATCATAAATTGACACTGAGATTCCTTTGTGGTAAGGTTATCGTACAAACAAAAATGCATACAGTCATCTAGTTTGATCATTATGCCATGAACACAGTTTGGACAATAAAATTAAACTTCAAAATTCATCCAAATTCAGTCAATCTTGATGTATTAACAATTGCGACGTACTTTTGTTATACATCTGTCTTATTCATCAAAAAGCAACACATCACCAAGTTACATGAGTCCAGGATTTGCCGTATTTAAAAAGTGTGCAAAACACCTGAGCTAAAAAAAAGGAAACTTAACCAAAATTTTTGGCTTGGTTGGTATTTTACGGCACAGCAACACAAACAGGTTATTTAGTCACGAGGCAATATAAATAGAGTGTCTTTCCGATGAGACCTTCCTCGGTAATCAATCCGCGCTGATTCGATGGTATGTTTTCGGTGGCGAGTTTTGCATGCAGACCACGAGGTCTAGGGAGAGTGATTGGTTGATATTCAGCTGGAGTGTAGAGTTCTGTATATGATATTATTTGTGTTGATCCCGGTGGTAATGCACTTGCAAATAGCTTACTGCATCTTGATAGAGGTTAGATATTAAAAATGGAGATACCCTTAGGTGTATTATAAATTTCCTTTGAGGAGCCCATTTAATTGAAGCTCAGCATTGCAAGGTTAACTCGTACAACATACCCTCTCTGGAACGAATTCGGTCCGTAACAAAGCGTTCAGCTCTCTCTCTCTCTCTCTCTCTCTCTCTCTCTCTCTCTCTCTCTCTCTCTCTCTCTCTCTCATCCGCAATCAGGATTTTAGCATCATAAAATGACAAACGTCTCTAAAATCTTGAGATTTAGGATTTGATACAAGTGCATGAAATAAATCTTTTTTGTTTAACAGGTTACAGTACAATACCAAAGCTAAGTAAAATAAAATAAATCCACAATATGTTCTTTTCTTAAATACACGTAGTCCCATAGAGAAAATTATAAATTTCAGCTAATTTTGAGATCGACATCACTCGATAAACAATTCCGTATTTCTCCTCAAGATGACCCAGTGCTGGACATCACTATACTACTACTACTACTACTACTGCTACTACTACTACTACTACTACTACTACTAATCATAATAATAATAATCATAATAATAATAATAACAATTTGTACTTTTTATAGCGCCTATTCTCTAGAAGCTTAAAGCGCTTTACAACATCTCTCGTGATATGAATTCAAAAAACAAAAGACAAAAAACAAACACTATGAAATTGGAAAACAAAAATGCTGAACATATTTAAGCTAGGAAACATTTTTGGGTCTTTAAGTTTCTTCTTGCAGTCGAAAAAGGTGAGTTTTAAGAGCACTCTTGAAAGGGCTGTTGAAAGGGATCACCGTGTTTTTCGGTCTAATTTCAATGGGCAATTCATTTCGTGTTGCTAGGCCCTGGTATGCAAAAGAACGTGATCCACATGACTTCGTTTTCATAGTGGGAATAATGAGTATATGGTTGTCAGAAGAGAAGCGTATGTATCTTGCTGGTGTGTACACATGGGTGAGGCCGGATAGGGATGCTGGACTGGAGGCCGTCATTTAAACGTTGCACAAAAAACACATTTTGTGTCTGATTCTGAATCGAATGGATAGCCAGTGTAGGATACAGAGCAGTGTGGAAGTGTGTTCTGATCGTGGTACTCTAAAGATGAGCCGAGCAGCTGTGTTTTGAACGTTTTGAAGTTTCATGAGTAGATACTGAGACGAACCAAACATAATTGAGTTACAATAGTCCAGTCTGGAAAGTACTAATGAACACAAAAGTGTTTTAGTGGCATCAGCTGAACGATATTTGCGAATGGAACTGATGCGTCTCAGCACAAGATATGCAGCCTTGCATATGTTCATGACATGTTGGTGCAGTGTGAGAGTACTGTCTAGAATAACATCTAGGTTTCGTACTGACTGTGTGATTTTAATGATGGTGTTGCTGATATTTATTGTTTGAGGTAAATGATGTGAATGAGAGAGTCTTTGTGTTGTGAACAAGTATGGCCTCAGTTTTACCATCATTCGTCTGCAGCTTTGTACATGTGATCAATAATATCACATCAGAAATGTACCTATCCACTCCTTCAGTTGGGTGGCAAGAGTGGTATATTTGGGGTGTCGTTAGTGTACAATTGGTGAGACACTGGGTGATGATCTATGACACTTGAGAGAATGAAGAGAACAGGTCAGAGAAGATACCCCTGTGGAACACCACAACACAGATCAACTGGTCTGGAGTGTATTCCATTTACAAATACAATTTGTGTTCTGTTGACTAAATATGACTTGAACTACTGCAAGGCTGTATTGTGAATGCCAAATACATGCTAGAGACGGTAAAGTAATATATCTTGGTCTATTGTGTCAAATGCTGCAGACAAATCAAGTGAAGGTGATGCCTGTCATCTTTCCGCTATCTAAAGCAGATAAAATGTCATTAAATAATTTTAGAAGAGTAGTTTCAGTACTGTGGCCAGGGCGACATGCAGACTGTACATTGATAAAAAGACTGCTTGCATTCAAATGAGATACACGTTCGGTTAGAACAACGTTTTCTAAACTTTTGATATAAACAGGAGATTAAAAACTGGGTGATAGTTCTTTAAATCGTTATGGTCAAGTGTTTGTTTCTTCAGCAGAGTCTTTACGATGGCAGTTTTGAAACATGATGGGATTTCATAGGATGAGAGAGAGAAAGATATTAATAGCACGAGTTAGTGAAGGCAATATTGGGTCTAAGCACCCACGCAGCAGAGCTGTTGGAATCGGATCAAGTTCACATGACTTTGGTGCATTCTTCATTACGATTTTTTGTAATAAATCTTTGGAGACAGGTTAAACTGCTCATAATGGTTGTCGCTGAACTTATGTATGATGACGACGTATCAACAGGTCTATGAGGAATCCAGTCTAAAATGTGACCAAGTTTATGGATGGGTTGGTTAACTGACTGCTTTAGGTTGAAAACATGAATGGAATCAAAGGGGTTTTCACGTGCATGAGTTTCCAGGACAGTCAAAAGGAAAGGTGAAATCTTAAAGAATAATTAGGTCACCACCTATCGAATTTCCATACTCCAGAAGATTGGGAAACTACTCCAAAATGAGATTCTTTGTCAGCTTTTGTTTTACTAGGATGAGTGCGGTAGAGGCACAAAAATGGACTGACCTTTGTTCCAGCGTGAGTGTTGTTTGGACTATTCAAACGATGTGTGGCAGAAATTGAAGGCTGTGTTGTACTTACACATTTCATAGAATTCTCTGTGATGACAGCAATTCCACCTCCGCGAGAGTGGCGGGGGGACGACTTGATGAAGTTAGCGGTAGGTGTTTAATCCGCGCACTTGGGCTCATCGTCTGATGTTTTTAGCCATGTCAGGAAGAAGACGTCAATATTCTGGTCGTTGACAAAATTAACTAATTATTGGGCGTTGAATAATACCATACGCAGTGGTGTCTCTGGGACAGCTAACACAACGGTTAGCGATTTGAGATGGATTTGCACCAGATTATCACAATTAAAGGCCGAATTTTTAAATTGTTTAGCTATTAAGGGTTAAAGGGAGATAACTGGAATTCTTCCTGTTCTACGCCGGCCAGCTTTGGAACAACGTTTCTTTCTTCACTTCCGTTTACATTTAAGCAATTTAGTCTTGAGCACAATGTAGTATGAACAGCCAAGGAGTGGTCATTTAAAGCAATTAATGAGGGTCATTCATAGCATAAACTGGTTGACTGTCTGTCACGTGGTTGCGGTATATTAAAAAACAAAGGACGTCTTAAAACTTTAACAAGACAGCTGAGAAAAATTTTAATTATTCTCGTTTCCAAAACAAGGAGATGAAGAAACACATACGAACTGAACAGCTAATGCATGATGAAACACAATAATGTAGACGAAGATAGACAACAGCACACATATAATGAAAAACAGCACAAAAACGGAAGAGCTGAGTCAAGCCGGTTAAGCGATAGCGGGCATTTTTCCGCTATACACTGCCACACTGCAGACATCTTAGTGATATGACTGAAAGAAAAGTGTTAAAGCTACTTTAAAAGATCCAAATCTCTCTCTCTCTCTCTCTCTCTCTCTCTCTCTCTCTCTCTCTCTCTCTCTCTCTCTCTCTCACACACATACACACACACACACACACATTCATCTTGCTTTAGTGAACAAGTTGGTTAGGTTCTTGGGGTAAGATGTTCAAATCTGGTCGTTATTGACTGGTTCCTCTATTATTTCCTGACCTGAATTCATTCTTGTTATTTACTATAGAGTTTAGCGTCGTTGGCTTGAGCTTTTTTTATAAAAAAAAAATTTGTCTTGTACTTAGTTTTAAAAAAAGTAATAATCCGGAATGAACTTTATAGCAACATTGAATCGATAACCCGACGTAATGGTGATATACCTAATGAGACATTGGAACTGACCCTTACATTTTCTGAAGGGGTTGGTGACGGGTTTGTTTTGGGAGAGAGGACACGTGTTTACTGTATCTGTAACACCGGCACAAAGGAGGCGGAAAATGAGTTTAAATAGTCATGTGAGAGTCATGTGATTTTCATCACATGTAGAAATAAGAAATGTACCACTTTCATGGTATAAAAAGAGGGGAAGCCATTTGTTTTTTTGCTTTTTTTTACAGCTACCGGCAAACTTCCTTACAAAAAGGTTCCATCTAAATTTTTCACAGTAATATTTCAAGTCGGATAAAGCTTAACAAAAGACGAAATTAAACAGAAAAAGCATTTATGTACATGTTTTGCGGTCTATGCTGTTTAAAACGAAGAAAATTTCGAAACATTCACGAAATTCATGCTTTGACATTACTTTTTTCTTGCTTACATTTTGCATGTAGTTCAGGAAACGTAAATCCGCATACGTTTGTATCTTCGAGTATTACCAGCTCCTCGTTCTTAATACCTGTCGAAAGATTTTTAAAGTACTTGACTAATTATTCAAAATAAACCTTATGTATTCGAATTTGTTTGTAAGTACGACGTTTGGCATCACTAGGGTGTCGCCCAGTGCTGTAACTCATAGTGGTACCCCCATGGACCCCATTCCTGCACAAAAATTCAAAACTGTTTAGACAGTCATGAGCGGTAACGCATGGTGTCACACCCATGGACCCCTTCGTGCACAAAAATTAAAACATTTTATAGACAGTCATTTTGGTGTGATCACCCCCACCCCCTGATGGTGTCACGCTGTGATGCCCGCACCTCCCGCACCCCCTACTGACCTACTGACTGCACTGTGTTTAAGTTGTGGGATAATATTCCGCTGGTGTGTGAGAAGGCACTTCCCAGAAAGTAAAACTGTTAATTAAATTACGAAAAAAAGACAAATTTTAACAAAATTACAAATTGATCAGGCCAGGTTCAGGATAAATTGCATACTTTAGTCAAAAGAACTTCATTGAAAAGTGTTTTATTGGGGGTGGGGGTGAGGGGGGCACTAATCGTAATTGATAAACTGAGTACGGTGCAACATTCTTAGTGACGACGAATATGACATGTGTATATATATATATATATATATATATATATATATATATATATATATATATATATATATATATATATATATATATATATATATATATATATCCATGGTCTTTTCTAATATGGATTATACGGTGTTGAATAGGTCAGGTGTACGGAAGGAGTTCACACTTGTTTGTAAAATTAGTTATAAAAATAAGACAATTTAGCTACATGTTTAAATAGTTCTTGATATAGTTTTGTGTATGATATTTGAATACAGGGTAAATTAGAATTTATCGTTGTACAATGTAGGCATTTAAAAGAAATGGGGGTGTTTTAGAAACCAGGATACATAGAGGCAGCTTATTGTGACTAGTGGTCGACATGAAAAGGACGAAGTAGACCAAAATCTGATATTTTGTTCACATCGCCTTTAAACCATTATAAAAAAAAAACATGAAACTGGTTAGAGATTTAAACTCCTTACTCATATATATTCATATTCATCCATTAATAAGGTGTAGAAAACTGAATTACCAATTGTGGTTGAATATATAGATAGATGTATAGCAAGTACAAAAAGACACTTGAGCAGAGAATATCAAAACATCCCAGTATGTTCATCTAGTGATCATCGTAATGTTTGCGACTAAAAATTGTCATTATTATTTTTACCAAAACGCAAAAAGGTATGGCGCTTTGATTTCAATGTTAAGTTCTTATTTCAAACACTCATTGCTAAATGTTGCAGGATAAAAATTCAGCATAACGTTTACCGTACTTTGTATGCATTTCTTCAGAGTACCATCCTCCATCCACTTGTACTAAATTGTGCATCACCAATAGCCCATTCTCTGTGATTTCTCACTGCACTAACATTCACGACCAAAGGGCGACTGTGCTGTTTTTAAAAAAACAACAACCACATGAAAGCCCCCCAAAAAGCAATCAAAACAAAACAAATAGTGACTGGGACTCAAACATAACTAATCAATTAGCGAGTCGAGACAATAATTATAAATTCAGAAATGATACAAACATTAAGATATGCAAGTCGCTGCTTGATAAACAAGCACAATGCCTTGATAATGAATTTACATAACTCGTGTTAGTTCTCTACTATCGGTCATCTTGGGTTATTCTGGGATAGCACACGTAAATGTAAGTATTATAAAACGTAATCATGGGCACAACCCGTCACATTTTTTCAATTCTGATACAAAGCGAGAGAGTTTGACGACTATACGAGTGTCGTCTGTTCCATATGATACACCAAATCGATACCTGTGCATGTTCAAGTGCTCTCATGTACATTCACAAGGGTTATTTCAAAACAGTTTTAAAGTGTTTTCGACTTTGTCACTCTCTGGTGACGTTTCATGAGCTCAGAAAAATCAAATTGCTATTTCTGGGTTAGCTAATTGCATAATTTTACCAATCTGTAATTCACACAACCGTAATCTTGATACAATTAGAAGTTAGACTTTACTGTAGAGTACAGTTTCTGGTGTGCTCATTGGAGTCATGTGGCAAATATCCACTGCGTCAACCAAGGTAACATCAATCGTATGGATTGTATGCAGGTAATCTAATAAAAGAAAACATGAAAAGTAAAAATAGTGAAGACAAATATGAATGCAAGAAACAATGCGGTGGTTTTTAGATACAAAAAATATTAAAAGAGACAATAAATAAAACTTTTCCTTTTATGCATGTAATACTCAACAAATCTTAAGCAGACTAATGATTATATTGCGCGGAAAGTACCACGATTCCGTAAATTGCCGAGCTTTTCCGAGTTTGATGAGACGAAAGATCACGTGGTCCCGTGACGCAATACTATCCGTCTTCGAATACAAACAAAAACATGGCGAGCGAGACTGACAAAAGGAGACAAGATGTTGGTTGCACATTCAAACGTTGAATCTATTTCCAAGATATGCTCATCACTAAATACGTCGAATTATGTGTTAACAATGTGTTTAAGAGTTTGATTTCGATTGTGTCGTGTTAATGCAACATGTTGAAAATACATTTACTCATTTCATTAGCGCGATAAAAGTTTCCTCAGGCAAACAATTTGTCTTTGACAAGCCCGACGAACATCACTTCGAATACAGCATCCCCCCACCTCTTCCGAATTTGCATTTGCTGTAAAATTGATGTAGCCTATATATGAAAATTAACAAGTCCGTCAAGTCTCCCCCGCCCCCCGGAAAAAATGGTGCGGGTGAGGTTGGCTCCCCATTTGACGTCCTTGACCAGCAGTGCTACAATAATATGATAGCCCAACACCCAGGGCATCTCTAATTTTAGCTCTGTACCAACACATATATATTAATCCCCCTACCCTCGGGAAAAATGGAAGTGATGTCATTGCCTGCTGGCGTAGATAAAAGATCGGTGAATCGGTTGTTGCATTTTGTGGTCATTTATTAGACCTTTGGGAATTTGTTCCCTCCATAGAGTCGTCGAAATAGTAAATCATTCTTTCCAATCGATATCTTCCAAATGTACCTATCAAATTCAGAGCTATTCTCCTTTAAGCGACCGAACCTCAAGGCACATGCCTTCTCATTTATGGATTTTAAGAACAGAACAAATGTATTCACATTCATTGGATTAAATCACTTAAAATTAGTTCAGAGTTTGGTGGAGATCACTATATTGTTTTTCCTTTTAAAATGCCATTTTGTGATTTTCTTTTTCTTTCATTCTTTTTGCGGGTCTCAATTTGCAGAAACGCAGAAACGCCAATTGAAACGCTTCTAGAGAATTCTTTTGCAGACTATCAGGATGATATTAATGCTCTTAAAGTATGCTGCAAACTATTTTGATATGTAAATAAACTTAACAGGGCATAGCAAGAATATCAATAAAACTCCGTAAGACTTCCTAGGCGTTTCATCGTTTGGTTATGGTAACGATACAAAAAATACAAAATCAAGCCAAGGAACAGGAAACATCTTTCCACGGTGGCGACGGCGGCGCCACAAAGCTACCAAACACGTATATCAAATACCGGAAAAAGACAAGATGTTGGATGCAAAGAGAATCCA
This sequence comes from Unio delphinus, assembly GCA_029339505.1. Lineage (NCBI taxonomy): Eukaryota > Metazoa > Mollusca > Bivalvia > Unionida > Unionidae > Unio > Unio delphinus. The sequence goes on from JAQISU010000152.1 coordinate 8,731,432, forward strand.
TTACTTAGAAAAGTCCAGAAATAACAGCAATGGATGGACGTCCTTCGAATTGGGTATGTTGTACCTATCCCTGGGTCAGCTTGACAAAGCTTTCTGTACTTTTCCGGACATGTTAGATTTGAAAAAAGAATCAAGCCTGCTATTGGAAATGAGTTGTTCTGAACACCAAGGATTTTGTCGCTTGGATATGGCCAAAACGGAAGCCAATTCAGAAGACGCCCAGCGGGATGAAGAGAATGTCAAAACCCATTTTCAGACGGGTAGTCTGCAATGCAAGTCACTGGAAGTAGGAATGCATCGCTTTCCCAGCATTAAAAGAAATCTTTGAGGCAAACAGAAATATGTTACAACCTTTGTAGAACTTTCAGAAGTGAGCAAAATGCTTTGAGAATACGGTGATGCTCTCAAGTTGCAGGACGAAATTGTAAAACTGGACCCAGAGAAGAGTATTAATCCTCTTTTCATCAGCGGAAGAATTCGGACCTATGTTGATGTCCGGTTGTATGAGGAAGCTGCTTCTCTTCAAGACCTATAATCGTGTACAGAAAACGAAATGCGCATTCCACAAGCCGTATATTTAGATGTATATCTCAAGTGCGCATACAATTGTTTTGAAACCAACAGACAACCCAAAGAATTCCGTAAGAGACTTCGACAGGTGTTGTCTGCATCTAAGAAAGCAGCTGGTTATAATATAACTTTAAGTTTAATATATTCTTTTTCCATGACGAGGAATCTCACGGTTGTGGCTTAAAATAAATATTATTACAAGAGTTACCCAAAATATTTGGCTCATTTGATAGTACAATTAGTTTACATATCACAATGAATTTCGAGAACGTCTTATTAGGAACAAACATCAGATCTGAACAAGTCATGCAAATGGAGTAAAGTGCCTACATTATAGTGATCATGGACGATGTGCATTATTCTTCTTAACGATCTAATATGTCCTAGAGAGCTGATAGTATATCCCAAAATGGCTTTCAAGAAGGATGTGTTTCATTACAGGGATGTTGATGCTAAATTTCTGCAATGGTTCAAAATATTTATGCAGCGACTCTTGGCTGCAAATTGTCGCTTGACTCAAGATTGCACCAAAAAAGGATGTATACGTTGAAATTTAACTCGAGTCGGTTAATAATTATATATGTGTCACACAAACAATTTTGTACAGCACTCATCGTCAGTGGCGTAGCTGGGGTGGGGGGTGGTGCAGGGGGTGCAAATTGCACCGGACACCGTCTTAGGAGGAAGCCGGAAGACGACTAAGTCACTAACTGTTGGTAACATTTTTGTTGTGGTTGTTGCAGTTATAATTTATTAGCCTTAAATTGCCTTTCTGTGATGACTGTATTATTATTATTTTGTATTCAGTATTGATAACTGTTTTCCTATATTTCAGTGACACTGGGGGCGTAAAATTTATACCTTGTCCTCGGGCGACAAATACTCTCCGCTATTCCGGGGGGAGGGGATACGAAAAATATGAACCTTGCACTGGGCGCCGAACACCCTCGCTACGCCACCGCTCATCGTATCTGCAAGTTTGATAGATATTGGTATAAAAGTTTGTATACAGGGTTCTGAGTACTTCTTGGTCTTGTGTCAACGCCAAAACTGAGTCTAAGCAAATACATTGTTCGATACAGGTACACATGGTTAACAGCTTGTTCTGTAATGGCGTGATATTAATTGAGCTGCAAAGAGTCAGCGCCGTCTATGTTTGATTAATTTAGCACGAGTGGAAATTGAGAAATAAATTCAAAACGCAGTTTATCATAAGTCAGTAGAATCTGAAATATGATTTACAGTGGCCTGATTAAGTCATGGAGTATTACTCAGAATGATGCATACTCTCAGCAAGCTCAATTTCATTCGGAATACCATGGTATGCATGGTGTAAACAACAATTTGGTCATGCGTTAAACGCAGACTCTGAACCTATGTGAGTTAAATGTCAACGAATGTAAGCTAATTTACGCAGTTACTTTTGTGGATATGATGTGGTACTAATTGTGATGCATACATTCATCTGTTTTGATGATTCGACCATAAACAGAGTTTACGAAATAAACTTAATCCATAAATTTTAATCAAAGTTAATAACGTGTAAAACAAAGATCATAACACTGATTACTTTTGCGATGCGTCTGTGGTACTTATAAAATGAATCCCCGCACTATGACTAGATAGTGCATCTATAGGCACCACAATTCATTAATATACATAACAACATATGCACATACTGCACAAAAGCCGTTCCGGATAAAAGCTACACGCAAAGCCTAAACCCAGACCAGGATAAAGTGAAATGTTGGTCACATAGTCCTTCCACTGCGGTATTGATGTGGACCTAATTTATTTGCACACAATCGTCTGCTATTACAATTCTAGAATGAACATAACGTGAGTAATAAACTTGAACCAAATAATTTTCTAAAATGTCATTTAAGCGTGAAATATAGGTCATCTTTAATTACTTGTGTGATGACGGTGTAGTACTCACCATCATGTATCCATTCATTATTTCTAACTTAATCAGTTTAATGACGCCAATGTACCTCAATGCTAAGCGTTTCATACAGGAAATCCAAACCTCTTTCAATCCAGTCAAAACAAAGACGACTAATATACGTAGTCTGATATTTTCTGATTTAATTTGCAGAGATTTGCTTAATTGGACCTGTCTTTGTTTTTTACCTGCAAAATAATGTTTTTCCTAGGTGTTTTTATTTTCCTTCTGTATTTTTGTAACTAAAAGTTTGCATCTACGCACGCCATTCCATGACTACAACTAAACGTCACGGATGTGAAGCAACTATATATAATAATCCTGTTTGTGTACATAAAGATATTCTCATATTATCATAGTAATAAACATAAAGCATTATTGGTAACATTTTAATTCTTTCAAACAAAGATATATTGATTTATCAAAGACACATGTACAGTAAAGTTATGTTTTCCCAAAAAGCTAATTGAGGATAATGGCAAATAAATATTCTTGATATACAAATTTACAAATATTGAGAAAACAATAACGTTAATTTATGATCAGAAGATGAAGCCATTGATATGTTATCATGGTGTCTAGCGTCACTGGGTTGATGATATAATTTCCCATGCAGTCGCCAATCTTTGCCCATGAGACTATTAACCGGTACATTTTGGATTATCTAGTGTACCAAAAAAAGCTGTACTTTGTGAGTATTTGGACATGATTTCTATTCAACTTTATCATTGCGTATTATAACTAATTTCTCCACTCTTCTATTTCCCATAGATTTCTTTTCAAAGTCAAATACTAATTAAGCATTTGTCCATTTTCTACTATAAGAACATGTAGTCATAGCATTTATACAGCGTTGAAAATTCGTTGCACTGTCTGATGCAAATGACCTCAGTGTGAAGTATTCGCGCTAGCACCTAAACTTTAAAGTGTCAAAAATATCGTTTTTAATGAAATAAAACAACGTTCGATAAATCGACAAACGTGAGGTGTGCGAATAGTACAGCTGAGACTGCTACGATATAATGTAGTAGAAAAGTATATTTGAAAAAAACACTTTTAAAAAGTATGTTTAAAAACATCTGACTAAACAGCGTATATCAAGAAAGATGGAAATGGAACTGTATAATTTGAAGAGCGTCTAACTGGCGATCCAATGGTCGCAGGATCGAAGTCGTTAAGGCCAATCCGGGTTGGATGCCTCTGTGTGTCTTTGGGAATGGTCCTTAACCTTTATTTCCTGGGCATGATGTGTTAAAAGTGACACTAAAAGCCAACAAAATGAGCTTAAAATGTCTACTCGGTATTATATATTGATACGAACAATTCTGGAAATTCGTTGTGCCTTTCCTATTCTTTCGTGTGTCTCCAAATATGACGCGTCGATGTATTTGCTAGTTTAGTTCAAACTGATGATTTTGTCGGACAATATTTCTTACATGAAACATCATTTTATATTTAATTAAAAAGCGGCTGCGGGTCCATTTGATTGGTCGACTACAAACCATTGGTGATCAATAACAGCTCTGTAGAGATTCCAAAGTTTACTATATTAGTTTTGTCGTTTACAAAATGTAGGGCATACAGTTGTTTTCTACATGCTGAAATATGTGCTCGCTTAATTAAGACAGTGAGATTATGTTCGAATAACACAGCGTACATTTTCATTCATCAACTTCTGTATGAAATTATTTCAAACGTGGAGTCTGTCTCGAATACACCATATATGACCTCTTTTATATAATATTCTTTCCATTAGAACACTAGATTTGTAATTATGGACCAGACATACTTTTAAACACTTTCTTGTTAAATTTCTATGACATGTGGAGTTCTGATACTTTTTTACATACACCGTGACCAAAACAGTGATAGATGGTCCAGTCTCAGTGAACGATCGGCTTAAGAGATATTGGCAGTGCCGACAGTTTGGTTTGGGTGGGTGTGGTATTGCAATATATCATATAAAAGAAACAAGTGAATAATCTTACAATATTTATTTACTGTCACTGAAATGGACCCGTGCAATTTGTTCTGCTGCAAAATGTATTGGTAGGAGTTCAAATGGACACGTCTATATTTGGTTATTAGATAACGGCAAATATATATAATTGAACGACTTCATGATCGGTTGCTGATGTGCACGTACGATGACTTATATTCATAGGACTGAACTGAAAACTAAGACAGCATTACATGCCTCTGTTGTACGTAAAATTAAAGCTCATTGTATCTTGTTAAAACATTCGCGTAACAACTCGCGGTAAAATGACAGACGAAAACCAATTGAAACGTAAGCAAAGGAGTAACTCATATATATATATATATATATATATATATATATATATATATATATATATATATATATATATAGAGAGAGAGAGAGAGAGAGAGAGAGAGAGAGAGAGAGAGAGAGAGAGAGACAGACAGACAGACAGAGAGTAGTATACAAAAAGCCCGGTTCTGGACCACTTTTGATAGAAGCCTTGGATTTACTTTTTAACACCTCCTAATAGTAAAAAATAGGTTGATTTTAGCAAAAATAAGTTAAGTGTTAGATTGGCAAATGGAGGCTTATACAACCATGAACCATTTAGTCTCAGATTAGCAAAATAACACTTTAAAAAAGAATTCTTTAGTAGTATCAATTTAGTATCAGATTGTTGAATTGAGGCTTCTACAATTGACAAATGAAAAATAGTAAAAAGCCCGGTTCTGGACCACTTTTGATAGAAGCCTTGGATTTACTTTTTAACATCTCCTATAGGGAAAAATCAGGCTGATTTTAGCAAAAATAAGTTAAGTGTTAGATTGTTGAACTAAGACTTCTACAACCCTGAACCATTTAGTGTCAGATTAGCAAATTAACACTTAAAAAAGAATTCTTTAGGGGTATCAATTTAGTATCAGATTGTTGAACTAAGGCTTTGTCATTACTTGAGACTTCTATGAAAAAGTGGTCTACTTCCAAGGAAGCCTTAGATTTACTTTTAGCACATTCTATAGTAAAAAAAATAAGAGCATAAATTTAGGTTCTGGACTACTTTTTAAGAAAATCTCTGATCTACTTTTAGAACCTTCTATATGAAAAACAATAAACTGATTTTAGGTGGTTCTGAACCTTCTATAGGGAAAAATTAATGGTATCAATCTAGGTTATGAACCACTTTTCAAAGACTTTTACGAAGTAGTATGTAAAAAGCTCGATTCTAGACCACCTCCTAATAGTAAAAAATAAGCTGATTTTAGTATTGATGACAAATGAAAAATTGTTAATGAGTATTAGATTGATGATGACTTTGTCATTATGACTCTGCCGGTGACTTTGTCACTGATGGCTTTGCTGGTGACTTTGTCACTATAGATACTTCTACAGAAATTGTTGAACTACCTCTTGGTCGATACTCAACAATGAACTCCTCTACCGTAGGAGGATTCTCAACCAAAATATGATGCTTATTCTTTCTATTTTTATAATACGTCAAAATAGCTCGATAGGCGTTTTTACCACATTTATCACAGAGATGGATTTTTCCTCTCACACCAACACCACAACCTGCACAGGGATTTGTACCAGCATTAGTACTATTTCGTAGCAAATAAGCATGCACTCCGCAGTATTCTCCATAACAAGATTTCCCACAGTGATTAGTCGAATTCTTTAACAACCAACCACATGAACCAAGTGTGAGCATCTTATATATAACTCTTATCTATATCTTTAATTCATATTTAACAATATGGTTAATTCCGCTTCAAAGCTATACTAAAAAGTGAATTAGAGATATGGTAAAATATATAGAAATGTTGTTATCAAAAGAGGATCCAAAAATGATCCTATCACCCAAAAAACCTCGTCATATAGTTGCGAGGGAACTTGTTGATGAGTACTATGAGCTTACTAAAACAAAAACTGTATGGCCGAGATCTAATAAGCAGCTAGAAGAATTAAAAGATCAGTTAGCAATTTTACGACGAAAGAAGAAAATCAACGAAGAATTAAAAAATCATCGCCATGAAGTTGTGAGAGAACTTGTTGATGAGTATTATGAGCTTACTAAAACAAAAGCTATCTGGCCGAGATCAAATAAGCAGCTAGAAGAATTAAAAGATCAGTTGACAATTTTACGGCGAAAGAAGAAAATCAACGCAGAATTAAAAAATCGTCGTCATATAGCTGTTAGGAAACTTGTGAAAGAGTACTATGATCTTACTAAAATAAAACCCAACTGGCCAAGAACTAACAAACAACTAAAAGAGTTAAAAGATCAGTTGGTAATTTTACGACGAAAGAAGAAAATCAACAGAGAAATACTTCAAGGAGGTTATATAATCGATGAAGCATTTTCTGGTTCTGATAAATATATCAAGTTCATTCCTAAAGGGAAGTACTATAACCACTTTGTTATCGGTGATCTGATTAAAATAATTACTAGTGTTATTCCGATAGTGCTACTTGAACGACCTCTATTGAAAGTAAATGTAACATACAATCTTGATATGTATCTAGCATCCAATCCTGATGTAATAATAACGGTTCCACTACGAGCAGAACCGCAGATTATTCTACAGTCTACTGATTTAGAAGAGATAGCAAAAGATTTCTTCGCAGTGATATCAAGACAGTACGAGGTTTTCACATCACAGAAAACTGGATTGGTGTTTAAAAAAATCAACTTCATTGAACTCTCGATACACGATTTTAAACCAACTACTGGTGCATCCTACAAACCATTGCCTAAAAAAATCCAAGCATCGAAATCCTGTATCAACGTGAAAAATGACGACAATAAGTGTTTGTTGTGGGCGTTATTATCAGCATGCTTTCCAGCACAGGATCATGTAGATCGAGTTAGTAAGTACAAACCATATCAATGTAGAATAAATATGACTGGAATAGATTATCCAACACCAATCAAACAAATACCGAAAATAGAAAAACAGAACCCAACATTATTTAGTTCTGGTATCAATGTGTTTTCGTTAGATAGTCAATTACGAGTATTTCCGTATTTAATATCTCCAGCCAGTAAACATATCACAGATGGTTCTACAATTAATTTATTGTGGTATAATGATCACTATGTTTGGATAAAGGACTTAAGTCGATTAATGAGTTCTTCCATGTCTGGTTATGATCATAAATCATATTTTTGTTACAGTTGTCTCTGTGGTTTTACAACACAGGAAAAATTAATTGAACATAATAAATACTGCTTCGAAGTAAAAGCGGTTGAAACACCAAAAGAACCGGATAACTTCTGCTATTTTAAGAAGTATGAGAGAACACAGAAGCTCCCTTTCATATTTATCGGTGATTTTGAATCTTTTATTACTCCAGTGGCTCCGCGATGTGGTTGTACAGAGATGTGCAAATGTGAGTTTAAAACGTTATCAACACAACAACATGTTCCAGCGAGTTATCGAATGAACACAATATGTACCAATAGCGAGTTTTCAAAACTATCACCGTGTTACCGGATTAACGATTGGTCTGATACTCCACCAGAAGTTCATATGTTAAAATATCTGTTTGAAGAGCAACGCAGAATTGAAACATTATTATCACTACACGATGAGAGATTTACTAAATTAGGTTCTTTTATTAACTCAACTACATGTTTTAAATGCAAGAAGAAGTTTTCCCCAATGACTTCGTCATCAATGACTTCGTCATCAGAGAATTCAAGAGTACCATTCTTCAACGTGATCTCAGGAAAATATATCGGTGCTGTTCATAAACGCTGTAGATGTTTCCAAGAGTTCTATCCGGTAGTATTTCATAATTTGCGAGGATATGATGGTCATTTCATTCTTCGTGCGCTAGGACATCCTGAAATTTCAAAATACTGTGTAGATAACAACTTGTTCTTGAAGTGTATTCCAAACAACACCGAGAAATTGATGTCTATAACAGTTGGAAAGCTTCGATTTATAGATAGCATACAATTTATGAACACATCGCTGGAACAACTAGCATCGAATTGTACTGATTTTCCAATAACAAAGAAATACTTGAAGGATAGAAAACTTCCAGAATCAACATTGAAAAACATCACCGTGAAGGGAATATTTCCATATGAGTATTTCAATAGTCCAAACCGATTTTCAGAGACATCACTACCAACAATCGATAAATTCTACTCGTCGTTGACTGATAGAGATATTTCTGATGAAGAGTATCAACGAGCATTAGCAACATGGGATATTTTTAAGTGTAAAAATTTTGGTGATTATCACGACTTGTATTTAACCGTAGATGTGTTGTTGCTATCTGATATTTTTGAACACTTTAGAACAACATCGATGAACAATTATGGGTTGGATCCAGCACATTATTATTCGGCACCAGGATTATCCTGGGATGCGTTATTGAAATCAACGGGAATACGATTAGAGTTATTAACAGATGTTGATATGTATCTTTTCATCGAGAAAGCAATTCGTGGTGGAATCACTATGATTACTAAAAAATATTCATCTGCCAACAACAAGTATCTTTCAGAGTATAATACGAATAATGATGATAATTTCATTATCGATTTTGATATGAATAATCTTTATGGAGGAGCTATGTCAAAGTTGATGCCATATGGAGGTTTCAAATGGATTCCAGTAGAAGAGTTTGATATTAAAAGCAATAATGAAAAAGTTGGTTATTTTGTTGAGTGTGATATAGACTATCAAGAACATCTTCATGATAAACACAATGATTATCCCTTTCTTGCTGAAAAAATGATAATCACCGATAATATGTTATCCCCAGAACAATTATCACTACGAACAACGAAATATACTCCATTAGCAAAATTAGTACCGAACTTATTTAATAAACGCAATTATGTCTGCCATGTAGATATACTCAAACAAGCAATAGATTCTGGACTGATTCTTAGAAAAATTCATAAAGTGTTACAATTTAATCATTCCAATTGGATGAAACCATATATCGATGGAAATACTTCAAGAAGAGCAGCAGCTGTTACTGATTTTGAAAAAGATTTCTTTAAGCTGATGAATAATTCTGTTTTTGGTAAAACCATGGAGAACATAAGAAAACGAGTTAATATCGAAATCGTTAACAATAAAGACCGTCGAGATAAACTAACACGTGGAAACACTTTTGTGAGTAGCAAAAAAATAACTGATTTGTTATCGTTAATCACAAAAAAACAAACTCGGTTATTCTTGGATAAGCCTGTCTATGTTGGAGCTGCAGTGTTAGAAGTATCTAAACACATGATGTATCAATTTCACTATGGGTTCGCTAAAACGGTATGGCCTAATTGTAGGCTGTTATTCACTGATACTGATTCGCTAGCATATGAAATCCCTGGTAGTGATTGTAATAACGATGTTTATAAACATATTTATGAACACCGAGAATTATTTGATTTATCAGATATAGATGTTAAAGGATCATTAGGATACTACCACGATGCTACTAATAAAAAAGTGATTGGAAAGATGAAAGATGAATTTGCATTTAAACCAATAAAAGAGTATGTTGGTCTTCGTTCGAAGATGTACGCGATTCTTACTGATACAAATAAATCAACACAAAAAGCAAAAGGAGTTAATAACAATTATGTGAAGAATAAATTGAAATTCAATGATTATTTAGCAGCATTAAAAAGATCTCCAGGGGTTGCTCTACCAACAGTAACAACACATGGATTTAGATCTCACTATCATGTTATTTTTACTGATAGACTTACAAAAGTTGGTTTATGTAATTATGATGATAAACGATACTGTGTTGATGGAGTGAATACTCTTGCAATAGGACATTATCTCACTTATAATAATTAAAAAAGAAGTAGTTATTATATGACGTACTACAACATTGACTCACCTAATATTGTAAGAGCAATTATGGATAGTATTCCACCCACAAATACTATTAGAGTCAAACAGTGTGATGATAAATTTAAATTATATAGCAAAATACCACAAACGGGAAGTAAAATAGTTATGAGAATGATATCAGATAGAAATAAAACAGCAAGATTTCGTCTTCAAGAAAAACTAAAGAAAACAACAGAGTCAGTATAAAATGATTAGTCATTGATGATTTAATCATAATCAATGGTTCTACCATCAATGGTTCTACCATTGGTGACTCTGTCACTGACTTTGTAATTAATGATTTTGTCATCAATGGCTCTACCATTGGTGACTCTGTCACTGGCTTTATCATCATCAAGTACTTCATTGATTTCTTTTGGTTTTCTCAATATGATGATTCTGATTGAGAGTGAGTGAACTATCAGTATTTTTTTTTTTTAGTAACTTTGATAGTTCCTAATCATTGAACGAAGCTGTCTCACGACGAAATAACGCTTCTACGGCAGAGATTGAAATCCATCTGATGTCAATGACAAAGTCATTGTTATTGTTGTTGTTGTTGTTGTTATTGTTATTATTATTATTGTTAAAAAATATCTTTTAATTCTATAATGCCTGTTCGTAGAGTACTAACCCGCGATGACATAAATGCTATCAAACAATTGAGAAACCGTGTTGGAATAGCAGAAATCGCTGATAAGTATAAAATCAGTTATCAGAGGATTTATCGAATTTGGAAATCTGATGAAATCGGAATCGGAAATATTAGCTCTGATGGTGCTAATGATATACCCATCGAACATCTTATTGATGCTGAAGTTGAAAACGAAATAAATCAAATGTTGAATGAAAAAGTGTATCAACACGTTGATGCTACCATAAATGGTTCTGCCATAAATGGTTCTACCATTAGTGACAGAGTCACCAGTGACAGAGTCACCGACAGAATCATTGATAAAGAAATGATATGTCAATTACAATCTCAAGTGACCAATCTAACCAATCAGAATAATTTGCTGCAAACAAAGATAACAGCGCTACGACAACAACGACAACAACAACAACAACAACAACAATCAATCAATGATTCGTTAAATGATTTACAATATCAATTAAATACCACACAACAACACCGTAGCGATGCAGTTCGAGATCGCAGTAAACTTATTACTGAACTCAATGATGTACGACGTGAGTTAGAGATCATTAGAATTAAATACTCAGAACTAGCTAGTAAGTACAATCAACTTTTGAATCAAAAGGATGAACAATCACAACTAAAAGGTAAAGAAGACCGACGAAAGGAGAAAAAACATAAACGAAAACAACGTGAAGATAACACATGGATGCTATCACTACCCGAAGAAGATCGTGAGTTAATAAAAGAAATCAATGAAGTACTCAATGATGATAAAGTTGATAAAGTCACTAATAGTAGAGCCATTGATTATGACTAATCTCAGTCGATACGCGTAAATGAAATCCAACCACCACCAATGATTTTTGTTGGTGGCTCTTTCACTATCGATGATTTCAACGTTGTATTTATTTCCAGTACTTGCTAGAATCTGATGATATTTTTTCACTGAGACGAAAACACACCTCTGAGTTTCTATTCTTATAATTGATACCATCAAGACCTTTTTCTGTTATAATTCTTCAACCGATGCCTGTGATCTTATCATAAACCATTAATTTTGGATTGCTATAATCGTTAAGTTCAGCCTCAAACTGAAACATATAATAAATCGGTTATTTAAATAATTTATTAAAATGAAATCATAATAATGTGTATCATAGATGATATGTTCTCGTACGACCATTAACAATAATCGTAGAAGTATTATTTCACTGTGAGACATCTTCGTTCAATGTGGAAATCCTTATAAAATAATATCACACTTTATCCATTCTACGTTGATAAATTTGATGTAACATAGATGATTTTTGATACAGTCATTTTATTGTTTTAACAGCTCTACGATTAGTGGAGAAACGACACCTTTCATATAAAATAAAATGTAACGTACCGTTTCTCCACTTTCATCTAATACATCATAGATGATCATGGAAGAGTTATTTCATCCTATCAAGTATGAATCTGATTTAGCTTCAACAATATGTCTCTTTATTACAACCACACGATTATAAATCAGAACTGTTTCACCAGTAATAATTCAAGTGCTGAATACATCGTGATAAAAATTATATCTAAAAAATGAGGTGACTGAAAAATTATATAAAAAATATTTTTCTCACCCTAATAATATATCACTGCTTTTTATTGTTGTTGTTATTAAGTACTAATAGTACTTACTTAATAAACAACATAATAATAACAACAACAATAAAAAGCAGTGATATATTATTAGGGTGAGAAAAATATTTTTTATATAATTTTTCAGTCACCTCATTTTTTAGATATAATTTTTATCACGATGTATTCAGCACTTGAATTATTACTGGTGAAACAGTTCTGATTTATAATCGTGTGGTTGTAATAAAGAGACATATTGTTGAAGCTAAATCAGATTCATACTTGATAGGATGAAATAACTCTTCCATGATCATCTATGATGTATTAGATGAAAGTGGAGAAACGGTACGTTACATTTTATTTTATATGAAAGGTGTCGTTTCTCCACTAATCGTAGAGCTGTTAAAACAATAAAATGACTGTATCAAAAATCATCTATGTTACATCAAATTTATCAACGTAGAATGGATAAAGTGTGATATTATTTTATAAGGATTTCCACATTGAACGAAGATGTCTCACAGTGAAATAATACTTCTACGATTATTGTTAATGGTCGTACGAGAACATATCATCTATGATACACATTATTATGATTTCATTTTAATAAATTATTTAAATAACCGATTTATTATATGTTTCAGTTTGAGGCTGAACTTAACGATTATAGCAATCCAAAATTAATGGTTTATGATAAGATCACAGGCATCGGTTGAAGAATTATAACAGAAAAAGGTCTTGATGGTATCAATTATAAGAATAGAAACTCAGAGGTGTGTTTTCGTCTCAGTGAAAAAATATCATCAGATTCTAGCAAGTACTGGAAATAAATACAACGTTGAAATCATCGATAGTGAAAGAGCCACCAACAAAAATCATTGGTGGTGGTTGGATTTCATTTACGCGTATCGACTGAGATTAGTCATAATCAATGGCTCTACTATTAGTGACTTTATCAACTTTATCATCATTGAGTACTTCATTGATTTCTTTTATTAACTCACGATCTTCTTCGGGTAGTGATAGCATCCATGTGTTATCTTCACGTTGTTTTCGTTTATGTTTTTTCTCCTTTCGTCGGTCTTCTTTACCTTTTAGTTGTGATTGTTCATCCTTTTGATTCAAAAGTTGATTGTACTTACTAGCTAGTTCTGAGTATTTAATTCTAATGATCTCTAACTCACGTCGTACATCATTGAGTTCAGTAATAAGTTTACTGCGATCTCGAACTGCATCGCTACGGTGTTGTTGTGTGGTATTTAATTGATATTGTAAATCATTTAACGAATCATTGATTGATTGTTGTTGTTGTTGTTGTTGTTGTCGTTGTTGTCGTAGCGCTGTTATCTTTGTTTGCAGCAAATTATTCTGATTGGTTAGATTGGTCACTTGAGATTGTAATTGACATATCATTTCTTTATCAATGATTCTGTCGGTGACTCTGTCACTGGTGACTCTGTCACTAATGGTAGAACCATTTATGGCAGAACCATTTATGGTAGCATCAACGTGTTGATACACTTTTTCATTCAACATTTGATTTATTTCGTTTTCAACTTCAGCATCAATAAGATGTTCGATGGGTATATCATTAGCACCATCAGAGCTAATATTTCCGATTCCGATTTCATCAGATTTCCAAATTCGATAAATCCTCTGATAACTGATTTTATACTTATCAGCGATTTCTGCTATTCCAACACGGTTTCTCAATTGTTTGATAGCATTTATGTCATCGCGGGTTAGTACTCTACGAACAGGCATTATAGAATTAAAAGATATTTTTTAACAATAATAATAATAACAATAACAACAACAACAACAACAATAACAATGACTTTGTCATTGACATCAGATGGATTTCAATCTCTGCCGTAGAAGCGTTATTTCGTCGTGAGACAGCTTCGTTCAATGATTAGGAACTATCAAAGTTACTAAAAAAAAAAAATACTGATAGTTCACTCACTCTCAATCAGAATCATCATATTGAGAAAACCAAAAGAAATCAATGAAGTACTTGATGATGATAAAGCCAGTGACAGAGTCACCAATGGTAGAGCCATTGATGACAAAATCATTAATTACAAAGTCAGTGACAGAGTCACCAATGGTAGAACCATTGATGGTAGAACCATTGATTATGATTAAATCATCAATGACTAATCATTTTATACTGACTCTGTTGTTTTCTTTAGTTTTTCTTGAAGACGAAATCTTGCTGTTTTATTTCTATCTGATATCATTCTCATAACTATTTTACTTCCCGTTTGTGGTATTTTGCTATATAATTTAAATTTATCATCACACTGTTTGACTCTAATAGTATTTGTGGGTGGAATACTATCCATAATTGCTCTTACAATATTAGGTGAGTCAATGTTGTAGTACGTCATATAATAACTACTTCTTTTTTAATTATTATAAGTGAGATAATGTCCTATTGCAAGAGTATTCACTCCATCAACACAGTATCGTTTATCATCATAATTACATAAACCAACTTTTGTAAGTCTATCAGTAAAAATAACATGATAGTGAGATCTAAATCCATGTGTTGTTACTGTTGGTAGAGCAACCCCTGGAGATCTTTTTAATGCTGCTAAATAATCATTGAATTTCAATTTATTCTTCACATAATTGTTATTAACTCCTTTTGCTTTTTGTGTTGATTTATTTGTATCAGTAAGAATCGCGTACATCTTCGAACGAAGACCAACATACTCTTTTATTGGTTTAAATGCAAATTCATCTTTCATCTTTCCAATCACTTTTTTATTAGTAGCATCGTGGTAGTATCCTAATGATCCTTTAACATCTATATCTGATAAATCAAATAATTCTCGGTGTTCATAAATATGTTTATAAACATCGTTATTACAATCACTACCAGGGATTTCATATGCTAGCGAATCAGTATCAGTGAATAACAGCCTACAATTAGGCCATACCGTTTTAGCGAACCCATAGTGAAATTGATACATCATGTGTTTAGATACTTCTAACACTGCAGCTCCAACATAGACAGGCTTATCCAAGAATAACCGAGTTTGTTTTTTTGTGATTAACGATAACAAATCAGTTATTTTTTTGCTACTCACAAAAGTGTTTCCACGTGTTAGTTTATCTCGACGGTCTTTATTGTTAACGATTTCGATATTAACTCGTTTTCTTATGTTCTCCATGGTTTTACCAAAAACAGAATTATTCATCAGCTTAAAGAAATCTTTTTCAAAATCAGTAACAGCTGCTGCTCTTCTTGAAGTATTTCCATCGATATATGGTTTCATCCAATTGGAATGATTAAATTGTAACACTTTATGAATTTTTCTAAGAATCAGTCCAGAATCTATTGCTTGTTTGAGTATATCTACATGGCAGACATAATTGCGTTTATTAAATAAGTTCGGTACTAATTTTGCTAATGGAGTATATTTCGTTGTTCGTAGTGATAATTGTTCTGGGGATAACATATTATCGGTGATTATCATTTTTTCAGCAAGAAAGGGATAATCATTGTGTTTATCATGAAGATGTTCTTGATAGTCTATATCACACTCAACAAAATAACCAACTTTTTCATTATTGCTTTTAATATCAAACTCTTCTACTGGAATCCATTTGAAACCTCCATATGGCATCAACTTTGACATAGCTCCTCCATAAAGATTATTCATATCAAAATCGATAATGAAATTATCATCATTATTCGTATTATACTCTGAAAGATACTTGTTGTTGGCAGATGAATATTTTTTAGTAATCATAGTGATTCCACCACGAATTGCTTTCTCGATGAAAAGATACATATCAACATCTGTTAATAACTCTAATCGTATTCCCGTTGATTTCAATAACGCATCCCAGGATAATCCTGGTGCCGAATAATAATGTGCTGGATCCAACCCATAATTGTTCATCGATGTTGTTCTAAAGTGTTCAAAAATATCAGATAGCAACAACACATCTACGGTTAAATACAAGTCGTGATAATCACCAAAATTTTTACACTTAAAAATATCCCATGTTGCTAATGCTCGTTGATACTCTTCATCAGAAATATCTCTATCAGTCAACGACGAGTAGAATTTATCGATTGTTGGTAGTGATGTCTCTGAAAATCGGTTTGGACTATTGAAATACTCATATGGAAATATTCCCTTCACGGTGATGTTTTTCAATGTTGATTCTGGAAGTTTTCTATCCTTCAAGTATTTCTTTGTTATTGGAAAATCAGTACAATTCGATGCTAGTTGTTCCAGCGATGTGTTCATAAATTGTATGCTATCTATAAATCGAAGCTTTCCAACTGTTATAGACATCAATTTCTCGGTGTTGTTTGGAATACACTTCAAGAACAAGTTGTTATCTACACAGTATTTTGAAATTTCAGGATGTCCTAGCGCACGAAGAATGAAATGACCATCATATCCTCGCAAATTATGAAATACTACCGGATAGAACTCTTGGAAACATCTACAGCGTTTATGAACAGCACCGATATATTTTCCTGAGATCACGTTGAAGAATGGTACTCTTGAATTCTCTGATGACGAAGTCATTGATGACGAAGTCATTGGGGAAAACTTCTTCTTGCATTTAAAACATGTAGTTGAGTTAATAAAAGAACCTAATTTAGTAAATCTCTCATCGTGTAGTGATAATAATGTTTCAATTCTGCGTTGCTCTTCAAACAGATATTTTAACATATGAACTTCTGGTGGAGTATCAGACCAATCGTTAATCCGGTAACACGGTGATAGTTTTGAAAACTCGCTATTGGTACATATTGTGTTCATTCGATAACTCGCTGGAACATGTTGTTGTGTTGATAACGTTTTAAACTCACATTTGCACATCTCTGTACAACCACATCGCGGAGCCACTGGAGTAATAAAAGATTCAAAATCACCGATAAATATGAAAGGGAGCTTCTGTGTTCTCTCATACTTCTTAAAATAGCAGAAGTTATCCGGTTCTTTTGGTGTTTCAACCGCTTTTACTTCGAAGCAGTATTTATTATGTTCAATTAATTTTTCCTGTGTTGTAAAACCACAGAGACAACTGTAACAAAAATATGATTTATGATCATAACCAGACATGGAAGAACTCATTAATCGACTTAAGTCCTTTATCCAAACATAGTGATCATTATACCACAATAAATTAATTGTAGAACCATCTGTGATATGTTTACTGGCTGGAGATATTAAATACGGAAATACTCGTAATTGACTATCTAACGAAAACACATTGATACCAGAACTAAATAATGTTGGGTTCTGTTTTTCTATTTTCGGTATTTGTTTGATTGGTGTTGGATAATCTATTCCAGTCATATTTATTCTACATTGATATGGTTTGTACTTACTAACTCGATCTACATGATCCTGTGCTGGAAAGCATGCTGATAATAACGCCCACAACAAACACTTATTGTCGTCATTTTTCACGTTGATACAGGATTTCGATGCTTGGATTTTTTTAGGCAATGGTTTGTAGGATGCACCAGTAGTTGGTTTAAAATCGTGTATCGAGAGTTCAATGAAGTTGATTTTTTTAAACACCAATCCAGTTTTCTGTGATGTGAAAACCTCGTACTGTCTTGATATCACTGCGAAGAAATCTTTTGCTATCTCTTCTAAATCAGTAGACTGTAGAATAATCTGCGGTTCTGCTCGTAGTGGAACCGTTATTATTACATCAGGATTGGATGCTAGATACATATCAAGATTGTATGTTACATTTACTTTCAATAGAGGTCGTTCAAGTAGCACTATCGGAATAACACTAGTAATTATTTTAATCAGATCACCGATAACAAAGTGGTTATAGTACTTCCCTTTAGGAATGAACTTGATATATTTATCAGAACCAGAAAATGCTTCATCGATTATATAACCTCCTTGAAGTATTTCTCTGTTGATTTTCTTCTTTCGTCGTAAAATTACCAACTGATCTTTTAACTCTTTTAGTTGTTTGTTAGTTCTTGGCCAGTTGGGTTTTATTTTAGTAAGATCATAGTACTCTTTCACAAGTTTCCTAACAGCTATATGACGACGATTTTTTAATTCTGCGTTGATTTTCTTCTTTCGCCGTAAAATTGTCAACTGATCTTTTAATTCTTCTAGCTGCTTATTTGATCTCGGCCAGATAGCTTTTGTTTTAGTAAGCTCATAATACTCATCAACAAGTTCTCTCACAACTTCATGGCGATGATTTTTTAATTCTTCGTTGATTTTCTTCTTTCGTCGTAAAATTGCTAACTGATCTTTTAATTCTTCTAGCTGCTTATTAGATCTCGGCCATACAGTTTTTGTTTTAGTAAGCTCATAGTACTCATCAACAAGTTCCCTCGCAACTATATGACGAGGTTTTTTGGGTGATAGGATCATTTTTGGATCCTCTTTTGATAACAACATTTCTATATATTTTACCATATCTCTAATTCACTTTTTAGTATAGCTTTGAAGCGGAATTAACCATATTGTTAAATATGAATTAAAGATATAGATAAGAGTTATATATAAGATGCTCACACTTGGTTCATGTGGTTGGTTGTTAAAGAATTCGACTAATCACTGTGGGAAATCTTGTTATGGAGAATACTGCGGAGTGCATGCTTATTTGCTACGAAATAGTACTAATGCTGGTACAAATCCCTGTGCAGGTTGTGGTGTTGGTGTGAGAGGAAAAATCCATCTCTGTGATAAATGTGGTAAAAACGCCTATCGAGCTATTTTGACGTATTATAAAAATAGAAAGAATAAGCATCATATTTTGGTTGAGAATCCTCCTACGGTAGAGGAGTTCATTGTTGAGTATCGACCAAGAGGTAGTTCAACAATTTCTGTAGAAGTATCTATAGTGACAAAGTCACCAGCAAAGCCATCAGTGACAAAGTCACCGGCAGAGTCATAATGACAAA